>BPTQ01000002.1:171062638-171398059 GCA_019973895.1 Chrysanthemum seticuspe | reverse complement strand
TCCCCATATCCAGAAAAAAACAACACTACAACTGACATTTAAAAACCTACATCCCACACATAGTCGAAGTAGCAGACAAACACCTTACAAATAGTACAAAACTTTTTCACCACATTGTGAAGGTCTTTTTGGAAAAGGTAAAAAAAAGTATTTCCATTTTTGAAACAAACTCTCGAACCCTCAAAATATTTAAACAAATACTTGGAAAAAAAAATTTTGAACAAATAGGTGTTTTTAAACTTATTTGGATCCTATGTCTTTCGTGAATGAACATAGTAGGTTTAAAAATTAGTATGGTAGTTTTTAGTAGAATCTTTTAAATTTTTATAATAGGACTCAGTTCGTTTGATATCGTCTTCGATAATGACATGATTTGAGTAAGGTCGGTCAACAAAATCCTGAATATGTTACGTCCTACCATACCTAATCTTTAAAGGTAACTCCAGCCAAACCCAGCTATTTTCAAAGGTCTTGAAAAAATGGGATATGAGAAGAAAAATGATTCTTTAAAATTTTACAAAAGGCTATTCTCACCTCAATGGAAATTTCTAATCCATACCATCCTGCATTGTATAAGTCCTAAAACAACTGGCTGGAATGAGTTTAGTACAGTAATAGCTTCTGCTATAGTTTGCTTGACTCAGGATAATATTTTTAAATTTTCTAAGATGATTTTTGATGGTATGATTAAAAATTTGGATGATACAAGTAAGTGCTTTCTGTATCCTAGGTTTATTCAAATTTTTGTGGATAAACAAGTTTTAAAAAAAAAGGTTCATAAACAAATTTATAAAACTCCCAAGCTCTCAAACAAAGTTTTTACCTTTATGAAAAAAAATGGAAAAGGTTTTTCTGGAAGTGTTACACCACTTTTTCAAAACATGATAAACATTCCACAAACAGACGATGAAGCTGATACACACCCTACATCCAAAAATTTACAGTCAACATCACAACAAAAAAAGACCTATACCCGTAGGAAATCTGAACAAAAGGGTACTAAGCTAAATAAGACTCAACCCAAGGAAACATATGTTTGCGGAGATGGTGTAAACCCCAACAAAATGGCTAATATGGGATGCTCAGATTCAGCAATCAGGGAAAGTAACGCATCTGAAAGTAATGAAGGTACAAATGGAACTAATGAATTGATGGATTTTGCTGTACATAATAACAATTCCATTAATCCACCTCTACAGCTAGGTAACAAATCCCAAAATTTTGAGGATAGTATAGAACTCATAAAAGAATTGATTGCAAACTCTACAAAATTGAGAAAAGATGTTCTTGCACTCCAACAAATCACAACTTCTCAAGATGCAGAGATCAGAAGTTTGAAGCAGAGAGTTAGATATTTGGAAGGTGTAAAGAGACCAAAAACAACTAGACTGAGGAGGGTTGAAACTGATAAGAATAACTTTGGCAAACAAGTTGTTTTAGAACAAGAGAGTCAAGCAGTTGAATATACCAATGTTTTTGACGAACGTGCTTCTAGTAAAACTTTACCTACTGCTGGATCTGTTGCTACTCAAAAGAAACGTACTTCTGATGTTTCTCTTGATGAACAAAGTTTGAAAGAAAGTGACCATACCAAGACAAATTTTGATATATCTGTTGAAGGAACTAGAAAAGATTTCAATGAAATTAACGAGGTACTGCATAACATTGGTGAAGATGTTGATATGTTAGAAACTGCAGATGACGAATGTGCTGCTAGTAAAAAAGAAACTGTTGGTAGTAGAAATTCACCTACTTCTGATGTTTCTCTTGATAAACAAAGTTTGCAGAAGGATTTTTCAAAACAATCGTTGAAAGAAAGTGACAATGCCAAGACAAATTTAGATATATCTGTTGAAGGAAATGGAAAAGATTTGAAAGAAATTGACGATGTACCGGATAAAATTGGTGAAGATGGTGTACAACCAATTGAAGAGGAGAAAGGTGAAGATGTTGAGATGTTAGAAACTGAAGAAGACAAATGTGCTGCTACTAAAAAAGAAAGTGTTGCTAGTAGACATTCACTTACTGTTGATGAACAACCAATTGAAGAAGAGAAAAATGAAGATGATCAGATGTTAGATACTGCATACGATAGTTATGATAAGAATGGAAGAGTTACAGATGATGATGTTTTGGAGACTGCAGAGAGAATGAAAATAAAGAGGGCTGAAGAAGAACAGGCCAAGGCTGAAGAAGAACGTCTAAACAAGGAAACCGACAACTACATTGTTGACAATCGTTCAAACAAATCCAACCAATCTTCTGAAGCACCTCAAGACACTTTAACCAAAGCAAGATCATGCATCATTTTCGAATCTCCATATATGAACAAAAGAGTTGAGACTATACCAGAATTCAAATCACAGGTGGAAAAACTATTCCCGAAAATGATTCTATCCGATACAGAGAAAGATGTTATGTAAGTTCTTTAAACTATTCTTGTAAAAATTAAAAAATTTATTTTTTAATTTTCACATCTAATTCCTATATGCTACAATATAATTTCTATATGTTCCTATACAGGGAGGAGATTTTCAGATATGGGAAAGTAAATAGTCTTTTAAGAATTCATATCAAGTGTCTTGCTTTTGAGACAGAGATCGAACGTGAAGTAATCGATAACTTTGTCAGTATCCTAAATTTTGAAGAAAAATTAAGAAAGGATACTTTAAAAAGTTTTAGACATTACTTCAAAACAGTGATCATTGTAAGTTAACATTTTCAAAACTTTTATTATTTTATTTACTTATGTTTAATTTTTCTTCTATTATACAGAAATATGTTTTTTATAAGTTTGCACTTTATTTTTGTTTTAATAGCCAAAAGATCTGGATGAATATGAAAGAGATATGAAAGGCCATTCTCAAATGTTTCGAAGCTATGTTGAAGATCAGTTTCAAAATGAAAAAAAAGCTATGTCAATGGAGAAAATTGAACTGGTAATATTGACATTAATTTTTTTAATCAGTTTTTTTTTTTTACTGATGTACTCTATTACTAATAATCATGTTTATTTAATGTTAATTTCACTTTTAATAGGTCTTCTTTCCAATTCTTGCATATGAGCACTATTATGTAATAGTTTTCAACATTACAAATGGTCGTGCTGTAATTTTAGACAACAGTAAGTCAGATGCTTCATATGATGATAAATACAAGCATGTTTTTGATTATGTGGTAAGAATTGCTTTATTTTTTTGATTATGATTGTAATTTTATACAACATTATATTTTTTGTGTTGTTCTCATTAATTTCTTATTTTTACAGAAAAGTCTGTTAACATCCTATTTGCTTCATCACAATCCTCCGAAAATTGAACTTTTGCTGGATTCAAAGGCTGAAGTACTTCCACTAAAATGGAGAACTAGGAAAGATAAAGTTAACTGTGGATTATATACAATGATTCATATGGAACTTTATGAGGATTAAGACAAACAATGGGAAACAGGTCTTTTAAAAGAAAATGACCGAAATCGTCAAATTCAGCTGGATGTGTTGAGAAGTAGGTATATAACAAAGATCTTACTGCATGATATTAATATGCATAAAGAAAGTTTGATAAAATATGCAGACGAGTGGATAGAATCTTCAAAAGTTTTTGACGAAATTGCAGCGGATGAAAGTACTGCTAAAGAAAATGTTCCTACTGCTCATATTTCTACTGCTTATGAAGCAAGTCTGAAGGAGAATGGTCAAAAACAAGTTTTCAGAAAGTTTAGCAGAGGCAGAAAGTTTGGTGATAAGAATGACTTTGTAGTAGTGAATAAAATGGGTAAAGAAGTAGTTTTGGAGCACCAAAGTAAAGCAGTTGAATATACACAGGTTGTTGAAGAAAGTGCTGCTGGAGGCCATAAAACTATTTCTAGTGTCGAAAAGATGATGATTGATTTGAAGAAATCAAAACCAATTGTTAAGGGTATTAGTATCCAACAGCCTTCTTTAACACCTGTTAGGGCTATAGAATCATCAACACAAGATATAAACAAGGGTAAAGGAAAACTTGTTGAAGATACTGATCTTGAGATACCTGAGGAATTAGGTGCTACATTTGAAGAAGATTCTAAACTGGCTCGTGAATTAGGTGCTACATATGAAGCAGAGAATCAAAAGTTTCTTGAAAAACAAAGAAAAGATGCTGAGAAACAAGCTAAAACATTAGCATTATTAGTTGCTTGGAATGAGGAAAGGGTTCAATGTGATGCACATATGGTGCTTGCTAACAAGCAAATTCAGAAAGACATGCAAATGTACACTATCGAGGAAAAAAATGAATGGATAAAGAGGTACATGGAAGAAAGAAGGAACTTATATGTTGCTGAGAGACTTAAGAAGAAGCAGCTCAGACCACCTACTGTTAATCAAAAAAGAATGTTTCATGAAACTTATTTAAAGAATATAAAAGGGTTGCACAAAGAATCAATTGTCTCATATACCAGATGATCAAGTTGAGAAGATGTATAAGACAACTAAGGAAGAAATAGATATAGAGGGACATATAAAAGAAACAGTGGAGGTACTCGATAAAGAAAGCTCTAGCTCAGGATTGAAAAGATCTGCAAGTGTGTTAAATACTATTTGTAGGAAAAAAATGAAACCAGATAAGTCTTAAGCATTTGACTTAATATCATAATGTTTGAAAAGAAAAAAATTAATATCAGATTTATGATGTCTTAATATATTTAAATTAGTTAATATTAGAGTTATGATGTTTATCAGATTTATGATGTTTTATTTCGGTTATGACTGTTTAACCATTGTGAGATACTCTATGACGTATACATATTTATATAGACTTTAATATCAGAGTTAGTTGTTTTTATATACGATATTCTGTTAATATCAGAGTTAGACCTATGACGTATACATATTAATATTATCTTAATGTCAAAGTTATGATGTTTATCAGGGTTATGATGTGTTTTATTTCAGTTATGACTATTTAACCATTGTGAGATGCTGTATGACGTATACATATTTATATTGTCTTTAATATCATAGTTAGTTGTTTTAATATATGATATTCTGTTGATATCATAGTCAGGCCTATTACGTATACATATTAATATTATCTTAAATATCATAGTTTAGTTGTCTTAATATATATTTCCTTAATATCAGAGTAATTAAATGATGTTAAACATAATAATAATATATGATATTCTGTTGATATCAGAATTAGGCCTACAGATTTCAAATATCATAGTTTAGTTTAGCCCTACTGTTTAACCATTGTGAGATGTTTAACTTTAATATATACTTGAATTATAAATTTTAAACTATAAATTCGCACTACATAATACGAAATTGCATAAAACTTCTAGAACAACCAACAAACAAAGCAACAACACAAACTACAAAAGATCATTAAAACAAAAAGATTTAAACAGCCAAACCCCCATCTTCAAACTTCTTCATCTTCATCTTCTCCATCATCTTCTTCATCTTCTCCGTCTTCTTCATCTTCTCCATTTTCAAACTTCTCCATCTTGGTGATATGCTCCTTCTTTTTATTGACAATTGCACGCATATCAATCAAAATGCCAACAAGCGAATCCAACAATTTATGCTCCATGACCTGAATGTCATTCAGGGAGTCATAAATCTTATCCGCAGCTTTTTCTTCATCGAAATTAAGAAACAATAGCTCAGTCATTGCCTCTGTACGCTTTTCAACCTTAGTAACCAACTCAGTTCTACGCTCGCCAAGCCACTGAATAATCCCTTCTTCATCTGTAACTTCTTGATTAAATAAACACTTGAACAAGTTATGTAGTTGATTAGTTCCAAAAACGTTTTTGAGTTCATTGATAATTGGAGTTTGAGACATTTTGAGGATGATTAGGGTTAGAGCAGAGATGGTATCTTATTGTAACTGAATATACTTATTTATATTGTAACTGAATAGACTTTTTATTGCAAATAAACCCTCCAACTTAAAAAATGCGTTAAATTCTCAATTAAAAGTTTTCAAAAAATAAAAAAAGCAGCCTTTGTATCAGAGTAAGTTAATAATATCAGAGTAGTAATTAAGTAAGTTAATAATATCAGAGTAATAGTTTATCACTACAATTATTATTGACATAATATCAAAGTACTCCGTAATATGATTGTAATAATATATTGACATAATAAATGTTAAATTTTAAATTTAAATTTGTTAAAAAATTTTAGTAGTTAAATATTAATTTAAAAATAATAAGTGTTATATTTAATTTTTTAAACTGGTATTTTACGTCTCGAGGAACCTTTAATAACTATAAATAGTATCTGAGAAATATCTCTGTTGAAAATTACTTAACAAACAGATACTCGAATATATATACGTCATAAACAAACTGACTCTGATATTAAAGGAAATATTAATATGTAAGGTCATAAAACATACAAAATATTAAATTTTATTTCGTTTGTATGCGCTAGGAAAAAGTATGTGTTAGGAAAGACAAAAACTTAATAATTACATTTATTTGTTTATTATAGTTAAACTTTTATCTGAGTGACTTTTACTTATACTTACAGCAAACACAACTTTTAATATATGATATTGCTCTTTAATATCATTATTATGATATTAAAGAGGAATATGATATATTAAAACAACTAACTCTGATATTAATACAAATATCAAATAATAAAAAATGTCAAAGAAATAAAAATAAATAAATAAATAAAAAAAGATATGTCAATATTCTAAAATATCATATATTATTTTATCTAAGTTTATTACTCCGTATAACAACTAACTATGATATTAATTTTTTCTTTAAAACAACATGATATTAAAAAAAGAAATTTTGTGTCTCGATGTTATGATTTTTTGATTATGAAACACAAAGACTTAAATATTTGTAACAAATTAACATAATAAGATATTCTCTCTCCTCTCTCTCTAGGCGATTTTGGCGATTTCGTCTTCCCCAAACAACAATTCGATCCTTGCAATTTTAGGGTTGATTGTTGTGTCTCTTTCTGTTATTCTCATCGATTCACTTCTCTTTTTTTTTTCCTTATTGATATGCCAATCGAAAGTAATAAGCCTCCTGACCCTATTCTTGAAGAGTTTGCTACTCTTACAGGGATGTCGTCTAAGGGTATTACTGCTAAACCCATTGTTCCTTCTGATAATTGTATCCTTCCTAAGGCTAGGGGTAGGCCCAGAGGTATTAAGAATCGTCCTAAAAGTGTGAAGGTTAGGATCCAATCGCCGGGTTCTGCTTCGGCCGGTGCTGGGTCTATTCTTAAAAGGCTTCGTAACTCTAAACTTGTGGGTTTGGGTCGGAGTCGTGGTGATTCTTCTCCTAATGGATATGGTAATGGTAAGCGCCCTAATTCTTCTTCTGTTCCTGTTGATGATGTTCTCAATAAGGTTTTAGATAGGATTGCTTATGATAATAGTATTTCTAAGCAGATGGTGTTTAATGAAGGTGTTAGGGTTAATGATAAGGTTCATAGTTGTTTGGTTAATAATTCTAGTTACTGTTCCATTGGTGGTAATGATGGGTCTTTTATCAATAAGCCTTTAGAGCCTATTGTTGTTGATATGGAGGAAAGTAATAAGGATTTGAAGGATAAGGGGGGTGGTTTTGATGATTGTGTTGATCCTTCATTGGTGAGTAATGATGCTAGTAAGCCTACCATGGCTGATGTAGAGCATGGTGAGGATGAAAGTATCAGGAAAGCTAAAAAGGATGGGATGGATAGTATGAATGTTGATTCTGGATTTGTGTTTGGGGATAGTATGAAAGTATCAAGTAAGGGTATTCTTAAAAAGCCTAACACTCCATTGTTGAGGGTGCAATTTGGTAACAATGTGGCTAGTAACCCTTTTGCTAAGAATTCTTCAAGTAATGGTGTTAATGATAGTTGTAACTCTGTTGAGGGAAACGTGTTTGGTCCTAGTCTGTTTCATAAGATTGGGTCAGATAATGCTTGGTTTAAGAGATCTAAGGCAGTGAATGCAGATGGTTCTATCAATGTTGAATCATTTGCTGAGAAGATGAAGAAGGGTATGGAAGACCGAGAGACTCAGTTGAATTATGTGCCTCAGTTTGTGTCTAAGCAAGTTGATGGTACTAAGAGAATTGAGTTTTCTGTGGAAGATATTAAATTTGGAAGTGAGACTTGTTCTTTGCAACTTTATGGTTATTTTGTGGGAACGTCTATGGATTATAGGGTGGTGAATGATAATTTAAGTAGGATGTGGAGGGTTTATGGTATTGATAGTATTACTAAAACTAGCTCGGGGGTATATTATTTCAAATTTAAAAGTGAAGAAGGAATGAAATCTGTCTTAGAAAGTGGTCCGTGGATGGTGAACAATATCCCGTTAGTTCTTAATCTTTGGGAACCTGGAATTTGGTTAGAGAAAGTAGAACCTAGTACAATTCCAATTTGGGTATGTGTTTATAACATCCCTTTGGAACTTTGTAATGGTAATGGTATTAGCAAAATCATGAGTGGAATTGGGAAACCAATGCTAATGGATAAAATGACTAAGGAGAGATGTTTAAAGAAAGCTGGAAAGTTAGATTTTGCGAGGGTTCTTGTTGAGGTCTCGGCTAAAGAGGATTTACCTCATGTTTTGGAAATTGCTTACCCTTATATTGGTAACAGGCCTGCAAGAGTGGGTAAACTAAATGTTAAGTATCAGTGGCTTCCTCCCCTTTGTACTCATTGCAATACCTTTGGTCACTCAACTTCTGCTTGCAAGGTTAGACCTAGAACTGAGGAAGAATTGAAAGCTAATGATGTGAATGAAAATTTGAAGGAATGTAAGTCTGGGAAAGGTAAGAGTCATGTTGTTGTTGAAGATAATGATGGGTTTGTTACTGTTGGCAGAAAGAATAGGCCTGTGAATGCTCAAAGTAATGTCAATAATGAGAACCAGCAAGCTAAAAACAGTAATGCTTCTCAAAATAGAGGGTTTCAATATTCTAGTAGGCAAAATTTTAGTAACTCTTGGCATAATAAAGGAAGTATGGGGTCTAATTTTCAGTATAGGAGTGGTGGTTTGTCTCAGCAAAGTACCCGTGCAAAGCCAAAAGGTGTTGTTGGTAACTCTAAGATTGTGCAGCAAAGTAATAAGAGAGTGCAATCAGGTTTTAAGAATGATGTATTAAAGAATGGTAAGCCTCAGCAGAATGCTAATCCAGCGAAAGATGTGAATAGTAATATGGTCAAGAGTAAGGTGGATCTGTCTAATTATAAGCCAAAAGTTTTGGTAAGAGGGTCTAGTTCGAATGGTGTTCAGGAGGGTGTTTCTGATGAAAATCTTCCTGTTTCAAACTCTTTCCAAGCTTTAGATGATCAGATTTTGATTGACAAAGAAGATGCTACTATTGCTTCTATGGATGAGGAATTTAATAATGTGATTGGGCCTAAATTGTTGCAAGATGTTATTTCTGTTATGGAAGCTGGAGTTTATCCTTCTCCTGAAGTTAGGAAGGATTGGTCTCTTGATCAAATGAGATTCTTCTACTTTAATTGTCACAAGTATGGTCTTGATCCAGTTTTTGAAGAAGATGATGTTGCAAATGAAGATGGTGGTATGGCTGATGAGATGAGGCCTGAGTATGAGTTTGATCCCGGTCAGAAACAAGGTAATAATATGGCCAATAATGCTAAAATTGTTATCAATGATTAAAGTCTGTTCATGGAATATTAGGGGTCTCAATAACACCTCTAGTCAAAAACAAGTTATTGATTTGTTGCGTGGAGGTAACTTTAGTATTTGTGCATTGTTAGAAACTAAAGTTAAGAAGAAGAATTTGGGTGGTATATGTTCAAGAGTTTTTGGTAATTGGTCTTGGGTCTCCAATAATGCTTCGTGTTCTTATGGTACGGGTATCATTGTTGGGTGGGATCCTCATTCGGTTAGAGTTATGGTTTTAAACCATACTTCTCAATTGATGAATCTTTTTGTTGAATCTGTTAATGGTCATCAGTCTTTCTATTGCTCTTTCATTTATGCCCATAATAAAGTTGCGGGTAGAAGGAGTCTTTGGAAGGATATGGTTATGCATAGTTTGGTTGTTAAAGATAGTCCTTGGGTGTTGCTTGGGGATTTTAATTCTATACTTGACCCTAGTGAGAGATCTGTTGGCTCTTCTTCTGTTACTAATGGTATGGTGGATTTTAGAGAATGTGTGGCTAAGATTGAAGTTGCTGACTTAGTCATGTCGGGGTTAAAGTTCACTTGGAATAAGAGTCCTGGTAAAACTGGTGGCCTTTTGAAAAAGCTTGACAGAGTCTTGAGTAATTCTGGCTTTGTTGAGAAGTTTTCTAATGCTAATGCACAGTTTCTCCCGTTTGTGATCTCTGATCATACCCCATGTATCCTCAATATCCCTGTTGGATATAGGAGTAAACCTAAACCTTTTAAGTTTGCTAACTTCTTAGCTAACAAGCCTGATTTTTTGCCTATTGTTAAGAAGATTTGGGATTTACATATTCCTGGCTACTCCATGTATTCTATTGTCTCTAAATTGAAGTTATTAAAAAGCCTTTGAGGAATTTGAGGAATAAGCAGGGAAATTTGGCTGAGAAGGTGAAGGTGTTGAAAGCTGAGTTAGAAAGAGTTCAAACTGCTATGGTTAATGACTCGCACAATGCTGATTTGAGATTTGAAGAAGCTGTTTACCTTAACGCCTATAAAGATGTTGTTAAAGATGACGAGTCTATGCTGAAGCAGAGGGCTAAGGTTTCTTGGTTAAGTGAAGGAGATTCTAATACCAAGTTTTTTCACAAGTCTGTTAAAATGAAGATGAACAGGAATAGAATTGAGCACATTGAAGACATGGAAGGCATTGCTTATTCTGGTGAAGATGTTGGACCGCAATTTGTTAAATATTTTCAAAGTATTCTTGGGGACAAAAGTAATGTGATTCCTATTGCTGATCCTTCTTGCTTATTTACTAAGTCTCTATCCTTGGATGATTCTGTTTATATGGTGAGGCCTGTTTCAAAAGAAGAGATTAAGGAGGCTATTTTTGGTATGGAGGATGATAAAGCACCAGGTCCGGATGGGTTTTCTGCCAAGTTCTTCAAATCGGCTTGGTCTATCATTGGTGATGAGGTTTGTTCTGCTATCCAAGATTTCTTTTGCAATGGTAAACTTTTGAAGGAAGTTAATGCTACTATTATTGCTTTAGTGCCTAAATCTCAGTCCCCTTGCAATGTCTCTGAGTTTAGGCCTATAGCATGTTGTAACATTCTATACAAGTGCATTACTAAAGTTATTTCCAATAGAATTAAAGGTGTTATTGGTAAGCTAGTTTCTGAATCTCAAAGTGCCTTCATTCCTTCAAGACAAATTAGTGATAACATTCTTCTTTCTCAAGAGTTATTGAGGAATTATCATAGGGGTAAAGGTCCTGCTAAGGTTGCTTTCAAGATTGATTTGCAGAAGGCTTATGACTCTGTGGAATGGGGCTTTATGAGGCAGTGTTTGTTACACTTTGGTTTCCATGAATGTATGATTGCTTGGATTATGGAATGTTTGTCTACTCCTTCTTTTACAGTTAATGTTAATGGGGACCATCATGGTTATTTTAGGGGTATGAGAGGGCTTAGACAAGGTGACCCCTTGTCTCCTTATTTATTCACCTTAGTCATGGAGGTTTTCTCTCTAATGCTGAATAGAAGAATTAAAGAAGATGGTAACTTTAAGTTCCATTGGAGGTGTGAAAAAGTATTGCTTACCCACTTGTGTTTCGCTGATGACTTAATGATTTTTTCAAAAGCTGATAAGAATTCTGTCTCCATCATTAAATCTGCTATTGATGAGTTTAGCAATGCTAGTGGTTTAAAGCCTAATATTAACAAGAGCATTGTTTTCTTTGGTAATGTATCGGAGCGTTTAAAAGATTCTATATTGAAGATTATGCCTTTTCCCATTGGTTCGCTTCCTGTTAGATATCTGGGAGTCCCGCTTATCTCTACCAGATTGTACAAGGGCCATTGCAATAGTTTGGTTGATAAAGTGAGGAAGAGATTGCTAGATTGGAAAAACAAGTCCTTGTCTTTTGCTGGTAGGCTGCAACTGATTAAATCAGTTGTTAGTTCTATTCAAATCTATTGGTCCTCTGTTTTCATTCTTCCAATGTCTGTTATTTTGGAGATTGAAAAGCTTATGAGGGGCTTCTTGTGGTCTCAAGGTGTTCTTAAGCAGGGTTGTGCAAAGGTAAAGTGGGATGATGTTTGTCAGTTAAAGATTCATGGTGGTTTGGGCATTAAATCTTTACATATTTGGAATGTTTCTCTTATGGCTAAACATGTTTGGAATATTGTTTCCAAAAAGGATTCCTTGTGGGTTAAATGGGTTAATTCATATAGGTTGGTTGATAGAAGGTCAAATATTAGAAATTTCTGGGACATTCCTGAGCCTAATGATGTGTGCTGGGGGTGGAAGAAGATCTTGCAATGTAGAAGTGTTCTGAGAAAACATATTGTTCACAGTGTTGGTAATGGTAGTGATATATCTGCCTGGTTTGATAATTGGCTTAATATTGGTCCTTTATGTCAGTTTATTTCAAATAGGGACATTTTTGAAGCTGGTTTGTCTCTTAGTTGCAGAGTTTGTGATATTGTGGGTAATGGTGAATGGAAATGGCCCGAGGAGTGGAGAAGTAAGTTTCCTTTCCTCTTTAATCTTCCTCCTCCTTTAATTTTTAGAGATAGAAAAGACAAAGTGTTATGGAGGTCAAAGGATAATACGATTGGTTTTTTCTCTGTTAAAAAAGCCTGGTTTGATTTATCTGATGTGAAGCCTATAGTTCCCTGGTATAATCTTGTTTGGTTTAGTCAAAACATACCAAGGCATGCATTTGTGGTTTGGTTGGCTATAAATCAAAGACTGAATACTCAAGATAAGGTAGTGAAATGGAATAAGTCTATTAATCTCATCTGTTCTCTTTGCAACAAGGTTCAAGATTCCCATAATCATTTGTTTTTTGAATGTGAGTTCTCTTCTAGATTATGGGATCATTTTAAAGAGATGGTTAGACTGGTTAATGCTCCTTATTCTCTCCAACAGATTGTGCTTTACCTTTACAGTAGACCTGTCAATAATTCTGTTTGGAGTGTTCTTCAAAGATTAGTTATTGGTGCTTTGGTGTATTCTGTTTGGCAAGAGAGGAATTTGAGGTTATTTCAGCAAAAGTGCAGGTCTTTTGAGGATTTGTGTTTTGCTGTCAAGGATATTGTGAGATGTAGATTGATGGGGCTGAAGATAAAATACTCTAAGCAAGTTATTGAGGCTGCTTCTGTTTGGAATTTGCACGTGGATAAGAGAAATAGGAAATGTGGCTTTCACTCTGGTAATGGTTAGCTTTACTTTCTCTGTTAGGGATTTGTATAATTTCAGGTGCAATGGTTTGAGCTGGTACTTCAGGAAGGGTAATATAGAGAATGGGCTCGTTAGTGGCAATTATCTATTAAGGAAATGGGCTTTTTTGAAGTTGGAGCAGACTGATTGTGAGGATTACAAGTTTTGGTATTTGCAAGACTTATGTAGGGTGAATTTTCTTTGTTTTAGAGGTTTATCATTTCTAGTTTCTTTACTTAAGATGTTCCCTAAGCATGTTTTGGGAATGTCTGTTTTGGATTAGACTTTTGGTTTTGTCCATAAGTCTTTGTAATTTTTTTGGTTTTTAATATATTTTGCCGGGGTCTATTTTCCCCTTTCCAAAAAAAAAAGACTTAAATATTTGCAATAAAAATTTGTTTATAATATTTTGTCTTAATATCACAATGATTTTGCAATATTTATTTTAACAAATATGTCTAATTTACAAATTTATTTTTAAATATTTACTAAATATATTTTATTTTACAAATTTATTTTAACAAAATATATGAGAAAGAAGTAACTAAATATCTTTGACATATATGTCAGATATTTATTAACTTAGTTCTCTTATAGTCTTGAACATTACTTCCTCCACGTTGATATTAATTATGTTAAATATGTTAAATATAAAAATTAATTAAATATGTTAATATCACCATAGGTAAAAAATCAAAATCAAAATCAAATTTTTATATTTAAAAAATACATATCATATTAGATAAAAAAAAATACAGCTTTAAATTACTAATATACCCTCCAAACATTTATTTACAATTATAGATTTGTCCTTTTATGTCATTTTACATCTTATAATTACATTTAACAGCTAATTTACCAAACACTTTTATTAAAAAAAAAAGATACAGCTTGTAGCTCATGTTAACAGCTTTGCAGTTTACAGCTTACAGCTTACAATTTACAGCTTACAACATACAGCTTACAGCTAGCTTTGCCAAACATACATTTTTGAGGGACTCAGAAACATTTGTAGTACAACCAATATTTTTCTTCAGAAATGCCTAATATGTTACTCATGCTCATTCTGATGGCATGGCGAAACATAGGTAGTTAAAATAATTAAACTTTCATCACGCACCAACGCCATCTTCATCAAGTGTCCCCAACTTTTTGTATTGTAGTTGGGGCTTCTTCTACGTGACGGCTATCATCGATATCTTCATTCAGAAGAAAATCAATAATGATTTTTCTGAATTAGATCATGCAATTCCTTCACCGCATGTAGTTTTAGTACGTCTTGCGTGACTACTGTTAAGATACATACAATAGACAAAAAAGATAATTTCAAATGAAGTTATACAACTTTGAAATACCCCTTTTTCATCTATATAACTTTCGGTAAAATATCTAAGTTTCTATTATCAAATAAAAAACCATACATATACTCCGAGATCATGAATAACAATTTTCCAAATACATAATTTTTCAGTAATTTTTATTTTTGATGAACTAACTTTGTGAAGAAAGTTTAGAATCTGTATATGGTTGTAATGATAGGTTTTTATAACAAGAGTAAATTACTTTTTTGATGTGATTGATGGTTTGCATATCGAGGAAAAATAATAAATTAATCATTGAAAGAATCTAAACATATAATTTATATTTATATATTTATATTTGTAAAACTTATAATAATATTAATAACAATTATAAATTGTAAATTGTATATTTATATTAAATGTAACAATTATAATAATATCTCCATAAATTGTTATTTAGTATTGTCTTAATATCACATTTGATTTTCTGTTGAAAGGATAGATGTATAAGACACTGACATACAATTTATAGTGATGAAAAAGAGCTTCCTCGAGACTCAAAATATCAATTTGTATCAAAGTTTTACATTTAATTTTAATATAGTTTTTCATTAATATTGCTTTTTTTTTTTTACATTTAATTTTAATATACAATAGTAACTTTTCTTACAGCATAATTAAAATAACATCTTTTTTTATAATAGTTAGTTTTGTTTAAAATAATATTAATATTGTATTAATATCAGAGTTTCTTGTTTATTAATATTAATATCAGAGTTTCTTGTTTATTAATATTAATATCAGATTTAATATCAAACTATTAAACAATTAACTTAATACTCTGTTATTAAATCTGATATTAATAGTAACTATTGTTTAGAGATTATCATATACTGTATTAAGACAATTAAATCTAATATTAACACAATACCATATTTAATTCTCTTAATATATGATATTCTCTAAAATGAATGTCTAATAGAAAATTAGTTTTTTAAAATGAATTTGAGAATTAGTTTTTTAAAATGAATGTCTAATAGAAAATATTAACATTTTTCCAAATATAAGATTTTGTTTGTTTAATATATGATATTGTCTTAATATCAAAGTCTCTTAATATCAGAGTTAGTTATTTAATATAGATTTAATGATGTTTTGTCAAATATTATGTTTAATTTTAAAATTTTAATATATCTGTAATTTTAAAATTTTGAATATATATACTATATTAATAAACAAAATGATGTACTGTGATATTAAACTCAATATCTCTGTAATTTTATTTACTACCGTGTTATAATATTATTCTCTTAATATCACAGTAAATTAAATAATTAGAAAGATAGATGTATAAGACACCAACATACATGTCAGATATTAATTATAGTGTTGAAATGGTACCTCCTCGAGACTCAAAAATATCACTTTATGTCAACAGCTTAACATTTAATTTTAATATAGTTTTTAATTAATATTCTTTTTTAAATTTATGTTTTTATAAGTATATTTTGTTTATATTTAATTTACTAGATAATTTTAATTGAGTTATATTATTTTAACGTAAATATACAATTGATCAAGCCTAGTTTCAAAAAATTTAGTATATATTTTTTTCATTTCATTGTAATAATATTTTGAATATATATACTATATTAATAAACAAAATGATGAATAATTACAAAAAATATTCACGTCTATTCAGAGATAATTTCTCTGACATTTTTGGTAGCTCGATGTAGTGATGATTTGACAAATCACAAGATATTCGACCAAAAAGATATTGATATATTATTTTTACATTTCGATTACATTATTTCAAAAAAAATATTAATATATTATTTTGCCTCGAGCTACAAACCATCAATTACATCAACAAAGTAACTTTCACTTGTTATAATATATGATATTGTGTTAATATCAGAGTTAGTTATTTAATATATGATATTGTGTTACTCCGTAATATCAAAGTCTCTTAATATCAGAGTTAGTTATTTAATATAGATTTCCAAATATATGATGGTTTTCTTAATATCAGAGTTAGACATACGATGGTTTTCTAAATATTTTAAAACGTAAAATAAATAGTTAAGATGAAAAATAAAAATATATAAATAAAAAATATAAGCAAAAAACGAATATCAGGCTAAAGTAAATATTTATAAGTAATATTAAAGTTTAAGAATGTAAATTGTATATTTACATTAAATAACAATTATAACAAAATTAATTATATATTTATTTTTATTTTTTTTAAATTAGAAACAAATTTGACAATTAATTTTTTTAATCTTCGCGTCTACAGCAATATTTTTTCTCTGACATTTTTTTATGTCTCGATTTAATGATGTTTTGTCAAATATTATGTTTAATTTTAAAATTTTAATATCTCTGTAATTTTAAAATTTTGAATATATATACTATATTAATAAACAAAATGATGTACTGTGATATTAAACTTAATATCTCTGTAATTTTATTTACTACCGTGTTATAATATTATTCTCTTAATATCACAGTAAATTAAATAATTAGAAAGATAGATGTATAAGACACCAACATACATGTCAGATATTAATTATAGTGTTGAAATGGTACCTCCTCGAGACTCAAAAATATCACTTTATGTCAACAGCTTAACATTTAATTTTAATATAGTTTTTAATTAATATTCTTTTTTAAATTTATGTTTTTATAAGTATATTTTGTTTATATTTAATTTACTATATAATTTTAATTGAGTTATATTATTTTAACGTAAATATACAATTGATATTAATAAACAAAATGATGAATAATTACAAAAAATATTCACGTCTATTCAGAGATAATTTCTCTGACATTTTTGGTAGCTCGATGTAGTGATGATTTGACAAATCACAAGATATTCGACCAAAAGATATTGATATATTATTTTTACATTTCGTTTACATTATTTTCAAAAAAAATATTAATATATTATTTTGCCTCGAGCTACAAACCATCAATCACATCAAAAAAGTAACTTTCACTTGTTATAATATATGATATTGTGTTAATATCAGAGTTAGTTATTTAATATATGATATTGTGTTAATATCAAAGTCTCTTAATATCAGAGTTAGTTATTTAATATAGATTTCCAAATATACGATAGTTTTCTTAATATCAGAGTTAGACATACGATAGTTTTCTAAATATTTAAAAACGTATAACTTAAATACGTGTAACTTAAAGATGAAAATTAAAAATATATAAATAAAAAATATAAGGAAAAAACGAATATCAGGCTAAAGTAAATATTTATAAGTAATATTAAAGTTTAAGAATGTAAATTGTATATTTACGTTAAATAACAATTATAACAAAATTAATTATATATTTATTTATTTATTTTTTAAATTAAAATCAAATTTGACAATTAATTTTTTTAATCTTCGCGTCTACAGCAATATTTTTTCTCTAACATTTTTTTATGTCTCGATTTAATGATGTTTTGTCAAATATTATGTTTACTTTTAAATTTTTATTTTTAAATATTTTCACTATATAAATACATTTGATGTACTGTGATATTAAATTTAATATCTATGTAATTTTATTTAGTACCGTGTTATAATATTATTCTCTTAATATCACAGTAAAATAAATAATATTAATTATAGTGTTGAAAAAGTACCTCCTCGAGAATCAAAAATATCACTTTATGTAAACAACTTAACATTTAATTTTAATATTGTTTTTAATTAATATTCTTTTTAAAATTTATGTTTTTATAAGTATATTTTGTTTATATTTAATTTACTAGATAATTTTAATTGAGTTATATTATTTTAACGTAAATATACAATTGATCAAGCCTAGTTTCAAAAAATTTAGTATATATCTTTTTAATTTCATTGTAATAATATTTTGAAATATATATACTATATTAATAAACAAAATGACGATCAATTACAAAAAAATATTCACGTCTATTCAGAGATAATTTCTCTGACATTTTTGGTAGCTAGATGTACTGATGATTTGACAAATCACAAGATATTCGACCAAAAGATATTGATATTATTTTTACATTTCGTTTACATTATTTCAAAAAAAATATTAATATATTATTTTGCCTCGAGCTACAAACAATCAATGACATCAAAAAAGTAACTTTCACTTGTTATAAAAACCTAACATTACAACCATATTGTTAATACAAATATCGTCATTAAACGTTATTTATATTTTTGATCTTTGCCTAAGTTTTGTTAACGACAAAAGTAAATTTAATTTATAAAAAGCTTAAAGCTTGTCAAGTTTATTAGATATTAAAACAAGCTTTCTCAAACAATATATTCATCATTCAAGCATTTACATTTATGATTAGTAACATCTTGATATGACTCTAATCAATATGTATGATAGTAGTTTATAGAATGTGTTAGGTTCTTAAAACCAAACACTACTTAAGCATTTGCATATTTCTATTAATAGTAATACAACACTTGACATCTTGTATTACATCATAGGAATCATTTGTAGATTCCATTAGATATTTTGTGAAGATTTATACTCTCCATATCTTGCACAATCTCTCTTAGATTGAGTTGACTTTAAGCAAGATTTGATATCTTTGCTGTCAGTCTGGCGGTACCAATTGGGTACACGGGCGGAACCCTTTTTAGGGGTCCGCGGTCCGTGGACGCTCCTGTCCATTTTGGCTATAAATAGCAATGCCAAGCCAAGTAGTTTCTTATCCCTTTCTAACATACTCTCATACATATCTTCTCTCTAACCTTTCTAACTCAGTTTCATATCATATTAGTGATCTCTTTTGTAGCAAAGAAGATCAAGTCATATTCAAGCTTCAACGAGAAGTTGGAAGTCTTGTTTGTTTAGTGTTGTATGATCTAGTGTTGATCCATACTTCATTGTTGTATCAAACCATCATAATCTTGTGAGTATGAGTGGTTAGTATTTTAGTCCTCAAAATACATTGTGTGTGGGAGTAGTTGTACCCTTGGAAAGAACTCGACATCTAGCTTAGTGTCGGAAATAGTGTAAGCGACGTGTAAAGGTTTTCTCCGCCGGTGAAAGGAGCTTGTTGACTAGTGAAGTTAAACTCTCGAGTGTGAGACTCGGGGAGTGGAGTAGGGCAAGGAAAAAGAGTCCTTGTAGGCCGAACCACTATAAACAACTTGTTGTGGTTTGATCATTTCTTTCCTTACTTACCTATTACATATTGCTTGCATATTTCATCAACATACTTAAGATCAATATCAATTGATCTTTCAATAAGTTTCAAAACAAAGTTTTTAATCGGTAAACTATTCAACCCCCCTTCTAGTTTTCTACAATTGGTATCAGAGCCTCGTTGCTCAAGAATTTCTAAAATAACTTGTATTTTATAAACTTGAAACGATCCATGGATTCTGAAAACTTTAAAGAAGGGCAATCTATGCAAAGACCACCACTCTTTGAAACCAATGGATTTATCTATTGGAAAAACCGTTTTGAAACATATGTAAAATCAAAAGATATAGATCTTTGGTTTATTATTGTTAAAGGAGATTTTAGTTCTACAACAAAGGATATTTCCGTTGATGAACAAAAGAAATTAGTTGCTAAAAATAATGAAGCTAAAATGATGCTTTATAATGCTTTACCTAGAAAAGAATATGAAAGAATTTTTATGTGTGAAACCGCTAAAGATATTTGGGAATCTTTAATTGTTACACATCAAGGTAATTCACAAGTCAAGGATAACAAAATTGATCTTCTTGTTCAACAATATGAACAATTTGTTATCCCTGAAGATGAAACCATTGATTGTGGCTTTGCTCGTTTTAACACTATCATTACATCACTTAAAGCACTTGACGAATCTTTTCGTAGTAAGAACTTTGTCAGGAAATTTCTTAGAGCACTCCATCCCAAATGGAGAGCTAAAGTGACCGCTATTGAAGAATCAAAAGATCTCTCAATAATGTCACTAGACGAGCTAATTGGCAACCTCAAAGTTCACGAAATGGTAATGGAGAAAGATTCTGAGATCATCAAAGGAAGAAAGGAGAAGATCAAATCCGTTGCTCTTAAAGCAAAGGCGGAATCAAGCGATGATGGTGAATCTTGTTCCGATAGTGAAGATGAGGAGTATGCCATGGCCGTTAGAGATTTCAAGAAGTTCTTTAGAAGAAGAGGAAAGTTTGTAAGACAACCTCGAGAAGAAAAGAAGTCATTCCGAAAAGATCGGGATGATAAGAAGATTAAAGGTGAAAGAAAGTGTTTTAGATGTGGTGATGCAAGTCATCTTATAGGAGAATGTCCCAAGCCACCTAAAAGCAAAACTCAACGAGCTTTTGTAAGTGGTGCTTGGAGTGATAGTGAAGACGATGAAGAATCAAGCAAGGAAGAGATCGCTCTAATGGCACATGAGTCAAATGAGGTACTTTCCGACTCTTCTTATTCTTCTATAGATGATGACACCTTGCAAAAACAATATAATCAATTGTGTGAGCTAAGTCTAAAAATCATAACTAAAAATAAATTTTTAAAAACTAAAAAGGAGTTTCTGGAAAATGAGGTATATGAGTTAAAAGAAAAAGCAAAACGTCTTGAAAAAGGAAAAGCAAATGACGGTGATTGTAAATCATGTCAAGAGCTTAATCTTGAAATAGAAAAACTAAAGCTCACACAAGAAGTCTTAATAGAAAATAACTCTAAGTTTAAAAGGTTTAACAAAAACATCGCTCTTGCCGATGAAATAGTTAAAATCCATAAAACACCAGGAGACATGAATGGGCTAGGTTTCAATGAAGTATTAATTCCAAAAAGTCAAAACAAAACGGCCGAAAAAGACGAACATTCTGTCAAAACTGCTGCAGTACAGCACGGACCAGACGGAACCAAAATAAGGGTTCCGTCCGTTGTGCAAAAGGGTACCGCGGGTACTTCAGCAGAACAGAATGTTCGCAATACGGACCGTACTGAATTTGTTAAAATAACAAAGAAAACCAATGATAATGTTAAACTAAAACCAGCCATTATATCAGGAGTAGGACTTGTTAAAAATGAATTTAGATCAAAAACTACTCAACAACGATATAAAACCTCTTTTGCCAAACGCCCCTTTCCTAAGAGCAACCACAACGTTCAACCTAACTACCAACACAACGGTTGGAATCAAAACATTCCTAGACCATATCAAACTCCAGATTACATGCCATGGAACCCTTATCCATCATTTCCATACATGAATCAAATAAATGGTATGTTTAACCCAAACGGACCCATGAGATATTGGGGACCAAATGTTTGAGTTATTCGCTTCTTAGGTATGTTTGAAAGTTGGATTGGAACCTGATGAATGGATAAAAGATAGTGGATGCTCACGACACATGACGGGCAACAAAAGTCTATTCTCATCATACCAAGAGTATGACGGAGGTAATGTCACTTTCGGTAGCAATCTCAAAAGCAAAATCATTGGCAAAGGTACGATTGCTCATAACTCTCTAACTATTGAAAATGTTGCTCATGTGGATAGGTTAGGATTTAATCTACTTAGTATTAGCCAACTATGCGATAAAAAGTATAAAGTACTATTTGATGAAAATGGTAGTAAAATACTAAAAGATGGTATCACCATAGCTAAAGGAGTTAGGAAAAATAACATATACGTCATGAAAATAGATAAAACATATAATGACAAACTTTGCCTAACAACATTAGACGATAGCTCATCTCTTTGGCATAGACGCTTAGGTCACGCTAATATGAGACTTATACAAAATCTATCTTCAAAAGAGTTAGTTAGGAATTTGCCAAAACTAAAATATGACCAACACTTTTGCGACGCTTGCAAAATTGGTAAACAAACACATAGTAGTCACAAATCTAAAAATATGGTATCTACATCTAAGTGTCTAGAATTATTACATATGGATTTGTTTGGACCATCCGCTATAAGAAGCTATGGAGGCAACTTATACACTTTGGTCATAGTAGATGATTACTCAAGGTTTACTTGGACGTTATTTTTGAAAACCAAAAATGAAGCTTTTGATAAATTTGAAATACTTAGCAAGAAAATTCAAAATCTTCTAGGTGTTAAAATTGTGTCGATCCGAACGGATCATGGTCGTGAATTTGACAACGAAACTCAATTTGGAAACTTTTGTGATACAAATGGTATAACACATAACTTTTCCGCTCCACGAACACCTCAATCAAATGGAGTAGTAGAACGAAAAAATAGAACAATTCAAGAAATGAGTAGAACAATGCTTAATGAACAAAACATTCCTCAAAAGTTTTGGTGTAACGCCGTTGACACTTCTACATATATTTTAAATAGAGTCCTAATACGTCCTTTCCTAAACAAAACACCATATGAACTTTATAAAGGTAAAAAGCCAACATTAGGATATTTTAAAGTCTTTGGTTGCAAATGTTTTATTCTTAACACTAAGGATTATCTCACCAAGTTTGACCCAAAGTCTTATGAAGGTGTATTTCTTGGTTACTCTCAAACTAGTAAAGCTTACATTGTCCTAAATAAAGAAACAATGATAGTCGAGGAATCGTTGAACATAACATTTGACGAAAGTCCACCTCCCTCTAAGACATCACCTTTGGTAGATGATGACTTAGTTGAAAGTCAAATAATTGAAAGTCAAATTAATAATAATAAGGAAGATGAACCATTAAATAAGGAAATTGTCAACATAAAAGAATCTAAAAGTCATCCATTAGAAAAGGTCATAGGAAAACTTAATCAAAGAACCTTAAGATCACAAGCTCAAAATCAAAGTAATCATTTTTGTTTTGTATCCACCATTGAACCAAAAACCATAAATGAAGCAATAAAAGATGAATCATGGGTAATGGCCATGCAAGAAGAATTAAACCAATTCGTTAGAAATGATGTTTGGAAACTAGTTCCAAAACCCAAAGATCAAACTATAATTGGAACAAAATGGGTCTTTCGAAACAAAATGGATGAAAATGGTATAGTATCTAGAAACAAAGCTAGGCTTGTTGCACAAGGCTATAATCAACAGGAAGGAATTGACTATGATGAAACTTATGCACCGGTAGCTAGACTTGAATCTATTAGAATATTACTTGCTTATGCATGTGCTTATGATTTTAAATTATTTCAAATGGATGTCAAAAGTGCTTTTCTTAATGGGTTTATTAACGAAGAAGTGTATGTTGCTCAACCTCCCGGTTTTACCGACTTTGAGAAACCACATCATGTCTTCAAACTCAAGAAAGCTTTATACGGCCTTAAACAAGCACCTAAAGCTTGGTACGACCGTCTTAAGACTTTTCTTATTGATAACAAATATACTATGGGATTAGTAGATAATACTCTTTTTACTAAGAAAAAGGAATCTCAAATTATTATTGTTCAAATATACGTTGATGACATTATATTCGGATCAACTTGTCAAGAACTATGTAATGATTTCTCTAAAATCATGCATGACGAGTTTGAAATGAGTATGATGGGTGAGTTAAACTTCTTTCTAGGACTTCAAATTAAACAACTAGAGGATGGTATTTTCTTTAACCAATCTAAATATATAAAAGATATGCTTAAGAAATTTGGTCTTGAAGATTCCAAACCAACTAAAACACCGATGTCTTCGGACACTAAACTCACCAAGGACGAAGAAGGTGAATCCGTAGATAATACTAAATATAGAGGAATGATTGGTAGCCTACTCTATCTTACGGCTAGTAGACCCGACATTATGTTTAGTGTTTGTCTATGTGCTCGCTTTCAAGAAAACCCAAAGGCATCACACTTAGAAGCATTAAAAAGGATTTTTAGATATATTAAGGGAACAACGTGTTTAGGATTATGGTATCCCAAAGGAACGGGTATAGAAACCATAGTGTATGCCGACTCGGATCATGCCGGTGATTATGTCGATAGAAAAAGTACAAGTGGTATTTGCACTTTTGTTGGACATTGTCTCACCTCATGGTTTGCAAAGAAGCAAACGGCTTTAGCCATCTCTACTACTGAAGCCGAATACGTCTCAGCCGGAAAAGCATGTCAACAAGCTCTTTGGATGAAGCAAGCCCTCGTAGACTACGGAATTCATCTCAACGACATTGTGATACTTTGCGACAATAAAGGAGCCATCGATCTCAGCAAAAATCCCGTTCAACATGCTCGTACAAAGCACATTGAAATCCGTCATCACTTTCTTCGCGACAATGTTCAAAAAGGAAACATTTCAATCGAGAAAGTATCCTCCGAAGACAACATTGCCGACATCCTTACTAAACCTCTTAAACGAGAACCTTTTAATCTTCTTAGACTTGGTTTAGGGTTAATGGAACCAAGCATGTAGGATAAACATAGCCTAAAACATTAGAATAGTCAAACCAAAACAATTTTGTCTTGTTTCTGCTACTGTAGCCACGGCACCAAACGACAACACGGACGGAACCAAAAATTTGGTACCGTCTGGTCCGTGGTGTCTACAGAAGCAAAACAGCTTTATACATAACATCTTCTTCCTCACAACCCACTTTACCAAAACGTGTAAAACTTAAACCAAGCTCATTGTTGTCATCTTCCCACTCACTAATCACTGAAGATAACATCATTGTAAGTATCCTAACTACATTTCATCTCTTAATTCTGAGTCTAGGATTCTTATTTATGCACAAAACTATCACAAATCATTACATGGGGTTTTATGTATGCTTTTATACCAAATATGAATTCAATTGGCAAATTGCATAACTAGTCATTCAAATTAGGTACTACATTATCATATTGCATAAACAAAATCATGTTTCCCACTAATTGATAGATAATAAATATAAGGCCTTATTCAAACAACCAAACACCCCATGTCAAAAGTTTTGAAAAGCTTCTCACTTATAGGAAAACATTTTTTCATTGCTAATACAAATAGAAACGTTAGAATTTTCATCACTTGCATGCTCTTGAATACTAAAGGTATTGCATAACTAATATGCACTCCCGGGTATATTCAAATGTAGCCACATTGAATTAGGAGCATTTGGGTTATCTCATGGTATTTGCCAAACACTCCACTAAAACCATTTTATGCATAAAATGAGTCGAGATAACCGCAACTCCAAATTGTTTTCATATAGGCACACACTAGAATCAAAAACGTTAAAATTTATCTAAAGTTTTAACATGTTAATTCTTATATTTAGGAATAACCATGGTAGCCGCAAGATTCTATGATCACAAAGACACTCTTAACTACATTCCCAAACACCACAAAACCAAAGGACTCACCAAGGAACAAGTAGAAATATTTAGGGGTCTAGAATCTAGGTATTTCCACGAGGGTAGAACCATTCACTCATCCTTCCTTGAGCATACCAATCTTCGTGAAGAACTAGCCGCCATTCAATTCGATTGTCTTCTTGACATTGATGAACCAATTTGTCCTAGGTTCGTATTAGAATTCTATGCTAGTGTGACCGGTTTTAGTGATGAAGCTGATGATGAGTTTTGTCTTAGTTTTAGAATCAATCAAAATGACTTCACTATCACTTTAAGTGAATTTGCTAGAGTACTAGGAATTCCCAACCGAGGAACTTGTGTCTACACGGATAAGTGGTCACTCACCGCACTTGATGCAATCAATGACCGCTCTCTCCCCTACATAACCCGTTTAGCCGATAAGGATGTCATCCGTGAACACCTTTTTAACCCAAAAACGGATACAACCCGAGTCACCCGAAAGGGAAAAGAGGTAGACCGAGATCCATATGGAATGGAGCTCAATGAACTTAAGCACGAATTTAAGAAATGGGAGGAGTTACTTAGAGCAAACGTCATTAGCACCATAGGGAATAGGGATCACATAAACGCTTGTCTTTGCCACATGCTTTACAACTTGTCCACCCGACAACCATTCAACTTAGCCTACTACATAGCTAGGAGAATGATTGATATTCCAACTCAAGGATCCGTTGCTCTTCCATACGGGATGCTTCTCACCCGTCTCTATAGAAACTTCGCTCCAATTCCACCAACCCCAAAAGGGATGCACCTTCAATATGATCTCATCCCTCACATCTTTGTGCCCTTGAGTGATGCTCGAGTTGCTAAGACTAAAGGCAAGAGAGCTAAACCTCCAACTCCTTCATCATCATCATCAAATAGCTCCGAGGATGGTCTTCCAAGCTCTCGTCTTCCACCTCAAGAGTATTACACATCTCTTCCCGAAATTGAGAATGAATCAGCAGAATTCAAGCAAACTAAGGGAATGTTCAAGTGCCTTGGTAGGATGATGAACAAGATTTACAAGAAGTTGGACAAATAAGGGTACTTTAAGGAGTGTTTGGAACAATGCATTATCGTTGATGTTTGATACTATTTAGTTGTTTTTATTATGTAGGATGATAATATAACTTGAAACAATGGTGTATGCTAACAATCTCATGCAGGGGGATAGCACAAGTATGCTATCAAATTTTACCCATTTTCACTATATTGTGAAAATCAATAAGTCTTGCTCTTAATCTATGCTCCAATGTGTTTACATATGTGTTATTTACTTTTCCTAACTAGAAATGTTTAGTATAACAGGTTTTGAGATAAATTTTCAGATTTCGGAAATTTCAGTTTTTCAGAAACATTCTGTCCAAATTTCAGCACTCCACGGATCAGACGGCACCATTATTTTGGTACCGTCCTTTATGAATTTTGGTACCGCCGTATCTGTACAGGCGGACCAGACGGCACCCTTTTTTGGGTTCCGTCTGTATATGATTTTGGTGCCGTGGATCCTCCAGGTAATTTTCTGAATTTCGACTCTTTCGTAATTCCAAATTATCTTCCATCACTTATAAATCAATCTTAACTAGTTTATACTGTTATTAGAACTAGTATTATTCACTAAGGGATGTAAGAAATCCATTTCCCACCAAAATTCAAAAATTTGAAAAATCCACCCAAGGAGCCCTTTGGCATAAAGGAAGGAACCAAATTTTTGGTACCTTCAAATCCGTGGGTAATCTGAATGTTAGGAAATTCCACTCACTAGAACACATTTATTGCATATCTTTTCTTCTTCACTCCATCTTCTTTGTATGGATTGACTTGGGTGATATGACTAGCATTCAACCCACTTCCAAATCATTAGGAACCTCATCTCTTCAATGGTTCAACATCAAATCAAACCTTTTCTCAACAATTTCTTACCTCTATAAATTGAAAGGCTTTACCATGATCATCCTCACACCTTCCTCATTCTCACTTACTATCTAGCAAATCAAAACCCAAGATAAAAATGACTAAATCATCACCAAAACCTTGCAAGAAAACCGCTAGAATGAGTGTAAGGCCTTGTTTCTTTGTTAATTTTAGCTCATCATCCGAATCTTCACCACTCACCATCTCATCTCCCATTAGAGATGATACACACCTTACCTTGGCTACACCCACTTCATCACACATTGTGATCACCACTCCACCACCATCAAAAGCACCTACTTCACCTCCACCGGCACCCATCCAAACATCCAAAACACCATCACCACCTTCACCAAGGTCTCCCACTCTCACTCCCATGGAGTTATTTTCTACTCCACCAACATCACCAAATCCTTTCCTAGAGGACTTGGAAGACTTGCCTCCTAGGCCAAGTCATCCACCACCATTGCCATCCTTTGGCACCATTGAGCGAATCGCTCATGAATCACCTCGGTCATCCATTGACCCAAACGCCCCATTAGGGCCAAGACCTCTCCTTTTCCACCCCATTCACAAGGACATTCATGGTCCTTTATACGGGGATCATCCACTTCCATCATCAATGTCCCCTCATATTGAGGACATCCCGGAGAGCATGTGGGATGACAATCCCACTAGAGAGGAGATTCAAGCCGAACTCCACAACCTCCACCAATTCAAAGGCATGGTGGATTCTCACTTAAGTGAGACAATGCAAATGCAAAGTGCTTTGCTTGCATCCATCATGACCACTCCAAACATCCCCAACACCACCAACACATCCACCATTCCACCACCACAACCTCCGCAAACTTTCTACCCACCAAGGCATGGTTGCTCAACTTGTGAGCAAACGGGTCAAACCGTGGAACGGACCCGGATTATGGTCCATGACTTCCACGAAGAAATGAGGTTCATCCTCAACCACATTCTTGAGCGTCTCAACGCTCTTTCCCATCCATCATCTCTTTAGGATGGTTTTTAGAATAGTCTTTTATTTATTTTTGTTTTTAGATAATTTTTTTTCTTGTACTAGAAACACATCATTGTGTTCTCTTTTCATGATCTTTACTCATGAAAAATTTTAACAAATGAATGTTGTTTATTATGTTGTTGGTGTCATTACATAGTGCTTGGAAATGCTTGTGAATGATCATTATTACTAACAATTTTTTTTGTAGCTTCATTTTCACAATCCATGTATCTTCCCATTAAAGCACCCAATTTAGGGGGAGCTTTGAACAAGGGGGAGATAATAAGCTCGGGCTCATTACATTCCGCATAACCTCTTCTTTTTGTTGAGACAAAAAGGGGGAGAAAATATAGAACTTGGAAATTATTTATATTTGACTTTTCTGAAAAAGTCAAACTGCATACAATTGACTTTCTAAAAGTCAAACAGGAATCCTCATTGGTAATACTTGACTTTTCTTAAAAAGGTCAAACTGCATACTTTGACTTTCTGAAAAAGTCAAACATCATGCATCAACTAGTGAATTCTTTGACCTTCATAAAAAGTCAAATTTCATACACTTACATTATCATTTCCTTTTCAAGTTCTAAAACTAATATTTTTATAACTCTTGTACAAACTTTGTTTCTTTTATAAAAATAAAATTTATATTTTGTCCTCAACAAAAAGGGGGAGATTGTTAATACAAATATCGTCATTAAACGTTATTTATATTTTTGATCTTTGCCTAAGTTTTGTTAACGACAAAAGTAAATTTAATTTATAAAAAGCTTAAAGCTTGTCAAGTTTATTAGATATTAAAACAAGCTTTCTCAAACAATATATTCATCATTCAAGCATTTACATTTATGATTAGTAACATCTTGATATGACTCTAATCAATATGTATGATAGTAGTTTATAGAATGTGTTAGGTTCTTAAAACCAAACACTACTTAAGCATTTGCATATTTCTATTAATAGTAATACAACACTTGACATCTTGTATTACATCATAGGAATCATTTGTAGATTCCATTAGATATTTTGTGAAGATTTATACTCTCCATATCTTGCACAATCTCTCTTAGATTGAGTTGACTTTAAGCAAGATTTGATATCTTTGCTGTCAGTCTGGCGGTACCAATTGGGTACACGGGCGGAACCCTTTTTAGGGGTCCGCGGTCCGTGGACGCTCCTGTCCATTTTGGCTATAAATAGCAATGCCAAGCCAAGTAGTTTCTTATCCCTTTCTAACATACTCTCATACATATCTTCTCTCTAACCTTTCTAACTCAGTTTCATATCATATTAGTGATCTCTTTTGTAGCAAAGAAGATCAAGTCATATTCAAGCTTCAACGAGAAGTTGGAAGTCTTGTTTGTTTAGTGTTGTATGATCTAGTGTTGATCCATACTTCATTGTTGTATCAAACCATCATAATCTTGTGAGTATGAGTGGTTAGTATTTTAGTCCTCAAAATACATTGTGTGTGGGAGTAGTTGTACCCTTGGAAAGAACTCGACATCTAGCTTAGTGTCGGAAATAGTGTAAGCGACGTGTAAAGGTTTTCTCCGCCGGTGAAAGGAGCTTGTTGACTAGTGAAGTTAAACTCTCGAGTGTGAGACTCGGGGAGTGGAGTAGGGCAAGGAAAAAGAGTCCTTGTAGGCCGAACCACTATAAACAACTTGTTGTGGTTTGATCATTTCTTTCCTTACTTACCTATTACATATTGCTTGCATATTTCATCAACATACTTAAGATCAATATCAATTGATCTTTCAATAAGTTTCAAAACAAAGTTTTTAATCGGTAAACTATTCAACCCCCCTTCTAGTTTTCTACACATATCTATCCTACACTTCAATAACAAAGTTAGTTCACCAAAACAAAAAAAAAACAAAAACAAAAAAAAAACAAAAATTGTTCTTACTGAAAATTATGTATTTAAATTTACTATTTTTTTTCCAATTGGTTATTCATGATCCTGGAGGATATACTATGGTTTTTATTTGATAAGAAACTTAGATATTTTACCGAAATATGAATAGCGTCCAAGGCTACAATGTGAAGATGGCCTTGGTGAAATGAACATTGCAATCAACGACATTGTCAAAGAAACATGCTGACATCGCAAGCAATGATAACTTTGGACACTTGATGAAGATGGGCTTGGTGCATGACGAAATTTTAAACATTTTCTCCCACAACGTTGTGATCGTTTGAATCGATTATATAGACGGAAAAAGAGATGATTTTAACTTTGTAATATTAATCATATGGTGTAACCATCGACTATGTATTTTTTTATTTTTTTTTATCTAGTGTGATATTTAATAAAATAATACGTAGTAACATGAAAATCATGTAAATATTCTGATATCACATATTGAATAAAATTTACTATAATTAACTTTTTATTATATAATCGTAATAATAAATTACGTGCCTCAAGTTGTTTCTTTAATCAATCATTACATGCAGACTAAACAATTTGCTTATATTAATTTATGTATAAATACCTTAATATCACAGCAAAATTTGTGAAAAAAAAACACATAAAACAAAAACGCAAAAAGAAAAAAATGATATTTAATAAAATAATAACATTAATCATGTAAAATATTGCGATATCACATATTCAATTAAATTTACTAGAATTAACCTTTTATAATCAAAATATTGTTAATATAATATTTTTTTATCTACTGTGATATCTATTTTTTTTTTTATACTCTGATAATTAACTAAAACTTATTATGATATTTAATTAAATCAATTCTTTTATGTAGTGTGATATTTAATTAGATACAATTTCATAAACCTTAATAGTCGTAATACGGAGTAATAAATTAGGCGGGTCAAGTTGTTTGTTTAATCAATCATTACATGCACAGTAAACAATTTGATTATTTTAATTTATGTATAAATATCTTAATATCACAGCAAAATTTGTGAAAAAAACACATAAAGCAAAAACACAAAAAAGAAAAAAATGGAAAACAAAAATATCAATAAGAAAAGGAAACAATATAATCGAGAAAAAAAGGAAAATGACGAAGAAAAAGAAGTTAAAAAAGAAGAAAATGAAGTTAAAGAAGAGGAAGAGGAGGAGGAGGAGGAGGAGGAGAAAGAAGAAGAAGAAGAAGAAGAATATGACTGTGATATTTTTAAACGAATAAAGTATATTGATGAATCTGAAGATGACTATGATTATCAGAAATCTCCATCATTAAAAGAATATGAGAAAGAAGTAGCAAAACTTGAAAAGATGGGTGATCAGGGAGAAGAACAAGATAAAGATTCTCAAGGTAATTGCAACTCTGATGAAGACTAAATTAGTATTTATGTTTGTAAACTTTATATTTTGTGTTTTTAACTTTATCTTCTGATGAAAAAACGAGTTGTATCAAACTCATATTTTGTGTTAAAATGGTTTAATGAATTAATTTTAAAACAAAAAATCACATAATTTTTTAATATCACAGTACATTTTTTTTAATATCGCAGTACATAATTTTTTAATATCAAATTATGAATTTCACTTTATAAACTTTAATCAACATTACAACTTAACAAAATGAAAAATAAATAATGAAAAAAATATAAAGAAATAACATTGATAATATCCCAGTACATAAATATAAAGAAATAACATTGATAATATCCCAGTACATAACTTACTCCTTAAAGTTAAATTCTTCAGTACCGTGCTCAGCATTAGCATTATTTGATTTCCTTTTAACTTTCTTTCCGGTTCGTTTCAACTTCTTAATGTCTTTCTTAGCTCTAAGAAGTTTCCTGTCTGGATTATTTGGACAAGTCCTGAAATCATGATCTGTTAATATGTTACAGATTCTACACTTTCTCAAATTTTTCCCACATTCTTTAGGATCTTTAAATCTAACATCATTATTAGAAGGTTTATATCTTGCACCAGTAACGCCACCCTTATTTGATCCAATATCAGGAGGAAAAACATCAAGAGCAGCAGGTTTAGGAATACCAATCATAGATGATATACTATCCTCTTTATTTCCTGAAGACTGTGCAACAGTTGATGATTCCAATCCAGATTCATAGATGCTCAATCTTTCAAAAAATATACCCAGTTTTTCTTCATCATATCCGCAATGATTGATTATAGAATTCACTTTAGAATAAATTTTAGAAATACAACTACCTGAAGATCCATTTGCTTTAAAAGAAGATCCAAGAAGAGGTAAAACAACAGCTTCTTTTTTCCAACGTCTTAAAAGATATTGTTTAGGAATCTTGTTAATACCATATGCTCTAAGAGTATAAAAAGCATGACGACATAACAGACCACGTCTTTCAAAATGTAGACAAGAACAGTTAACTGAACGAGTTCCTTCATCATAATCAACCTGAAAAAAAGTAAATGAAAGAATTAACTCCAATTTATAATGAATTTAAAAAAAAAAAAAAAAAAAAAAAAAAAAAAATCTTCACAACACTTATTTATTTAAAAAAGACAATACCTTAAACTCTCCAAACCACTCTTTATCAATGTCTTTTACATAACCCAAGTTTTTCATAGACCCAGTACAACTCTCAATAGAAGCAACAATCTCAGCCTGAACCACATAGAATGCTTCAAGAGTATAAAATTCTGCAGCATGTTGTTCAACTAAATGATTGGTTTTCAATGAAGGTCTATTAATTCTTGAATTATTATCAAGAACACGTTGATTATTCCTTTGTTGATCTAAGGCACTTTCATAACGAAAAAGAAAATGAACTAGAGTAGAACTCCAATTAGAATTATGACCAAAAAAATAGTTTTCACTTTCAGATCGTGAAGTAGTTTTCATCAAACCACTCATTGGGATGTCTCTAAAATAAGCAGGGATCCAACGTTCTTTAATGTTAAACATATCATTCAACCATTTATGCTTATCTAAATCAAATTCATCCAATAAAGCTTCCCATTTCTGAACAAATTCAACAGGTTTATCGCTTTCCCTCCATACAAGAGAACATAGACGTTTCTTAAATCCTCCTTCTTCACATATACTAGAACCGATCTATATAAAAAAAATAAAAATAATAATAATAATAATAATAATAATAATAATAATAATAATAATAATAATAATAATAATAATAATAATAATAATAATAACTAAGAAAAAATTATATATATAAATACCTTGGTAGGAAGTTTATTCATTATATGCCACATACAAAGCCGGTGTTTAGCAGTTTTAAACATATCTGGTATAGCTATTAACATTGAAGGATCTTGATCTGTTAAAACAAGGTACGGCTCCTTAATATGAGTGTTAAGAAAAGCTTGCAGTAGCCACTAATATGAAACAACATCTTCTTTCGAAAGTAAACCACAAGCAAAAATTACACATTTTTGATGATTATCTACACCCGTAAAAGGCACAAAAACCATATTGTACCTAATATATATATATATATATATATATATATATATATATATATATATATATATATATATATATATATATAAATTAATATTATATATAAGAATACAAAAACTAAATAAATAAGAATAAAAGAAAGAAAAATAAAACTTACATATTGGTTTTGTATGTAGCATCAAAAGAAAGAACATCACCAAAAGCTTCATAATTCCTTTTACTTGTATCATCCGACCAAAACAAGCAACTTAACTGACCATCGGTGTTAGTCTTAAACTCGAACGTAAAATTTTCATCTCTTTCTTTCAAAATACTAAACTTGTCAATAATCATTTGAGCATCATATTTACCAATATAGCTATAAATGTCACGACTCATATTCTTAAAATCAATCTTAGTAGCACCAACATTTTCATATCCTCCCAAAAGCTCTGCGATAAAATTGAATGACATACAAGGACCGATGTTTAAGTTCGAAGCCTTAATAGCAAAATACTGATGCGCCAAACTCATAGACCTATGAGACTTTTGCAAATGTCTATCCTCAGCAGTAAAAAAACCATGATTGTGCTCTTCAGCAAAATATTTAACCCTATACTTTTCACCAGATCTGACAACATAAATTCTAGCTTTGCAATTTGTCCTAAACTCTGATCTTATTCTCTTTACAGACTTAGCATCACAATTATCCTTTAAACTATCAAGTTCTTTAACTTTAACTTTCTTGGTACCTTCTTTACTGCAAAGAAATTCCTTATTCATAACAATACCTCCATCGTTAGTTTGATGGCCTCTACGAACAATAAAACCAGCTTCAGCAGCATAATCTTTGTATGCTTTATAAGCATCTTCAACACTATCAAAAAAAGTACCTTCCACTGGTACAAGAGTTTTAACAACAACAGGTTTAATAAGAATTGAAGTTGATGTAAAAAAATCTGGTGAATTTACTTCTTCATTCTCTTCAACATTAACATCAGCTGACAAATTTTCATCTTCAACAAACTCATTGCTTGCACAATTTTGTCTCATTGAATCACCTAAAAAAAAAAAAAAAACACATAGAAAACTCAACTTTACTTAAAATATCACAGTAACTATACTTGAAAGTGCTACTGCAACAACAAATTTTATTAATAGCATCTCAGAAAGTGCTACTACTGCTGCAACAGCTTACTACTGCTGCAGAAATTATTTCTACTGCTGCATCAACTACCTTGAACAAAAATTTAGATAAAATATCACAATAAACTATCATTCAATAATATTAACATTTTTAATATCAAAATAACTATTATTCAAAAACTATTTTCTTACCTATCACAAGAAATATAATTGAATGATATACACACCTTTAATATCACAATAACTATCATATTAAAATCATTAAACATCACAAAAATAAAATAAACTTGAACAAAATGTTTTATTAAAATAATATTCCAGTTTTAAATATCAGAATAACTATCTTAAAAAACAAGTGTTACTCCAAAAAAAAAAAAAAAAAAAAAAAAAAAAAAAAAAAAAAACATTACTCCTACTGCAACAAATATTACTACTGCTGTTAATACTAATTAAACAATATTAACAAAACAAAATACATAAATCATAAAATCAATGCGATAACCGGCATATTCGTCAATGCGAGCCAAATCTTCCTAGTCTAGCAGACGAACTTGAGCCAAATATTGTTATTGATGTTGTTCTGTATTTCTCATCTTTGCTGTCTTCATCCATCAAAAACTTTTAAATAACGGATTTTCGTTCAAGCGTAATATCATTGCAAATCGTGTAGTCTTCCCTCATACGTTGCTTCTCTACCCTTGCATGCTCAAACAAATTGATAACGTCTATAATAGCATTTTTTCGAGCCACATCATCTTCTTCACATTGTTTTTTAACGTACATTTGCATATCTTCAAGGGAATGGGAGGGACAACAAGCCATAATAATTTTGTGCTTGAAATTGTATGTTTAGAAGTATATGAAAATAACAAAAAAGATTAATATCACAATAAGAACACTTTATATGATATTACCAGGTTTAATATCACAATAACTATATATAAGATATTACCAGATTTAATATCAGAATAAGTATCATATAAAGGTTATTGATATCAGAATAACTATCCATATATAAAACGGTTTTAAAACGCATAATAAGAAAAAAAAAAAGCTTAATATCAGAATAAATATCAACATATTAACGTTATTAATATGTTGATATCAGAATAATTATCATTATATGATATTACCAGATTTAATATCACAATAACTATCATTATATGATATTACCAGATTTAATATCAGAATAAGTATCATATAAAGGTTATTGATATCAGAATAACTATCATATTAATATTATTAATATCAGAATAACTATACACATATCAGAAATAAAGAAATTAATATCAGAATAACTATCCTCATATCAGCATAACAAACTTAATATCAGAATACCTATCGTAATATCAGAATAACTATAATACTAACGATAGAAACCTCAAAGTGCAAATGTACTAATACTCATAATAACAATAGCAAATATCAGAATAACTATCCTCATATCAGCATAACAAACTTAATATCAGAATACCTATCCTAATATCAGAATAACAAACTTAATATCAGAATAACAATAATACTAACGATAGAAACATCAAAGTGTAAATGTACTAATACTCAGAATAACAATAGCAATATCAGAATAACTATCCTCAAATTCATTATAAAAACCTTAATATCAGAATAACTATCATAAAAATACCTTCAACAGCGTTTTTTAATGAAAAATGTACCGATAGATCAGGACCGATACGAGAATACTGATCAGGTAATTCCATTGTATAAAAAATTTAAATAAAAAAAAATATGAGAAAAATAAGGAAATAGAATATTCTAATAAAAATAAAAATATACGGAAAGAAAAAAGGGATGAATTTGGTCAAAAAATAAACGGATGAGGTACATCCGCACATCCGCACTAAAAAAAAATATCCGCACGTGATCCTCACTCTATGTATATATATATATATATATATATATATATATATATATATATATATATATATGTATATGTATATATAAATAAATATATATATAATAGAAAACAAACAAAAAAGACAAAAACTTCACCTTTGGTGTGAGCCACTCAACTAACTCAACTCCATTTTGGCATGAACTTGGCGTATTGCATGGTATGGCATTTGCATGCCATTGGTCCAAAAAACGTAGTGTTTGGCGTGTGAATTAGTACCTCACCGTGTGCTCTTATCATAACTTACCATAGCTCAACCATTTTGGTCCCACTTTTCTTTAAAAAATAAATTTATAAATCCAACCCGTAAACTAATACTTCATTTAATAAACAACATAACATTAAAAAAAATACAAATAAAGTTTAATAAAAATTACAAAACTTCAAAAAAATACAAACTAATACTACACTAGTTTAAGACCCGTGTAACAAACAGGTTGTCCCAATATATAAAGTAAATTACCAAAGAAGACTTGTATCATATCCTATTTACAAATATAAATCAATTTTCAACACTTTACCAAAATTGACCCTCGTTTAATGTGCCTTATGGTCTACGCTTTACACTGACACTTTTCACTTCTACCCACATGACTCCTCTTTCTTTTTCTCCTTCTTTCATTAGACACATCTTTCTTTTTCTTTCTCTTTAAAATATATATCATCTCCCATCTTCATTCTGAAAACAACACACAAAGAGATCACATCACAACCCTCTAACAAAAACATCAGTCCCTAAACTCCATTTTCATTCGCACAGACACCTTGCTTGCTCGCCCATGTCTAACTAAAATGTCATAGCACACGCCTTAACTCCTCGCCTAGCCACCTTTCCTCGCCCAGACACACGCCCAACACACACCATCTTCCTCGCCTAGGACCACGCTTAGGACCATCTTCCACGCCCAGGCTCCAGGCTCCACGCCCAAGCTCACCATTGCAGCACCTCCCACGCCCAGGGGCCACGCCCAGCAAGCACCACGCCCAGCAAGCACCACGCCCAGGCCACGCCCAGGGCCTCGCAATACACGTGTAGTGTTGGGATTTTATGTTTTAAGAGATCCAACGGATAACATTGGAAGTTCATTTTCGTAAATACCCTGTGCGAGAACCTGTTTCGTAAAGTAGCATAGAATATGTTCGTTTAAGAAATTTCCTCCAATATATATCTTTATAATAACTTTAACAAAAGATGTTAGATAGTTAACTTCGCATTTAGTCGAAGTCAAGATAAGTACGTTTTTTATAATATTCGTTGTCTTATTAACGTATACGAAAAACAACTATTTTGAGTGGAATGATGTGCGTAGAGTTTGCATCTATAGGTAAGATATGCATAGTGTCTTGACTCTTGAGGAATGAGATGACTACAATGAGGGAAATATAAATAATTCAAGCACAAATAATCCACACAGTACAATATATACTACAGTTAGATTATCAAAGTAAACTACCAAGCAACCACGGTTCTTGTAGTACTCACAACAACAACGTATGTAATTGATGAAAGCCAACACCCCATGAATCAAAACTTCAAAGGCTTACATGGTTTCCTTTAGGAATTTATAGGCAATTAGACTTTGTATGAATTCCTAACTATGAAATGCTTTTCATCAAGCTTGCCTATTCTCTTCAAATGATGCGTAGTTAGACGTAATTTCCCATAAACCTTGTTAATATGATATTAGAATAATGTTTAAGCTACTACATCACACATCGTGAATCAAAAACTTCCAACATCACTTACTTATAATTTGCTTATGGTTTGACTTGGCATGAGAAGACAACAAACATAGTTAAACAATGTTTAAGTGTGTATAAGTCAAACTTCTCAAATAACATCAACTTGAACATGGTCAATCAAGGAACAGTTGAAAAATAAACAATGATAGTATTATCAATCTTACATATATGATAGATAGATCAAACATGGACCATTTAAAATGGGGTATTGAACTCAAATCAGAATTTTTTTGACTGTGGAAAAAGGGCTGCCATAAAATTGGTAGCAACAGAATATGTGGACGTATGGTCCGGACTGGGCCAGGAATGGGTCAGGCCCGGCAGATGCGGCCCACTCTACGCCTAAACCCTAATCCATCCCCTATAAATACATGACAGGTTATCTCTAACCTTAACTTTGATGGATGCTACATTGCATACTAACTTGACCGTTGGAGGTGGACCCCGGGGCTACGGCCTCGGGTCCACTCCTAACGGGTTCTCTTTGTTGACAGGTCTACTAGGACTCGAGAAGACGACTAACGGCCCAAGGAGAGTCGTTGAATCCAGTCCGCGCCAGATTATGCATCAACAAGTTGGCGCCATCCGTGGGACCACGAATAAATTATGTTTCGTGTTCTCATATTAAAAGCACTGCGTACCACTTGCTGATTCAAGGTTGTTGGGACCACGAATCAATTTCTAAAGTCGGTATGTGAATTTAACATTACTTTAAAAGCCTTGCACATGGGATGAAGTTATGAATGAACCACTGCACATGGACACGAACCATTGTTTGGTTTACGTAATAAAATAACTTCAATAAAGTTCCTTTCTTATTGGCTTACTTTAAATTAAATACGTTTTGTTTATGAACCATCATACAAATAACAGTATACGAATTACAATATTTCTTTACATAAGATACAAGAAAAGAAAAGTCCGCACGATCGGACCTATTTTATATTTTAGTCCGCACGATCGGACCTAAGAAAATATCCGCACGATCGGAGTTATTTTATTTTTTAGCCGCAAATTAATTCGCGCAGATACTGTTTTTACGGTTGGTACGCCTGTTAGCGCTCGAACAACGCAGTCGCGATAAATCTATCCGCATTAGGCCATGCGTTCAGACATCTTCGCAGAGAACGCGTACGCGCAAACACCACGATGCTAGTCAATCACCATGATGCGCACTGGACCAAAGGCCGTGGTATAAACATCTGCGATCATCCACAAACGTTCGAGTCTATGCGGTTACGATAAATCTATCTGTGTCTATTAGTCGCGGTCACGGTACATCTATCCGAGTTTTTTATAAAACAAAAACAAAAAAACAATTAATTATTTCGTCGGTACGCATCCCATGACGGGTGCGCACTGCCAATTTTCTTATATGTTATGTGCTATATATTGCTTAACTTTATTAGGTTTTATATGCTGCGATTCGCGGCATATACTTTTAATATTTGCATTAAGTGTTTTACGCAGGCATAACTAAGTTTAATGCTCCTACACGAGTAGAACCATCAAACTTGGGGGGCTACTAGGGTGTATATACCACTGTTTTCGTACGCGTCACGCATGTATATTTGGAAGCAGGTATTGCAAGCCCGGTACAAAGACGGATTTAAATATTCGCACCATCTTGCCGCAGGGGAGACGTCCTCTGTCGGTTGTAAAGACGGATGTAATGCGCGCAGAAGCACGTCTTCTGTTGCACCTCTTTGTCGCGCACAGCGCGCACTTCTGCTACAGAAGCACGTCTTCTGTTGCACCTCTTTGTCGCGCACAGCGCGCACTTCTGCTACAGAAGCACGTCTTCTGTCGCACCTCTTTGTCGCGCACAGCGCGCACTTCTGTTACAGAAGCACGTCTTCTGTCGCACCATGTTGCGTCGCTACTGGTACAAAAGGTACGCCCTTATCCAAGATGCAGCATGCGGGATCCACTTTCACCTACGCGGCCATGACCAGAACTTAAGTTTAGCATAACATAGCCATGCGCTATCTCATACTAAACTTGGGGGGCTTGTGGACGTATGGTCCGGACTGGGCCAGGAATGGGTCAGGCCCGGCAGATGCGGCCCACTCTACGCCTAAACCCTAATCCATCCCCTATAAATACATGATAGGTTATCTCTAACCCTAACTTTGATGGATGCTACATTGCATACTAACTTGACCGTCGGAGGTGGACCCCGGGGCTACGGCCTCGGGTCCACTCCTAACGGGTTCTCTTTGTTGATAGGTCTACTAGGACTCGAGAAGACGACTAACGGCCCAAGGAGAGTCGTTGAATCCAGTCCGCGCCAGATTATGCATCAACAGAATACTTTGCAGCTTTAACTTCGGCGGCATTCAACTTCACCTATAGCTTCATGTTCACCTTCACCTTGAGTTACATTCACCTTTAACTTCATGTTCACCTTCACCTTTAGTTTGCAATATTGTACTTCGGATTCAGCTGAAGCCTCATTTGCAGATCTTCCCAGTCAAGCAGGTTCCTATCACAGGTATATGTGGCCTACATTTAGAGCCGAAATTAGATATTCTCATGCACCTATAGTAAGTTCAGTTTTATACAATTAAATAAACTTGAAGAGGCTCATTCAACCAATAGCTTATTTGCACCTAGTCAAAAATGACCTCACTCAAAACCCTCTTTTAATAGATTAAATAGATTTCATATGTTACCATGATTATAAAAATATGTTATCATTTTAAGCAAATACTACATTTCATATTGACAATATATTCACAGCCCATATCTCTCTAGCCCAACAGCAGCAAAAAAAAAAGGTTTTTTTTTCTCCATCGTTGTTGCGCGCGTGCACACACACAGTTAACACCATATTTCACCATCTACACCATCAACAACATCAAATGTCCAGGGGGTGTTTGTGTAATTATTGAACTCAACCTTAACGTTGCGTTATGGTGGTAACGCTTAGGCCAACGCCGAGCCTTAACGCACTCATACGGTGTAATAACGCATGGTTAACGCAGCGTTAAGCTGCTCCACGTTAGCTATAACGCATGGAACGCGTTAGCGTACCGTGTGCAATGAAACTATACAAATTTGATGGTACATTTAGATGGTTGTGGGTAGTTATTTGTAAGAGTTCTCGTGTGGTCTTGTGGTTGCCTTGCCATCGGGACGAATAACGGACGAACGACGCAAAATTGCATATCGTCCATCTCGTGGTTGGCTTGCCATCGGGAATTTAGCCACCACAATCGCATACGACGTTTGTATTTTTTTTATTTCAATTATAGAACGGTAAAAAAAACGCACAAAATAATTTAAACCCCACATTTTCACCTGTAAATACCACTTTTAAACATTTATTTTTCAAAAATTTCAACAAAATCACAATATATATACACTTTCACTTACATTTTAATCCATTCTTCCATATTTCATATACTTTTAATTTTCATGGATCTTTTTTTGGTGAAACTCGAGCCGAAGAATTATTACGTTTATACGATTATCACGAACAATTGCTAGCCTTTGATGACGATGAAGCAACTACCTCACAAACTCGGACGTATATACCCCGAGAATATGAAGCCGTCGAACATCTACTTAGTGATTATTTTGGGGATGATCCAAAATATCCCGAAAGGAATTTCAGGCACCGGTTTCGGATGAGTTGAAAACTATTTTTACAAATAGTCCAAGGTATAATTAACTATGACGTTGAACCTATTTCCGAGCATTTTAAATTTTAGATTATGGCCAAATGCCCTTGGCAAAATGAGTATCCACCCTATAATGAAATGCACAACCGCTAAACGCCAATTGGCGTAAGGGACAACACCCGATGCATTCGATGAATATTTACAAATGGTGAACGTTGTAGTCGTGCTAGTTTAGACAATTTTACCAAATGTATATGAGATATATATTAAACCGTGTATAGTGATATGTGTATTACACCATGTATTATGATAATAATCACTGGATTTCCTCCCTCCCTTCTCTTCAATTCTGCCGCCTCCTTCAACCTCAAAAAAATTCGGCATCCATGGCCGTCGCATGACACACCTTTGATAATAGTTTATCCTCACCTACCTTTTAGGTCGAGGCCCTCCACATGGCCACATACCTCCTTAATATTCTCCCATCAACCGCCATTAACAACCAAATCCCCTTCACAAGACTTTTCCAAAAAGAACCCGACTACTCCCGTTTAAGCATCTTTGGATGCCTTTGTTACCTTTACCTTTACTCTCCTCACAAACTTGCTCCACGTGCCACCCCGTGTATTTTCTTGGGTTTTCCCGCCTACCACCGTGGCTTCCGTTGCCTAGACCTTGAAACCAACAAAATCATTCTCTCTTGACATGTTACCTTCGATGAAACCCAATTCCCATACCGTTCCATGACACCATCCTATACGTTTTTGGACCATCCTCCCTATCCCCTACTTAAACATATAATTATTGATCCTGCAAACGCCCCAACATCACCTCAACACGATACCCCTCAACAACCCCCTTTTCCTACCACCCAATCGGGCCATAATGGTCAGCCCACTAATACATCCCCTGCACCCCAATATCCAACAAACACCAATACTCACTATGCCCAACCAACACGGCCCATTAACCAACACCATCAACAACAACCCAATAACCCACTACCCGCACCTCAACAACCACCGAATAGCCCACCAACCGCAACCCAAAATCAATCAACACCAGCCCAACAACCTCCTACGCACACAACCAACCCTGAAGCCTCGACCCAACCTACACAACCTCTCACCGAACCACCCCGTACTCACCGCATGATCACTCGGTCTCAATCAGGCATTGTCAAACCCATTGAACGTCTCTCACTTCATAGTTCTTATATCTCCTCATTACCTAAATCTCCCTTCCTTGCTCTACAAAACCCTCATTGGAATAATGCTATGTATGATGAGTATAATGCGTTAGCTAAAAATGGTACTTGGATTCTGGTACCACAGCCCCCTGGTGTTAATTTGGTGCGATCCATGTGGTTGTTTAAGCATAAATTTCACGCTGACGGGACTTTGAGTCGTTATAAGGCTCGTTTAGTTGCAAATGGCAGTAATCAGCAACTTGGTATTGATTGTGATGAGACCTTTAGTTCGGTTGTCAAACCGGCTACCATTCGCACTGTTATTTGTCTTGCGGTATCCTGCAAGTGGCCTATTCATCAGCTTGATGTTAAGAATGTATTTCTTAACGGGGATTTATCTGAGACCGTATATATGCACCAACCGTCGGGATTTGTAGACTCCCGGTACCCTCATCATGTCTGTCTTTTGCAGAAATCCTTATATTGACTAAAACAAGCACCTCGTGCTTGGTTTGAGAGATTTGCAGGATATGCTACTAGAGTTGGATTTTATCATAGTCGTTGTGACTCTTCATTACTTATTCTTCGACAAGGCTCTCATGTGGCTTATTCACATTTATTATGTGGATGACATTATTCTTACAGCCTCCTCTACTGCCCTCCTACAGCAGATCATTGCTTCCCTCCACAGTGAGTTTGACATGACTGATCTTAGGCCACTTAATTATTTTCTGGGCATTTCTGCTACTCTGCATTCTACAGGTCTCTTTTTATCTCAGCGGAAGTATGCCACTGAGCTTCTTGAGGGGCTCACATGACCAACTGTAACCCTTCTCGAACACCAGTTGATACAGAATCCAAACTGGGTCCCGAAGGTGTTCTAGTTCAGGACCCTACTTTATATCGTAGTCTTGCAGGTGGTCTTCAGTATCTCACATTTACCAGGCCGGATCTCTCCTATGTTGTACAACAGATATGTCTTTACATGCATGACCCTCGCGAGCCACATTTGGATGCCCTTAAACGTATTTTACGATACATTTGAGGGACTTTGTATTTTGGTCTACATCTATATTCATCCTCTACCACTTCTCTTGTTAGATATACAGATGCAGATTGGGCGAGATGCCCATCCACGCGACGGTCTACTTCGGGATACTGTGTTTTTCTGGGCGATAATCTACTTTCTTAGTCTTCCAAACGACAGCACACCATCTCCCGTTCAAATGTCGAAGCCGAGTACCGGGGTGTTGCTAATGTTGTGGTTGAGACTGCATGGCTTCGTAACCTTCTTCGTGAGCTGCATTCACCTCTTTCTACGGCCACTCTAGTCTACTGTGATAATGTTAGTGCCATCTATTTGTCTGCCAACCCTGTTCAATATCAACAGACCAAACATATTGAGATTGATATACATTTTGTCCGTGACATGGTTACTGCTTGTCAGGTTCGTGTTCTCCAAGTACCCTCCCGTTATCAGTACGCAGATACCTTCACCAAGGGACTTCCTTCAGCCTTATTTGAAGATTTTAGATCCAGTTTGAGTGTCCGGCTTCCTCCCGTTCCAACTGCGGGGGAGTATTAAACCGTGTATAGTGATATGTGTATTACACCATGTATTATGATAAAGTCAAAGTAGATTAGTTGTATTTCCCTTGATTAGTGGGTGATTGATAATTTACCCTATATCGCTAAGCATTGTACGTGTATATATATCCTATCTTTGAAAGAAATACACACGCAAGAATTATCGCAAGTTAATAATATATACTTGGAGGGATTTTTAAGAAAACCCTCCCACAATGATATTATGCGGTTATATGAAAAACACAAAAACTATCATGAGCTCCCGGGTATGTTTGATAGTATAAATTGTATGTATTGGGAACGGAGGAATTGTCCAAATGCTTACAAATTGCAATTTCAACAGGGGGATCACAAACATCCGACAATAATATTTGAAGCAGTTGCATCACAAAATTTGTGAATTTGACATGCATTTTTTGGTATTGCGGGTGCAAATAACGACCTAAATGTTCTATATCGGTCGAATTTATTTGACGACCTCATTGACGATCGCTCTCCCGAGGCCTCGTTTATGATGAATGGTAGAATATACACCGAAGGTGTTAGGATTTAGTAAATCCAGGTTAAAGACTTGGTCACCCCGGGTATTTGTTAGCATTAGAAAGTTCGTAGTCTTATACATTTATACGCTTTTTATACGTTTTCGTCTGTTTTTTTACGTTTCCATCCTTTTTTTTTACGTTTTGGTTTGCTTTTTTTACGTTTTCGTATGTTTTTTTACGTTTTAGTCTGTTTTCTTACGTTTTTGTCCATTTTTTCCGTTTTCGCCTGTTTTTTAAGTTTTCGACCGTTTTTTTTAGTTTTCGTCTGTTTTTTTACGTTTTCAACTATTTTTAGGTTTTCGTTTATTTTTTTTTTTACGTTTTCTACTTTCTTTTTTTTACGTTTTCGTCTGTTTCCTTTCGTTTTCATCCATTTTCTTACATTATCTTACGTTTTGTTACGTAAGAAAACGTAGAATAACGTACAAAAAAATTATAGAATCATATGAAAATGAATGAAAACGTAAAATAAACAGACGAAAATATAAAAAATGGACTAAAACGTTAAAAACGGAAAAAAGGACAAAAAAGTAAAAAACAGACGAAAATGTAAAAAAGCGAACGAAAGCGGATGAAAACGTAAATAACGGAAGAAAACGTAAAAAAGGACGAAAAAGAAAAAAAAGTTGCGAAAACGGACAAAAACGCAAGAAAATTGACGAAAACGTAAAAAATGGATGAAAATATAAAAAACGGATGAAAAAAACCGACGAAATAAAAAACGGATGAAAATGTAAAAAAAACAGGCGAAAACGTAAAAAACGGACGAAAAAGTAAGAAAACGGACAAAAACGTTAAAAAATTGGACGAAAACGTAAAAACACGATTGAAAATGTAAAAACTCAGATGAAAACGTAAAAAAACAAGTGAAAACGTAAGAAAACGGACGAAAACAGACAAAAACGTAAGAAAACGGACGAAAACGTAAAAAAACGGATGAAAACGTAAAAATAGACGAAAGCATAAAATACCGAACCTAAACGTAATAAAACGGACGAAAACATAAGAAAACGGGCGAAAATGTAAGAAAACGGACGAAAACGGAAAAAAAAAACGAGCGAAAACGTAAAAAAAAATGGGCGAAAACGTAAAAAAAATGGGTGAAACGTAAAAAAATGGATGAAAACGTAAAAAAACTGGAAGAAACTTAAAAGAGATATAAGATATTGAAAAAGAGATGTACGGTTTGTGAAAGAAGAGGTAATAAGTGAAAGATAATGTCTGAAATTTAAAAGAGGAAAGAAGTGAAAAGAAGCACTTATGTCTGCAAAAGAAACAAACAGAAACATCTGCCCTCCTGAAAACAAAAGAAGTGAAAAGAAGAAAAAAGTGTTTATTGAGATAAAACACCTTTAAGCTTATAGGAAAAGCTTGGATTTAAAAGTATATGTTATTACATAATATCACCAAGACAATATGTCTTGGTGATTATTCACATCCCACGCCTAAAAGGAGAAGGAGGGGGAAATGGGGTGAAAATAAGAGAACTAAAATGTTTTCTTGTCTTCTGCTTTTAAGTTGTTTTATTTGTTTGTGTTATGAATTTATATAATGATTTATTGCTAAGTAATTTAAGTCACAAATTTAAATGGTAGTGAGGTAAACATGTAATTTCCTAGGAAGTGTTTTTGTTTGAAAACATACTATGACTTAGTATATAGAGAAAATGTATAACCATTGTTAAACCTAAAATTTGTAGTTTCGAGATTATGTGAATTGTAAATCGTACAATGTTTTCCTAAAACGGAAAAAATAAAAAATATAGCACGTAAAATATTTACGAAATAAAATATTTAAATGACGTAATATATTAAATGATGACATCAAATTTGAGAAATGTTACATAACATATGCATCATAAAACATCAAAAAACTAAACAGCCAAAACAAACCACATGCACACCAACAACAACTTCATTCATCGTAATTTTACCAAAAGGATTTAGCAATAAGTTCCTGTTTGTCTAACCATATACTACACGAATATAGCACACGAATACACCAACACACTAAGTTGAAACAAACAAAGCACTAAAGACTTAAAGTAAACCACATACTTATACCTTCCAAAACCAGAAACAGAATTACAAAACATGAGTAAGTCGAATTGAAGAAAAAAATAATAGAAATATCTAAACATACCTGAAGATGAAAACAAAACCAAACGAAGATAATATACGACTTGACTGCACCAACACACTAAAACCTGTAACAAATATAATACGAAACACTTGAAGTAATCTTACTGAGTTTCCATATCTGTAAACCCTAACCACGTAAATATAAAACATTAAATCCACTAACAAACCCATAACTTACCCCTGACTGCAAACCCAAACATGGGACAGTCGAAGCATATTACATGATTTCATGTTCAAAACATCACCAACATTAAAAAGGCAGATTAAAAAAGTTGTTGAACCATACCTACAAACGAAAACCACTCAAAATATAGCTAATATGGCACACGAATACACTAACACAGTAAAACCTGCAACAAACATAACATGAAATAATTGACTTCCATACATGTAAACCCTAACCACGTAAACATAACACATCAAACACACTTACACCTTTCAAACCAAAAACTAAATCACAAATTCTCTAACCCTTAATTTGAAACAAAAAAAAAACAATCGAAGTACATTACATGGTAGGGCTGAGCAAACCCACCCGAAAACCGACCCGAATCAACCGAAACCGGACCAAACCGAATCGAACCGACCTTTTTCGGTTTGGTTTCGGCTTTGTATATTTATTTCGGTTTTTGCCGGGTATGGTTCGATTTGGATTTTTTCAGTTTTTTCTGCTCGAAACCCGAAAACCGACCCGAACCGAGTTATTCGGTTCGGTTTAGATTTTGATATCTATTTCTCGGTTCGGTTTTCGGTTTGAATTTTTTTTTCTTTTTCGGTTCTCGGGTCGGGTTTGACCCGATGCTCACCCCTATTACACGGTTACATGCTCAAAACTACAAAAAAAAAAGGGATTGAAAAGGTTGTTCAAACATACATACAAACAAAAAAAACTCCAAACGATGCTTCGGAATTCTCATCGTCAATACCAAAACGAAAATTCCATGAGAAGATAGATAAACCACAACTTTTGGAAATCCCCAACGAACCTTCCATGTATGTTATATATAGCTAATCACACCGATAATGAAGCACACAAGTTAAGCAAAGAGCTAGCCGAAAAATTAAGCGGCAAGTTAATAGAAAAGACATCAAGACACACCTATAAACCGAAAGCACAGGTGTTAAACACGCAAGTAACCTTCCAAATTAAGTGGCAATTAAGTGGAGCACCCACAAAGCTTAATATTTTAATCCTTTTAAGTTGATGACTCAGCTCGGTGTGTGAGCAATGTCGGCTCAAGCCGCAACTCCGCAGTGCACCTAAGCCGCCCCACTCCCTCAAACTTATCTTCAATCCGGCAATTTCAAAAGAGTACCGGTTTCCCAAACCACTCCAATAGATCTTATACAGTATAACAAGAAATTGCTTACAAAAGTATCACGCAACATTTCTAGATTTTATGTTAGCATTTAATTAATACATTTTAACCTTCAAAACATCAAACTATTCGTTATTATCTTGCCCATATATTCATTAGATGTTTTACTTTAACGTATGGCTAAATACGCTAAGAATTACATCTCTTATTTAAGTGTTCTTAAAGATAACATTATCTTATATGTACGTACGTACCCTCAACGTGGATGCAACCCGTCCACGATAAATATGCTATCATAAACATGGAGATGATAATTATGGAAGTAAAGGTTTGAACTTCTTGCTTTACGTTTTTGATTTAAGATTATTTGAAGACAAAAGATTATTTATATACCAAGGGATCAATCTCTTCCTTTTTATTTGATCTAATGGATGAGATTAATCCCAACAATTTAAAAAACTCACTTTCATCATTTTTCTTAAATATTAATATCTTTCAAACCATTAATCGTTAAGCGAAAAAAAATATATCATTGCGACGAACATTTAATTATCTTTCTATAGATAGCACTTTGATATACTTTCGACAACATTTTGTTTTTCGTATTTTTCACCTTTTTTTTTAAAGTTTTTTCGTTTTTTTAGATTACTGAAATTTGCATTAAAAAATCATATATGATAAAACACTAATTTGAATATCACACGTGATATTAGTGTAATATCATATATGATATGTAATATAACATGTGATATTAGTGTAATATATGATATTACATATCATATATGATTTAATACTAATATCACATGTGATATTCAACTTTGTGTTTTATCATATATGATTTTTTTCATGCAAATTTCAGTATCGTAAAAAAAACGTGAAAAAAATGATTTTTTTTTTTTCGAAAGTATATCAAAGTGCCCGTCTATAGAAAGATACTTAAATGCTCGTTGCGACGGTGTAAATATTTTCGCTTAACGATTAACGGTTTAAGAGATATTTAAATTATAAAAAATAGGTGAAATCATAAAATGCTTTTAATCTCAGCCATGGATTTATTTTTAAATGAATTGTGGAGATGAGTCCCTTGGTATGTAAGAAAAGTTTTGTATGTAAAATAACCCTCCTCTTACGTTTTTATCTTTCGTATTAATTTTGAATTATTTTAGGCTGTTGATAAGCCTCAATATATTTGACTTTAGTGGCAAGACTAAAACATCAACCTATTCAAGGAGATGTAGTGACGTTACACTGTTACAGTTTTTGTAAAATTTAACTTAGAGTAAACTACACCATTCGTTCTTGTGGTATACGTTGACCATCAAGTTTCGTCCTTTGACCAAAAAAAATTGCACCGTTGGTCCTTAACTGCGAAACGTTACTCAGCGTTGGTCCCTCACCCTAACTGGCGTGAGTAACGGGCGTTAAGCCTATTTAAGTCGAGGGTATAACGGTAAATTTGCTATTTTTTTTTCTTTTCATTTTAAACAAATAAGTCGAGTTCCAACACATAGGCCAAATAAAAAAAAATAGGGCAAATGGCATAAAAAGGCATCAAAGTTAGGGTCCATTTTCAATTAAGGTATTTTACTTTTTTTCTTGCATAAAAAGGTACCCAACAAATTTTTTTGGCGGATTTGGGTTTTTTACTAACGTCCGTTAACCCACTTCGTTAGTATATTACATATTTGGTCCTTGATTTTTCAATATTATTTTATTGGCAGTACAAAGGGCATTTTCCTAAAAAACTCCGTTGCATTACCTATCCTTCCATGTTTATACATTCCATCCACCAAAGTGTTTACTGTAATCACGTTCGGATCCAAACCGTTCTCGCTCATCTGATCAAAAAGTTCTTGACCCCGTTCGATCTCACCAGATTTACAAAACCCGTCAATCAAACCTATCACATATTCAAAAGCAAATCAACCAACACATTCCTAACATCAAAGAAACATTCATTTCTTTAGAAAATTTATATAAATTGTGTAGAAAACTAGAAGGGGGGTTGAATAGTTTACCGATTAAAAACTTTGTTTTGAAACTTATTGAAAGATCAATTGATATTGATCTTAAGTATGTTGATGAAATATGCAAGCAATATGTAATAGGTAAGTAAGGAAAGAAATGATCAAACCACAACAAGTTGTTTATAGTGGTTCGGCCTACAAGGACTCTTTTTCCTTGCCCTACTCCACTCCCCGAGTCTCACACTCGAGAGTTTAACTTCACTAGTCAACAAGCTCCTTTCACCGGCGGAGAAAACCTTTACACGTCGCTTACACTATTTCCGACACTAAGCTAGATGTCGAGTTCTTTCCAAGGGTACAACTACTCCCACACACAATGTATTTTGAGGACTAAAATACTAACCACTCATACTCACAAGATTATGATGGTTTGATACAACAATGAAGTATGGATCAACACTAGATCATACAACACTAAACAAACAAGACTTCCAACTTCTCGTTGAAGCTTGAATATGACTTGATCTTCTTTGCTACAAAAGAGATCACTAATATGATATGAAACTGAGTTAGAAAGGTTAGAGAGAAGATATGTATGAGAGTATGTTAGAAAGGGATGAGAAACTACTTGGCTTGGCATTGCTATTTATAGCCAAAATGGACAGGAGCGTCCACGGACCGCGGACCCCTAAAAAGGGTTCCGCCCGTGTACCCAATTGGTACCGCCAGACTGACAGCAAAGATATCAAATCTTGCTTAAAGTCAACTCAATCTAAGAGAGATTGTGCAAGATATGGAGAGTATAAATCTTCACAAAATATCTAATGGAATCTACAAATGATTCCTATGATGTAATACAAGATGTCAAGTGTTGTATTACTATTAATAGAAATATGCAAATGCTTAAGTAGTGTTTGGTTTTAAGAACCTAACACATTCTATAAACTACTATCATACATATTGATTAGAGTCATATCAAGATGTTACTAATCATAAATGTAAATGCTTGAATGATGAATATATTGTTTGAGAAAGCTTGTTTTAATATCTAATAAACTTGACAAGCTTTAAGCTTTTTATAAATTAAATTTACTTTTGTCGTTAACAAAACTTAGGCAAAGATCAAAAATATAAATAACGTTTAATGACGATATTTGTATTAACAAATTGGTTATAAAGTTTGGATCTTTTTCACGTGTAGCAAGGTGAAGAACAGTTTGGAAGACAAAAGATGAAGTGGGTGAAGATGGGTTTTTGATAAAGTTAAAGAATTTAAAAGCTTTTGATGATGTGTTGAATTGTTGAGCGATATTGAGGATGGATTGTTGGGGTGGAGATGTGATTTGTTCATGGAGATTGGTCCAGTCATCTGTTGTGGTGAGCTTGGTGATGAGGTCATCTGGTGGTGTTGTTGTGGTGGTGGTTAAGGCTTTGCGCGAAGCCAAACTAGTCTATAAACACATTTTCTCAAATGGGTATCACCCCAAAACCTTTTTGATCAATACCCTTATCAGTATGTATGTTAAGTTTAGCTTATTAGAAGATGCGCGTAAACTGTTTGATGAAATGAGTGAAAGAAATGTGGTTTCTTGGACTACTATGATTGCTGCTTTTGCTAATGCGCGTAAACTGTTTGATGGGGTTAGGCCGAATATGTTTACTTATTCTTCGGTTTTGAGAGCGTGTAGTGGGTTGGGGAGTTTGAAGCAGGTACATTGTGGTATTGGGGAGTTTTATTCCAATAAAAGCTGCACAACCTGAGTTCTTTTTATTTTAATGTCATACACATACAGCTTTGAGCAATTTTGCATTAACTTCACAAACGAGAAACTGCAGCAACACTTTAACCAGGTAGCTGACTAATCTTCTTGATCAGGTCATGCTTTTATATTTTCTTGCAATAATAATGTATGTGTTGTCTTCATTGTTAAACGGTTCCTACATGCGGGTGGTGGCGGGTGGTGGTGGTGGACGGTGGTAGTGGCAGCAGGTGGTGTTGGCAGGTGATGGTGGCAGACGGTGTTGGTGGAGGAGGAGGGTGGTGGTGGACGGTGGAGGAGGAGGGATGGTGCATGAAATGATTATACAAATTCGAGGACTAAACATGTAATATACTAACGAAATGAGTTAACGGACGTTAGTAAAAAACCCAAATCCGCCAAAAAATTTTGTTGGGTACCTTTTTATGCAAGAAAAAAAGTATAATACCTTAATTGAAAATGGACCCTAACTTTGATGCCTTTTTGTGCCATTTGCCCAAAAAAATATAAGCAAGATTAATAATAAGCACTTTCATCTTCATCCACCCAAACACAATATCCATTTTCAAATCCTCTTCTTCCTCATCAATCCATCTTTATCCACCCAAACACAATATCTATTTTCAAATCCCATTTTCATCCACTGATCAAGAATACATATAACTCTAATCCAAATTAAATCAAATCAAAATCACCCAATTTATAATTATTTGAAAAGAATATAACACATTTATACAAAAACATTATCAGTTCCTTGTTATATTCATTATCAAATAACTATAAATTTATCATTTTTATTTTCTTATCATTTTTCCAAATATCAATTCCTGCAAATATTCACCCAAAGATATTTAAATGTTTATCATCATAAATTAAAATCAAACAATAAATCATAACACATAAACCAAAAATCTGGAAACAACAATACACATCAAACCTCAAATTATGAACAAAAACGATTTAGAAAATATAAAAAGACCTCGTGCGATCCGGACATGTGGTCGCTGTGGAGGCGTTGGCGAAGATGCAGACCACCTGTGAAGGTGCAGATCTGGTCGAGTGTGATGGTGGAGGCGCGGCGCTCTGGGTTGATGGCGGTATCGAGGTTGATGTTCGAAGGTGGTGGTGGAAGTGGTGAATATTTATAATGAAGATTGGTAGTGAGTGGTGAAGGTGAGGGTTTATTGTCAAATATTCTTCATGATGATGCTTATTGGACTAGGTAGATTGATATATGAAATTCACATTTTTACTCTTGTGTAGATTCATGTTTCGTCTTCCTCTTTGACTGGATCTGATGGTGCCCATCTTGATTCTCAAGTGATATCTCCAATTGATCATCAACAAAATAACAAGGGTCATTTAGATGAGAGACATACGAATCCAAACTCATATACTTCAGGACAAGTATTGGTTGCTACGTCAAGTGGTTCAGTTAGTATTCAGATGGACACATTGAGTGATATTGAGTGTGGTGGATGAAAATGGTTTTCTAATTTATATGCTTTTGAATTTATGGTTTTGAGTGGGTGGATGAAGATATTGAGTGTGGTGGATGAAAATAGGACTTGGAAATGAATTTTGTGTTTGGTGATGGGTTATGGTGATAATGGTGGTGGTGTTAGTGTGTTTGTTTAGAATGGGTATGAAGATGGATTGATGGAGGAAGAAGAAGATGATGTTAGGTGGTAAAAAGACAAATATACCCTCCACTTAACAAGGCTTAACGCCCGTTAGTCCAACCAGTTAGGGTAAGGGACCAACGATGACTAACGTTTCGCAGTTAAGGACCAACGGTGCAATTTTTTTGGTCAAAGGACGAAACTTGATGGTCAACGTATACCACAAGGACGAATGATGTAGTTTACTCTTTAATTTAAGTAAGTACCGTGTTGTGCCAAACCTTATCCTTTATTTTTGCAAGAACGCAGTGATCAACAAGTGTAATGATGTTAGCGGGCCGGGTCATGGCTTTGATTTCAATCCACACAAAGCAATCATGTATATATATAGAAAATGAATTTTTTCTAGAGAAAACAATCTGGTATATTTTTGAAAAATTTCATATATATCTCTTTTTCGCATCAAAATTACATATATATATCCGATTAAGTTTAAAATTACATATATATCTAATCTAAATCTTAAAATTACATGTATATCCAAGCTAACTTAAAATTTTCATATATATTCAATCTAAAGCTTAAAGTTATCATAATAGGGTCTGGTTCGGGTTCGGGTTGACGGGCGAAAAGACTTCAACCCGACCCCGACCCGTTTAAATAATCGGGTCAGTTATGTCAACCCTAACCTGTTTACACATAAACAGAACCTGACCTATTTAACCCGTATATATATATATATATATATATATATATATATATATATATATATATATATATATATATATATATATATATATATATATAGTGAGGATCATGTGCGGATTTTTATTTTTAGTGCGGACGTACGGACAGATCTGGACCGCCCATTCCAGATCTGATCTTGACTTTTTGTAAAAAAGTCAAGATCTGCGCTAACTTCACGGTACCAATTGACCATGTAAACGATTTTTTTAATTTTTTTTCCTTTTGAGCGATCCTTACTATTGTTATCTTCTTTCATTTTTTTTTATTTTTTCAGATTTTTCTGACCACTTTTTGTTTTCTTGATTATGAGTCCTACCGTGATATTAACGATATTATGAGTTCTAGTGTGATATTATGAAACTGTGATATTATAAAATGATGATATTATAAAACCAACTGTGATATTAAGTTTTTTACATGTAAAAATGAACCTTGATATTAAGAAACATATGATAGTTACTATGATATTAACAATTTTATTAAAAAAAACATATGATAGTTACGGTGATATTAACAATTATATTAAAAAAAGAAAAAAAATTCCTGTGATAGTAAAAAGAAACCGTGATATTAACATTTTTTATTAAAAAAGGAACGGTGATATTAATAATATTAGTAAAAAAAACAAAAAAGTAACGTGATATCAAAGAAAAGTTAGTGTGATATTAACAATTTGTATTTAAAAAAAAAAACTTTACGTGATATTAAGATCAAATCTTGACTTTTTTACAAAAGTCAAGATCTGATCTTGACTTTGTCAAGATCAGATCTTGACATTTGTAAAAAAGTCAAAATCGACCTTAATATCACAATACCTTTAATCATGAAAACGATTTTTTTTTTGAAATTTTTTTCAGCGATTCTTAAATATTTTTCATCCTCTTTATTTTTTTAATTTTTTCAGATTTTTTTGAATTTTTTTTTTAAAAGCTACTGTGATATTTCCGCACCATCCCTACTTAAAAGGCTAAAACCCACCCCGATCTCTTCCCTATATATATATATATGGTTGGCGGGTTTAATAGCTTACACGGGTTGAATAGGTTAAACGGGTTTCAGGTTGACCCATTTAACCAGTTCATTTAAACAAGTTGGAAAATTACACATGTTAAACATGTTAAACGTGTTTGTGGGTCGACCCATTTAACCCATAAGTATATATAATTTTTTAATTTTTGAAAAAAAATCTTAAACGGGTTAGCGAGTCGACCCGTTTAACATATACCTAACCCGAACCTGACCTATTTAATAAACGGATTAGATCGTTAACCTGAACCTGACCCGAAACCTATTTAAACTCAACCCGAACCTATTAATTTTCGTGTCAGCTTCAGGTCGGGTCACAAATTGCCACCCCTAATATGTCCAATAATTAAAACCTTAAATTACATATTAAATATAGTTTGATTTTAAAATGACCATTATACCCTTATTTCCCTTTTCAGTATAGTCACACATAGGGGTGTTAATCGAGGGGTTGGTCGGATTCAGATTTAAAAAAAAAAACGTACCCGAACCCTACTCTATTTAGAACCTTGGCTAGTCGCGTTCAGGTCTATTCGGGTTAGGTTCTAAATAGAGTTGGGTTCGGATAAGTTTTTTTAGCCTCAACTCAAATTGATCTGAACCCGACCAACTCGACCCGACTAACACCACTATGTGCGATTATAATGAAAAGAGAAACTAGGATATAATGGTCATTTTAAAATAAAATGATAATTAATATGTATTTTTATTGTTTTAATTATATGTAAATTGGATACTTTGACATATATGATAATTTTAAGTTTTAAATTAGATATATATGAAATTTTAAGTTAAGTCGGATGTATATATAATTTTAAGTTTTAGATTAGATATATATGTAACTTTTATGTTATGTTGGACATATATGTAATTTTAATATAAAAGAGGGATATACATTCTTTGTTTCTTTTTCATTTATCTACACACAAACCTTTTGAATATTTCTTTTTAGGATACCCGTAATTTCACGGGTCTTTAAGATAGAATTTAGAAAATTAATTAAAAGTTTTGTGATACAAACCTTTTCGTGAATATTTCTTTTTAAGATACATGTGATTCCACGAGTCTTTAAGCTATAATGATAAACAAGAGTCAGGGTGAATCACTTTCAAAGGTCGGTTTGTATCTGTCACGTTCAGTTTTCACACATATACAATTATACGTTGTCGTTTCCAGGGTCAAAAGCAAAAGAGGCTTGAAGGCTGTCATTTGTGATGCAAATGGTAATATCTCGAAAAGTATTACAAATGTTGTCTATTCAGAAGAACTTCAAGTTCTACGATCAAGGTTCAACAGGTATGTACAATTATATAAATGACATGTTTTATATCATTTTGTAACTTTACATATACTCTTATCAACAACTTCCTTTTAGTTTGACTTTTGTTTTGTTTTTATATTTAGGTGTTCACGGATTACTTAAGTGTTTGACGTTTACTACATACCTTTGCTCTCCAAGACTATCTATCAGTTAGAGAAGACGTTACATGCACGTTTATTTTCTTAATAGTTACAAATCAAATTGTTTATCGTATCATTGATATATTACTTATTATTCCTCTCAAAAAATAATAAAAATTATTTACGTTTGTTGTTGTTTGTTAATTTATTCACATACGTAACTTCTTAATAAATACTTCCTCCGTCCCATATTAAGTGTCCACAATGGAATCTTGGGATGTCCCAAATTAAGTGTATATTCTATTCCAACCAATGAGATGAGACTTTAGTGGGTAAAATTGATATTTGATTGGTGGAGAGTGTAGTTAGTGGGATTTTCTAAAACTTTGTGCATTTGAAAAGTGGACACTTAATATGGGACGAATGGAGTAATTATTTTAAAAATAAGCGTGATTTCACAAGTCTGTAAGCTGGTTTATACTCCCTAATACAATGCACCTGTGCTCTAAAGATCTCATAATAGTCACTCTCACTTGTATAGTTGTAAGATGGTGCAACTTCTGATATAATCATTACTAGTTGCTACATAAAAAAATTATGATGGCTCTAATCTGTAAAAACGTGATATAATTCATTGCATTACGTAACCAAATTGAACTATGTACAAGACAGTTATATTTAAACTGTGAACTATATTTAGCAAATATAATTAAAAAAAATGGATATAAGCTGCCTAATAGCCCCCCACCTTCTTTCATGTTTCTTGCAGACTTTAAGTTTAATTTGTAATAGTAATAAAATGATAGCAAAATCCTCATGTTCTTGGTATTTTCCTCTACTAATAATCTTATATAATAAGCTAATAACTAGTACTATAGTCTATTATAGTTAGTTATATGTCAACGTATCTTTCACAAACATCAATTTTCTAAGTTGCATCCACGAAGCCACTTTTGTCCAGTCAAGAAATAACCAAATTTCATTTTGTCTTTTTTCAGTCATCATTCTACGAAGATGCATGAACAAAGAAAATAAGACATGCATTAATCAGGTGTAACTTATACGTAAAAAGCTGTACTACATCATTCACTATCTAAGTAACCAAAACTTATTTTAAGATTTTGTAAAAACCACGAGCCAAAATAACTATACTTGGACTATATCGTTTGACAACAAACACATGAAAGTATTTAAGTGCCTAATGTTCCACCATAAGCCTTCTACACTTCCTTTTTTTCAATCCCTTTAAAGAAAATGAGCAAAAGCAACAGTGGTAATAGAGCTGCTGGCAAAAACCCAACACAAGAAGCTGATGACAAGAGCATAAAGGTGAAGTACATTTCGAGCCCGGTTTTAGTTGAAGCAAAGAATGCTTCTCAGTTTAAGGAAATTGTTCAACATTACACAGGCCAAAATCCGAATGAAAAGAGCTTTAGTAGCGCTTATTCTAGCCCCACGATCACCACGACAAACACGGTCACAACCACAAAAGAAGCTAATAGTCAATTCATTGCCACTACAGACATGGATCCAGAAGTCGGTATTGATAGTTTCTCGTGGGAAGATATAGCAAAGTGGAACCAACATCAATAGTAATCTGACAAGATTTCCAGGAGGTGGAATCAGTAAGCACACATTCAACCGGTTGTGATCATTTTGGCATTAGCATGTATGCAAACTTACATATAGTTCACTTGTGACAAGTTGAAAAGTTTACAAGAAATGGACTTTTTGTTAATTACCTCCTATATAATATAACTTATATTCGATTGCATGTCAGTAACTACTTGTGCACTTGCATAGTGTAAGGTTTCTTCTGAATTATTTAGACTAATGAAAGCATAGAACACAAAACTAGTATTCTCTTTATATGGTATCGAGCCTTCTTTACGACTTCTTAACGGTTTCCTTTGAAATGCCGCTGTAGACATCATCACCGGCTGCAGCCACTTATCTTCCTATCGTGTGTATAATTAGATGTTCTGCCTTCTTTCTAGTTAATCTACATTTCATATGTATAACATGTGCCACAAAGATGGTAGATAGGTCGACCTGGTTATTAACTTGATCAGTCCATTCTATTTACTAAGCGGTCCTAAATATCCATGTGTGTGAAAAAAAATGGACGGAAAAACATAAAAGAAAATCCCTACAAATTTACAACATAGACCATCACATGATCTATCATCCCGCAACATAAAAGACACAGATAATTAAACTTACACCGGATAACGAATATTCAAATATAAAGCATCTAAACCGGCTAATTAAACTACAAGGTACGACAAAGTTCATAACGTGCAACTAAACCAATAACTGACAGAAACACCGTCATATCAGTTACCCTTGTCAGGGGACTTCAAGTAAAGCGTCTCACCAGCATCTCCAACACCAGAGCCACTTCCTCGTCCTTCATTGTTAGGACCAGAAAGCCCGATATCATGTTTACGACCAAAGTCAGGGAACCCTCCACCACCAGCTGTGTTGTTACTGTCATTCTGTAGCATGTGAAGTCCTCCACTTGAGCTCATTCCTAGCTGGCTGTGCATGGCTTGCTGCTGTTGTAGCGCCGAGTACTGCTGTTGACCGTAGAGCATAGATGAACGGGCAGCCATGAGAGCTTGTGGTGACATCTGCTGTGCTTGCTGGTGCTGCTGCATGTAGTGACCTCCTGGCTGCTGCATCATGCCACCTTGAGTGTACTGAAATAGCAATGATAATAGTAGTAGTCTTAATACTTTGTGTACAAATAGTCAAAGATGGAGATTGCTATAACTGCAAAGTAAAAGTGAAGACTTTGACCTGAGAATGAAGAGGTGCTTGAGGCTGAGAGTCAGCAATGGCAGCAAGGTACATAAGGTTTCTTTGAAGCTTGGCTTGATGTCTGCCATTATCAAATCATTTCAGTAATTCAAGGGGAATAATCCATATATTATGTCACGCCGACAAAGACTATTGTTACAAAGATAGACTACTATAGTCCAGCTCCAACTTTCATAAGACATATTTGTAAGAAACAAAGGCTAAAATGTTAACTTAAATCTCTAGTTAAAATTATACTTTTTAAGTGGAATTTGGGCAGATTAAAGAAAAATCTAACAACAAAAATTAGCATGAAACAGATTGAGCAGCTCAAGTAGATGGCCCGATTCGAAATGACTACCTATAACTTTTGATCCGTAAAGAATTAAATGGCCCACCACATACACACAAAAAAGCTTGCGATGGACTCATCATTATGGGCTTTTTGCAAAAAGGTAAAGGTGACATAGGCCCAAATACTTACATCTAGAGCCCGAAAATATACATTGTGGTTTTTCTTTTCTAACAATTCTAGGATTTATCTTACTTTCATTTATTAACTAAATATACATTCTGGTTTCTCTTTAATTTCTCCATGAAGTGTATTATACATTGTGCTATTACTTCCATTTTCGTCAAACAATCAAATTAAAAGGCACAGAAAGAATAGAAGATATAGAAATACTCACTCTGCACATTCCGCCATTTTCCCAGAGTTTTGGCTCTCCACAATCTTAAGGATCAGAGACTTGTTTTCATCCAGGTACTGTCAGAGAAAGTTATACTATAAAACTTGCCAAACAATAATAAAATCACACAGCAAGATTGCATATTTTAGGAAGAAAAATTAATTTACACAGCATGAAAAGTATCCAACACATATAGTAATGCGCAAAACACAAGACATTTTCAACACATATAGTAACGCGCAAAACACAAGACATTTTAAATAAGCTAATAAGATGCCTAGACCAACTCATAAAATAATCTTGTTTTGTGTAATGAAATCAGTAATAAGATGCCTAGACCACAAAAGACAAGCACAAAGATTGATGTAATTAAAGAATGTTTAACGAAGAATCTTGGTTAACCCAAGAGGGTGACTTAGTTAAATATTTAGTTCTCCTAACTTGCACATGCAGATGAAATTCCCAAACATATTTAAATGTTTGTATAAAGTCTACTATATCAAAAGGAGTTCGCATAACATAATCAGAGACGCGCCATTATTGGGTAAGCTGAACATGAAAAACCTCACGCCTGTTCATGTTTACTTTTAGCAGTTTGTTTATGTCAAACATGTCTCTTATTGTAGTTTCATGTTAAATAAAAGTTCTTTGACCATTTAGAAGGAAAAACTAAATAAAATGCAATTTAAAGAAGACCTCCAAGATACTTATTTTTCATCTGAAAATGAAACCTGAGCCTGCTGATCAGTGCTGACCATTAATGATTGCTAACATGTACACTTTCTCAACAGTAAAAAATGCTAGCAAAACTGGAAAAGAAAACTGTTAAGAGAGGATTTTTCATTTTTGGTATTGGGCTTTAACACTGTCCTCTAGAGTAGTACTGTACTACTGTATTATTTTTCCAAAAGAGAGACAAAAAACCATTGTTTTTTCTTGCACTTTTTTTCAGAATGGAAAATGACCTAAGGGAAAGGTGTGTTATTTCATGAGGACACAGGTGCAGTGACAAAAATGTTATTGTTGTATAAACTTACAAATTATCAAATACTGGAAATTAATAATTGTAAAGCCTTTTAAGGATTTTTCTTTCATTTCTCTACAACTTGTGCAACCATCAATGTGTATTTCCTTTTCGCAAAGAATACACTGTAATAACTTTCAATCTTTCATTAACTTTTTTCTCTGAAACGGGTAGACAAATAGGATGCTTGTTTATGGTAGTAACTTAAAGACCCCTTATATTGAGAAACTATCAATGTGTATGACATCTACGCGGTTTAGCCGGTATTTCAGTAGTTTTCGAACTTCTCTATGCCTATCACAAAATGAATGCAAAATAGGGTTTGAATCCTGCTTTAGAGACGCTTTGTTAGTAACTTAAAGACACCTTACTTTTTCCTCTCTTTTAATTTTCTCTCATTTTTCTTCAGGGTATTTGCATATATATCCCACAAAAGATGCAAAATCGCATATATATCCTAAGCATGCATAAAAACCATTGTACATATGCATCAAAAACTTGTATCAAAGATATATATATATATGCAATTATTTACGTTTGGAAGGACATATATGCAATTCCTGCTTTTTCTTTTCAGAGACGATTTATTGTTAGGTAAAAGATCTTTTATAGATGGTAGTTGATTTGTACACATCAATGTATAGATAAACATCTAATGACATATGTACAACGGTCTACATTATAAGATTAAGTGTGCAAATCTTTTTACAACTACAAATAGTTTTGTTAACTAAATACAGTAAAACAATAAAAGAACATTATACAAATAATTGGTACGCAAATAATATCTTATGAGATTCTTTTATAAAGATTTTGTAAGCCTAGCTAGCATATAAGTGGTATGGTCAAGTCCCTAGCTAGCATAGGTAGGTCACAGGACTTCTGTTTTGGGGTTCAAAACTAGTTTTCTGTGCCAGTTGGAATCTTTATTCTCCTAGCTGCTTTGGTTTCCCACTTTAAAACATTAACTAAATATGAAAAAAAGAAAAACAACACATACAATAAATACTCAATCCAGGAGTCAGAAAGAAGGTTAGAAAAACAGACATGTGTTCTTGTTTGAGTTATTATTATCAGACATGAACAGATCATGCAAGATCATACTTTTATATAGTACAAACACATACATATATACAGTAGTATGTAACATGTACAAAGATATTTGTTGCAGATGAAGAAACAAGTAGGAAAAAGGCAGGCAAAAGTCAAAAGAAAGCAACATAAAAAGATAACATATAAAGCTGGAACAAATTATATTCCCCCTAACAAAACATTTACACAACACAAACACACAGAAAGTAGATTAATTCTAGTGTGTCAAACAAAAAGTTTTTATAAAAGAAGAAGTGAAAAACCTGTTGAATATGATCAGTAGTGACGTTATTTGTGGGATAATAAGCTGCCATCATGGGCTGCATCTGCATCAGGTGCTGTTGCATTATATATATTTTTTACACACTACACTCTCTTTCTTTGTGGGGTGTAAGTGTTTCTCTCTCTATAGTGGATAGGAAGGAAGGAAGATCACTACAGGGGACCCTTCTGTTAAGTGTGGAATGATGACCTTCAAAACCAAATTTATAAAACAAAAGATTGGTTAATGGAAGAAAGAAAGAAGGAAATATTGATGAAGGGTATGTAAGTAAAAAGAAACAAAAAAGGCAGAAGGCTTTTACTGAGTGTAGTACAATCCTTGGTTATATATACAGCTGGTGTTGCTAGGATCAAAGAGAGTGGCATAATTTCATTTTAGGGTTTTAGGGTTTTTTACTTTTTCCTTTCAAGTGGTACATATTTGCAACTCCAATAGCACGCCTCCAGAAAAACTTTATTACATTAAGCTATCCTTTAGGTGTGATTTTCGCAACCTTCAGCTTTTTTTTGTCATTTCTATTAGATTAAAATATACTGTTGGTCCCAATCTTGTCATGAAATATCACGCTAGGACAAAACTTGCCTTTTTCATCACGAGGAGTCCAAAACAAGGTTTTTATAGGATAAACTCGTCCCTTGACCATTAACGACAGGTCAACGTCTGATTTCTGTTAGTTAGTTGAGGGTATTATAGTCCATACACATTTATGTCACACCTTAACTCAACCAGAGAAAAGCTATTCGTATACCATCTTGATGGTTTCCGTCCCTCGTCACACAACCCTCACATACACTTTAACAATGGCAGACAAAGACCTTACTTTTACAGCAGTAACTGATGAGATGGTAAAATATGTGAAGGCCAAATATGGGGATACGTGGTTACAAGAAGATGAAATGTCTGATGAAATGTTTGAAGATTTATGCAGATTTGCGAAAGAAGCTCAAGTGATGAAAAGTTAGTTCGCTTTTTTTGTATTTGTGTGATTGGCATTTTCAGGTTACCAGTCAGGAATGAGCATAAATAACCCTATTATTTGCAAGAAATTCGAGCAGTGTTAGAATCTGCCAAAAAAAAGGATTATAGCAAACTAAAGGTATCTGACGATATGATTGAGTATGCCATGACTACTTATGGGAATAAGTGAGATATAGGAGATGAAATTGCTGATGTGATACTTGAAGACTTGTGGGCAAAATATGGGAATAAGGAGTTTGAGAAAGGTTAGACTTAATGTTTGCAAACTAAGAAAGTTGTAATGGGTGAACTCTGATTTCTTTTTGTTTTGGCTATCTTTCCAGATATTAACTTGAAAGGAAATGAAGTTGATGTCATCATTATTTCAGACACATCTAATGATGAGTTTGGGATCCTGTCTTTTAAGATACTACTTTGAAAGGTTCCACTTCCCAAGTTTTCAAGGCTTCCACTCCCAATGCTTCAAATTCACAACCTGTTACCACCCTTGTTCATAAAAGGCCAAAAATAAGAGAAAAGATTACAAATGTTGTACTTGGTCTTGGAGCAGCTGTGGGATGCTACAACACAAATAGGAATGAGTGGTATGTGCCTCCCCTTAAGGAGCTCAAGTCTCCCCCCATGAATATCAAGTCTCCCATCAAGAAGTTCACTTGTTATTTTTAGTTGTTGATGTAATGAAGATGTATATTTTTTGGCTGATGATGGCTACTCAAAACGATACTTGTTAACATGTATATTTTGCTTTATATGGTATAATTAGTTGATGGTGTATGTATATTTTGGCTTTGTTGTTTTCATTTTGTTGTTTGCATTTGCTTATGCAATTTAGGTGGGTGTTTGGAAAAACCCATTTTGACTTATAAAGTCAACATAAACCAAAAAATTATTAACCACACTGAATTGTTATAATCTTTTACAATATCTTTTGTTTGCATTTGTAGTATTGGTTTTGCTGTTTACGTTGTTCAGTTTGCAATTGCATGTGCAGTTTAGGGGCTGTTTGGAATAACACAATTTGACTTATAAAGTCAATAGATACAAATTGTAACCAAAATTCAATTCTTATAACAAAAGAAGTACACACATATCAGTTAAGTTATATTTAGACTAAAAGACAACATAGCATTTCTTACAGGTAATTAACTTGGTTAATTGACTAGCAGGTGATCCATTTGGTCTTTGAGTTGCAGGTGCTTCACGTGGTGTTTGTTTTGGGTGTTCTCCATTTGGTCTTCAGTTGCAGGTGCTTCACGTGGTGTTTGGCTTGGGCGTTCTCCACTTGGTATTTCAGCTGTAGGTGGTTCACTTTCTGCTTCATCACTGCCCAAGGAAGCACCAACTCTAGTAGATGCAGAAATATGTAGACCCATTACATATCCACCACTATCTGCTGTAGTTGTGTTTTCCCTTGTAACACCACCTCTACCATTATAAGATGTGTTTCCCCTTCTGTCAAGGCACACTGGACAAACATACCACATGAACAAACATACCACATGAAATCTCTATAAGGTTTTCCGCCTTGCAAAAAAGGTCAATCCAGCCCTGTTTTCACTTTCAACCCAACAGTCAAGGCATACCATTTGACAACCATTTTCTGCATCCATGGTGAAAATATCTTGGTATGATACAGAATTGATGACTTAAGATGTATTATATAAGTATATGGGAGTTGTGGTTGTTGAACAAGTAGATGGAAGTAAAGACAACATAAATGCTTAAAATCGAGTCAACATATGCAGTTTAGGGGGTGTTTGGAATAACCAATTCTGACTTATAAAGTCAACAAAAACAAATATATTTCAAACATGATGGTGTCCAAATTACAAATGCTACAACCTACTAACAGCAGATCAACATTTTTTATCCAGCACATATGGATGTCTTGGATATAAATCCTCCACAACTACTCCATAGTAAGCTGCCTCAAACTCTGCTTCTTCTAGCCATTTTTTCCTCTTCAATTCTTTTGTACATTATCTCTTCTTCAAAAAAACTGTTGGAATGCTTCTTCTTCCATCCTTGTCTGCTCTTCATCTTCCTCCAACATTGTGTATTCTTCTTCTTGCTCATAAAAAGCTTCAAGAAACTCTTGTTCCATAGTTTGCCTTATCTCGTCTTCATCTATCCACTGCAAATGTAATAGATTTGCACATCAACTACAATGTAAACACACAAGAACAATCATTATGCAAATGATAATTAAATGAATACATGTTGCCTTCTGCCATCAGAATTCCTTTTTCTACCTCGCACCTTTGTTTCCTTTGGTGGTTTTGGTACTTGATCCTTGTGACACCTAGACTTATTATGTACAACAGTTTGACAATTGGAGTATTTAATATGTCTACGAGCTCTAGATTTACCCATTTTGATGCAATTTCACTTAATTAAGGCTTTAGGTTTGTGAATTCAAATTTGGGGTAATGTGAGAATAAAGTGCTTCCTATAAATTTATGCAAATGTGAGGAAAGGATAGGGGACTAAAACCTTAGTCATATATTCTTACACTGTTTATGCAAAGACTATAGTTCTACCAACACCTAATACTGTTGGAATCACTCCTAAACTATATTTCAAGTGTTTGTAATCAATATGTAATAGGTTGCTTAATTAGGCTTTTATGTTTGTATTAATGGCAAGGCTTATGTAGAAAGCCCATAAGCCTTGGCCCAAGCCCATAAGGAAGGAAGGAAACTTGTATTGTTGCCCTAGTCCCTTCCCCTATAAATAATGTTGTAAACCTTCATTTGAAGGTTGGTTGTTCACATTTACATAATTCCTACGCATAACTTTTCTCTCATATATTCGTGTATTGTGTTTGTGTGTTCATCCACTCTATATCTTATCTATACTTCTACATATTGATGCTTGTGTTACAATATGGTGACCTAACAGTGGTATCATTCGTCATCTAGTTGGGTGAAACATATTTGTTTTTGAAGATTGTTTTCATACGCGTGAGTTTCTCGGTTATAAACTTTCATACGAAATTTTTTTCATTTTTTCACTTAAAAACTCACAAATCAATTAAGATAAGAGACAACCTATCGCATTACTAGATCATTAATCAATTAAGATAAGAGACAACCAATCAATATTTAATAATTAAGTTTCATATTCCCTGAGCAAACACACAAATAAATTAGCCGGACATGGAGAACATGCAAGCATACACACAAATAATCAAAGACATAATTGAATTAATGAAGTAAAATACTTATCTTGATATAAGTTAGGGTTTGGAACCCTAAAATACTGTACAAGACAGCCTTGGTTCGGTTTAGGTTTTTACTCCAAAAGACTACACACCAATACTAAAAAATTCGGATTCTATATATAATATTACATATGCGACGGCGTCACCTTATGATTTGTGACGTCGTCGGGTCGCCGTCATTAGGGTTTCGTCTTGGCCACGTTAGTCTTGCGACGGCGTCACCTTGTGCTTGTGACGCCGTCCTCTTCAGCTTCTGACGCCGTCTGGATCAAATCTAGGCCGTCTGAGTTGCGACGGCCTACTCTTTTAAAGCCTGACACCGTCACTTGAAAATAGGAAATTTGGCTTTTGTGTCGTCACAAAATGCTCCGACGGCGTCGCAGTTAAGCAGTGACGCCGTCACCTTGTATTTTAGCAGCTTGAGTGTCTCGATTCTTGACTTTGGCCATTTTTTTCGTATATCCGCGCCTTTTCGTCCAAATAAGTGCCATTACAGCAATTTGCCTTCAAGAGACCTAAAAAGTGAAAAGGAACGATATTAAGTAATAACGGATACAAAAGTGATCAAATAAGGGCTTAAACGACCCCTCAAAAAGGTACATTTTAAAACCTTATCAAATATCCCTACACTTGGTATTTGTTTGTCCTCGAGCAAATGTGCTTTTAGCCAATTAATTTATAAGTTAGGGGTCATGAAGCATTGGTTTAAAACAGTCCACAACACATATAAGCCCCGCAAAAGTCATAACAAGAACGGAAATTACATACTAGCACCTCACATGGGGTGTTTGGATACTCATATCTCTCTCGGGTGTATATGAAATATAACAAGTTGGAAATGGAAGATAAACACTCATTAACCGGTCCTAGTACATAGATTACAATAAGCTTGAGAATAGATCAAACCTCCATCGCTTTGGCGTAAGCACCTAGGAAAAACTATCAAAGAGGTCTTTAAAGGGTTGTAATGTTAGGCTTACGGTAGGGAAACAAAGGGTTTGGTGGGATAGGCTATTTAGTGGTGGCAAGTCAAAAATCTCTTATGTTACAAGCATACGAAGAATGGCGTTGCTAAGCCAAGACTCGACACTCTAAACTCTAGATAACTGAAACAAACAAACATAAATTTAAAGGATAGGTGTAGAATGGTAGCCCGTATGTTTTTTTTTTTTTTTTTTTTTTTTTCATAAACTTTTACTCTACCATCCTTTACGTTGACACCAAAATGATAGGGATTTATAGGCACATCCCTACACTTGAGTTTTTATTACTCTAACACTAATTTGACCCGAATTGAAAAGATCAAAACACTCGGGGTACGTTATTACGCAAATAAGGGAATTTAACGTTCCCTTCCAGTCATTTCATAAACTTTAACTTTTTCCCATGAGTCCCAATCGTCCCAAAACTGTATACAAAGGATATGACTCGACTTAGCAACTCATGCAAGCAACTAGATAATTGAACTAATGGTTTAGGGTGATAACAATAATGCACTAAAAGTGAGTGCATACAAGGTAGGCTAAGGCGATTTGGGTGTATATTTGGGGGTGGGGTGTAAACAATGCTCTTCATTGATATTTCGGAAAACCCGAAACATCACGAGAACCGCGAAAAGGATAGGCTCTGAGGGGTTAACTAGGGGTATCATGTACTAAAGATGAGTACAACGCAAAGGTGTGGGGGAATTACTCAACCGATGTGGAAGAAGTAATTATATTACGGGTATCAAACAAGGGTTATCCTAATGCCTCTTATCATTTAGTTATTCCTAACTACACAAGTGTAGTCTTACTAGCGATCTCGGGATGCATCACAAAACCAGTTCTAGAATCTAATATACTACCGGTTCACACTCTAAGCATTAAAGATGAATGCTTTAATTCCTACTAATCTAAGGGCGATCCTCACATTTTGGGTGGAATTTAGGTGGTAAAGGGTTTTTGTGCTAGTCATGCAACTTCCTATCCGTGAGACGCTTTTGTTAAGACTAATGGCCCACTCCTATATGTCATGAAAAATTTTAAATTTGGTGCCAAAATTATTCTAACCGACATTTTCTCATGGTTTATTACACAAATACAATTGGACAAAGCAAATAATCAAGGATAAACATAGTTTCAAAGTTCCCGTTTTATTTTCCCTCCCTACACTTAAACTGAACATTGTCCCCAATGTTCCCCGAAAGTATCAAAGTTATGATAATGGAAGGTAATTAAAAAAGAAAGAAACTAATACTCCCCTGATTAGCTCGGTAGGATCCGTGTGTGAAGTAGTGGTTAAATCCTTTCCAAGAAAAATGTATGCGTGAAAAGCTCCTTCATATCTTTTGTTTCTTCTTCTTGATAAATAAAACCTGCACACTTGAAGAAAACAAACGAAACCTTCGCGTAAAATGGCGGTAATAATATATATAAGACTCTACTAAACTATGATATAATGCTTGTGGAATGGATGTTTACAGAATTTCTGGAAAATTAAGACCTGTAAAATTCCAAAAATTTATAAGTAGCTCAGAAAACGAGAAAAAAAAATCATCTGTTGTTTTTACTCCTTCCTGACGCCGTCAGGTTGCGATCCTGACGCCGTCAGGTTATCCTGACAAAAACTGCTCTGCGATTTTCTGGAAAAAATTCTGGAAAATTTACATCTTTAGAATCTGGAAAAATTTCTGCAAAATATCCATTATGACTCGATACAAGCATTTGACTCGAACAAACACACATATATATCTTTTAATTAATTGCTATTCTCATGTTTACGTTTCTTTTGAAAACGTGTGTAATCCTCCCTACACTTATCATTTATGTAAAATACCTTTATATGCAATTAAGACGAGGTTAAAAACAAAATAAAGCATTTTTACAAATTTAAACATGAGAATAAACGATCAATAAAAAGATATATGACACTAAGAAGCAAACAATTAAGCATGGGTTGCCTCCCACGAAGCGCTTTTCTTTATTTATGAGTCTTGTAGCTAGACTCGTAGTCGTGCCCTTACGTGACTTCATTACCGACATGTCCTTCCTTCGCTTTCCCTTCGTCGAAAGGACGTAGACGTTGTATGCTTACCGTGGATTCCTTGCCAACGTCGTCTATTATGGTGACGGTTTTATCCTTTAGATTGGTTTCCTTCACTGTAGAAGGCCCAAACCATCTTGGTTTGTTTCTACCTTGTAATGCCCTTATCCGTGATTTGTACAAAAGTACTTTTTCTCCCTTTAGAAATTCCTTAAGGTTCCTTTGTGCCTTTGGTATTGAAGTGGGATTATTTCCTAACTTCTTATCGGGCTTCCACAATGTTGCATACAATCCTTGAACCATAAAATCCCTAAGCCCTTTTTCCCAATCATTCATTTTCTTCTCAACTATATTGCTAGGGGCTTGTGGTTTTTCACCCGCGATCATCTCCATGATCTTAAGAGGATATCTTAGAACGATGGGTATTCTAGCGTACCCTTTTCCGCTTTTAAGTATCATGATGCCCTCCCCGCATTTGATGGTTGCCTTGGCGGTGGCCAGAAATGGTGTCCCAATAATTAGTGGCATGTTTCTATCTTCCTCAACATCTATGATCACGAAATCCACCGGATAAACGATATTAGCCACCTCTATTAGAATATCCACCGCGATTCCTATGGGGTTGACATAGGTGTGATTAGCTAAGGAAAGTCTAAGATCGGTCTTGGCTGGCTTCTCCTTAGTCAACCTATTATAAATTGATAATGGCATTATGTTCACATCAGTCCCCTGGTCAGCTAAGGCATTTATATTATTAATATCACCTATGCTACATGGTATCACGAAGTTCCCTTTGGTGTCTCGTTTTTTCGTTAATGGTTTTTTTAGAACCAACTCATACAGAGGTCCCATAGGCAGGGCGTCATACTCTTCTTCTGTTATTTTTTCTTCAAGGGCTTCCCTAAGAACCTCATTGTACCTAAAGTTGTTTACTTGGTTTGCAATGGTCTTTCTGTTAATTTCATGCTTAAGGTACTCAATGGTCTCAGGCTCATCATTAGGTTCAGGTTCCTCCCTCTTACTTTCCTCAGTTTTCCTCACCTCAACCTTTCCATCCTCAGGCATGATGGAAATGGCGTTAACAAACGAAGTGGGAGGACAATCGTTGCTTCTTATTAGTACCTTTTCGGGAACTTTTGTTTTGGTATATTCTTTTACCAGGTTCATCATTTCCGTCATTTTTGCTTGCATTTCCTCTCTCTGCTTATAAACCTCCTCTTCAAATTTGGCTAATCTCTCCGTATGAGCTGCCATGTACTCCCTCATTTGTTTCTTAAAGCTTGGTGAGAGTGGTATTGGGGAAGTAGAGCGGAAGCGCCTTTCGGAATTGGGGTTTTGCTCACAACTTGGGGATTCCAAAAAAGGTGTTGGGTGGTTGGTAGAATTGGCGGAATTGACTGCTTCTCGAGGGATTTGTACGAAAGCTCTTTTATGCCTTTCCATAAGATAATCAATCCCTCTCTCAATAGCACTCATTTTCTCCTCGATGATGTCGGAGGATTCAAGAGGAGTTGATATGGCATTAACCACGTTAACAGTGGTTTCAGGAGATTCATTCCAGTCTTCGTAGCTTTGATCAGCAAGCTCTTCTATAATATCATAAGATTTCTCTGCATTAAAGTCGCTGAGCCTTCCACCGGCGGCTTGATCAATGGATCGTCGAGTGATAAAATCGATATGGTCATAGAAGATTTGGATTTGAAGCCAAAGATCAATGCCATGACGGGGGAGTTTACGGAGTAGGTCCTTGAATCGAGTCCATGCTTTGTAGAGAGACTCACCTTGAAGTTGTTGAAACGTCAAGATATCTCGCCTAAGTTTAGTGGTTCTCCCCGGTGGGAAAAATTAAGCAAGGAAGCGAGAGGTGAGATCATCCCAACTTGAGATGGAGCCGGCGGGAAGTCGCTCAAGCCAATTACTAGCTTGGTCCCATATAGAGAATTGGAAGAGACGCAGGCGCGTGGTCTCCCGAGTAGTAGCATCAAGGTCGATGGAATCGACAATTTTAAGGAAATCCCTTAGATGCTGATTAGGATCTTCGGAACGAAGTCCATAGAATGCACATCCGTTTTGCACCAACCGGATGGTGTCGGATCGCAGGGCCGTAGTTTGGGCTTGGTCGGGAAGCTCAATGGTGTTCCTATAGCCTAGGTGGCTTGGTCTCGAGTATTCACCAAGAGTACGGGCTCTTGGCGGGTCATTTGGTGGTGGGTTGATGAATGGTGGGTAGTTATCACCTTCCATGATGAAAAGTGATGTGGTTACGAACAAAGGTCACGAAGAAGGGGGATAGACTATGAGAAAGCTAAAAATTGGGAAAAAAAAGCTTACTTGATAGGAATCAAGCAAGGAAACCTAAATGAGGTGGACTCCTAACTAGCTATTCTATTCCCCGACAGCGGCGCCAAAAACTTGATAACGCTACACGCGTCGTTCGGGGTCAAAGGAACTTCCTTTTCTTCGAGCAAGTTTTATAACACCCTAGGCAGTGAATCTAATCGTTGTAGTGTAGTATTAGGGTAAGCCACGGGTATTGATATCGTTCTCTAGGGGAATAGGAATGCTAGTGAGAAGTTACTACGCTAAGGTTGTGGTTGAGGAAGATTATTTTTCATCTTTTTATGTTTTTTTAGAAAATGGAAAGGTACGAATCTCGGGGTTTGGATTTGGGGGTTGGTATTTCTACCGATTACTCTACTTATCTAATTATCTAATATAAGGTGTATGTAGTCTATGTCTAATTATTGTGTGCTCGTATAATAGTTTAAAGATGTGTTCACTTAGGTTTTATTACTCCTTAATTATCTCCTATTGATGGTTGAATTGTCACATCCTTATTCTTAATCGCGTTGTGTGTCTAAAGTCGTAGGGTATGCGTTTATCCCTAACTCTTTGAACTTACCAAAGGGTCTCGTCTACAAAACCCTCTAGGGATTATAAACTCTAACTCTAAGGCCTCTTTGGATGGTTTAGCCTACAACCGCTCTAAGTGTTATAGCCTAAGGTTCACAAAGATTAATCAAGCATTAATTACACAACGAATGACCTATCGCATTACTAGATCATTAATCAATTAAGATAAGAGACAACCAATCAATATTTAATAATTAAGTTTCATATTCCCTAAGCAAACACACAAATAAATTAGTCGGACATGGAGAACATGCAAGCATACACACAAATAATCAAAGACATAATTGAATTAATGAAGTAAAACACTTATCTTGATGTAAGTTAGGGTTTGGAACCCTAAAATACTGTACAAGACAACCTTGGTTCGGTTTAGGTTTTTACTCCAAAAGACTACACACCAATACTGAAAAATTCGGATTCTATATATAATACTACATATGCGACGGCGTCACCTTATGATTTGTGACGCCGTCGGGTCGCCGTCATTAGGGTTTCGTCTTGGCCACGTTAGTCTTGCGACGGCGTCACCTTGTGCTTGTGACGCCGTCCTCTTCAGCTTCTGACGTCGTCTGGATCAAATCTAGGCCGTCTGAGTTGCGACGGCCTACTCTTTTAAAGCCAGACACCGTCACTTGAAAATAGGAAATTTGGCTTCTGTGTCGTCACAAAATGCTCCGACGGCGTCACAGTTAAGCAGTGACGCCGTCACCTTGTATTTTAGCAGCTTGAGTGTCTCGATTCTTGACTTTGGCCATTTTCTTCGTATATCCGCGCCTTTTCGTCCAAATAAGTGCCATTACAGCAATTTGCCTTCAAGAGACCTAAAAAGTGAAAATGAACGATATTAAGTAATAACGGATACAAAAGTGATCAAATAAGGGCTTAAACGACCCCTCAAAAAGGTACATTTTAAAACCTTATCATTAAGTAAGATAGGAATATTAACACAAACGTAATTGCACCAGGAATTCTTAGACTGCCTAATGACACATCACAAGAAACTAATGTGCTTCCCTCTACTGAAACAGGAATAGTTGCCTCTTTTCCCAACGCTAGCACTTCACAGCTTAAGAGCACATCAAGGAAGAATAGGAAGTTGCGACGTATGAAAAGAACAATAAAGACCTCTGAAGTAGAAGAACACCTTAGGACTTTGAATAAGACTCAAGTTGCACCCACTTTAGACATTGCGTTAGCCAAATGTAATAGAAAAAGCGATGTAACGAATGCTGAACCTTTAAGTACTTTAAATGTTATGTTTGAAGCTTCTTGTGTTGGTTGTCGTAAAAGCATGTTTTCTGGTTGTCATGATAAATGTGTTGCTAATGCTATCTTATCTCGTAAGCGGATCAATAGAAAATGGAATACCTCTAGGCCCACTAATGCTTCTAAGTCTGTGCTAGGTAAACCGCCTACTAGTGTTCATGCTTCTATCATCGATGTACCCACCCCCTTCACCTCCTAGGAAGAACTTATCACCTAGTGCATTTACTAAGACCAAAGCTAAGACTAGTTGGAGATGGCAGAAATGGTTACATAATACACTTGGCTTTAAATGGATACCTAAAATCATAAACATGTGTGTTTCAACTATAACTGCATCGTAACCCTCTAACTCTTCGGGTTCCACATCTACTTCTATTCCATCTGTGTCGTCTATGTGTAATGCAGGTGATACAGATCATCCTCTGGATTGTTGATAGCGGATGTTCCCGACACATGACAGGCAATCTCAAACTGTTATCAAACTTTGTTTCAAAGTTCATTGGCACTGTCAGGTTCGGGAATGATCACTTTGCAGCTATCATGGGCTACGGAGATTACATCAATGGTAACATCGAAATTAGCAGGGTTTAATATGTGGAAGGTCTTGGTCATAATCTATTCTCAGTTGGTCAATTTTGTGATGGAGATTTGGAAGTTTCTTTTCGGGAGAAAACTTGTTTCATTCGTGATCTAAAAGGAAACGATCTTATGTCTGGAACCCGCACATCAAGTCTTTATACAATTTCAATGCAAGACATGATTGCTTCATCTCCCATCTGTCTACTTTCAAAAGCAACATCTACAAAATCTTGGCTATGGCACCGTCGTCTTTCACACTTAAACTTTCAAACCATAACCAATCTTGCATGTTACAAACATGTTAAAGGTCTCCCAAGATTTCGGTATTCTAAAGATCACCTATGCTCAGCATGTGAACAAGGGAAAAGCACTCGTGCCCACTTTCCTTCAAAGGTGGAACACAGCTCACATCATGTGCTTCATCTTCTTCACATGGATTTGTGTGGTCCGATGCGTGTGCAGACGATTAACGGCAAACGCTACATCTTGTTAATTGTGGATGACTACTCACGATGGACCTGGGTTTATTTTCTTCGAAGTAAAGATCAAGCTCCACAGATGATCATCACCTTTCTCAAGAAAATTCAAGTTCAGCTCCGGAACACAGTCAGACAAATCAGAACATACAAAGGAACTGAATTTGTGAATCAAACTCTTCGTGCATATTATAAGAAAGTGGGAATTGAGCATCAAACATCAATTGCACGAACACCAGAACAAAACGGAGTTGTTGAAAGACGAAACCGTACGTTAGTGGAAGCTGCAAGAACGATGTTGATAAATGCAAAACTTCCAGATTAGTTGTGGGCTGAAGTCGTGTCAACTGCATGCTATACTCAGAACCGTTCAATGATTACCAAACGCCACAACAAAACACCTTATGAGCTTATCCACAACCGCAAACCGAACTTAAAATACTTTGATGTATTTGGATCCCTTTGTTACCCAAATAATGATCGTGATGACTTTGGTAAGCTCAAGGCTAAAGCTGACATTGGAGTCTTTGTTGGATACTGTGAAAACTCTAAGGGTTACCGGATCTGGAATCGTCGTACAAGGGATATTATGGAAACGATTCATGCAAATTTCGATGAGCTTACAGAAATGGCTTTTGAGCAAAACGGCTTGAAACCCGGACATAACCTTCTAAAATTCCCCCAAACCCCATCATCAGCTGAACCAAGCTTACAGCTTACTCGATGTAAAATGGAACAACTATTTGCTCCTCTATTTAGTGATGATATTGATCAACGTGCTCCAGATGTATCAAATGTTTCCGCTGCTCAACCTGATAATAATCCAATACCTGATACACCTGAAACAACAACAACTGTTGAAGAAGCACCTCCGATTGATTCTACAACAACAGCCGAACAAACCGCATCCAATGACGCTGAACCAACTGATGATCTTCTGAACCATGAAGTACCCCCACCTGCAGATTATGATCCAAATGCGTTCTTCAACCCTTTTGAAAATGAAACTGCCACTTCTGATGTTGCGGAATCATCTACAAGCCATTTGAATCCTCCTAATTTGCAAAATGTATATCAACATCAACCCTCCACACATCGTTGGACTAGAGACCATCCTCTTGTGAACATTATTGGAAACCCGAATCAACCAGTCGTAACTAGACAACGCCTTCAGACCGACGGTTAACATTGCATTTATGCACTCACCGTCTGCCAAGTTGAACCCAAAAATATTAAAGAAGCCATGATATATGACAACTGGATTGAATCCATGCAAGAAGAACTTAACCAGTTTAAACGTCTTGAAGTATGGGAATTGGTTGCAAAACCAACATGGGTCTATGTTATTGGTCTAAAATGGATTTGGAAAAACAAATTAGATGCTGAAGGTACGGTTATCAGAAATAAGTCACGTCTGGTGGCTAAGGGTTATAGAAAAGAATAAGGGATTGACTACGAGGAATCATTCGCACCGGTTGCTAGACTTGAGGTTGTTCGGATTTTTCTGGCATTCGCGGCTCACATGAACATCACGGTCTTTCAGATGGACATCAAAAATGCTTTTCTAAATGGTAATCTGAAAGAAACTGTCTATATTAGTCAGCCAGAAGGATTTGTTGATCCAGAGTTCCCTAATCACGTCTACAAACTGAACAAGGCTCTCTACAGTCTCAAACAAGCCCTTCGGGCGTGGTATGATAAGTTGTCATCCTTTCTCATCTCTCATAATTTCATCAAATGATCGGTCGACCCAACACTATTCATACACTATCACGGGGAACACATTTAATCGTTCAAATTTATGTGGATGACATCATTTTTGGGTCAACACATCTAAAGTACTCAAACGCTTTTTCAAAACTTATGAAAAAACATTTTGAAATGTCCATGATGGGTGAACTTACGTTCTTTCTAGGACTGCAAGTTCATCAATCACCCCGTGGTATTTTCCTGAGTCAGTCCAAATATGCTCTTGAAATTTTAAACAAACATGGAATGCAAAACTGTGATACCTATGCCACACCTATGGCACATACCAACAAACTGGACGCTGATTTGCATGGGAAATTGGTTGACCCTACCAAGTACCGAAGTATTATTGGGTCTCTCATGTATCTAACAGCCAGTAGACCTGATATTGTATTTTCTGTATATCTTTGCTCCCGTTATCAGTCGGGACCAACTGAAACTCACCTCTCTGAGGCTAAAAGAATCCTCTGATACATCAAGGCAACCATTAATTTGGGGATCTGGTATCCGAAGGATTCTGGTTTTGAACTAATAGCTTTATCAGACGCTGATCACGCAGGTTGTTTAGATTCTCGGAAAAGCACTTCAGGAGCTCTACAATTTCTTGGTGATAAACTAGTGTCATGGCAATCGAAGAAGCAGGATTGTACATCGCTGTCCTCAATGGAAGCAGCATATGTAGCCATGTCGGCGTGTTTTGCTCAAGTCATTTGGATGAGAACACAACTCAAAGACTATGGTTACGTATTTGACAAAATCCCGATGTACTGCGACAATCGAAGTGCTATTGCAATCTCGTGCAACTCCGTTCAACATTCGAAATCCAAGCACATCGATCTTCGATATCATTTCATCAAGGAGCATGTGGAAAAGGGTACCGTTGAATTATATTTTGTGGGTACTGAATATCAACTGGCATACCTTCTCACCAAAGCCTTAGCTCCTACTAGGTTTACTGAGTTGGTCCACCGGATTGGTATGAGGTGTTTGACTCCAGAGGAACTGGACGAACTTTTGACACATTATTAAAGCCAGTCAAACATCAAAAACCTATTTTGTAAATATTTTTCAAAAACAAAATACAAAAATATTCCTCTATCTAAATTTCGTTCAACATGGCAAGTACAAATCTTCCGTTAACACTTTACTCTTTCAAACATTTCAATATTTTCACGGTCAAGTGTTGAGGGGGAGAAAGTAAATATTTTTCTGTTTCATAAAACCTTGTACTTGCATGTTACCCAGTATTGGTTGTATCTTTGATAATGGTGGATATGTTTCTTGCTTCTTAACACTCCTCGGACTCAAATTATATAAAATTTCTTTATTTCTAAAGTCGAGGGGGAGTGTCGTCAAATTTCTTTCCAAACTTTTACTTCACGCTTAACCAAAATGGAAGTTATGGGCTTTGGATGAAAATGGTTGAGGTGGAGGGGCCATATTTGTCAAGTGTCAAAACTTATTTTTATCAAAACCCTTCACCTAATATCACTTTAACATTTATTACTAACATTAAATTCTTCACCAACCATATCCACGCCTAAGATCAAAACCATAAATCCGTGCTTTAATCTTCCAATCTGTAAGTGTTAATCGTTTCTATATGTGATTTCTAACATTGGTTTTTAATCTCATACAATTTTAACGGTTAGATTTTCCAAAACAAGGAATTTTTGTTCTTACGCTTACGCGTAGAATAAAGTTCTTGGTTAATGATGTTTTTTGATGAAATGGTTAGGATAAAAGTGTCATAACCCAGTCTCATTATCATTCCCATCAAGAAATTTCACCCAGAAACGTTTTTAATCACTTTCCAAATTTTAGGGTTTATGCGTGAAATTGGGTGTTCTCATTTGTGAGTGTTTCTGTCTAATTAGAGGCTTGTATGATGTTTGTTACATGTTTAATTAACCAAAACCTACCTTGAATCATACCCAGAAACACTAATTTTGCTAAATTAAAATTTAGGGTTTAGGTATTCGTTGAATTGGGTACTTTTGATTCTTGAGGTGTTTGATGTTAAGACTAGTTGAAAGCAACTAATAAGGCTTTTAAGACTTACCAGAAATCATTTGGACCATTTCCTATGGCTAGATTGTTTACTCGTAGGATTTGACTTTAGGGTTTAAACCTTACGCTTAAGCTTAATCTACGCGTAACCATATTCAATGTGTGATAACATGTGATTTTGAAAAAGGTTGAATATATATGTTAATGGAAATGTTGTGATGAATTTAATTCAGGTTTTATGCGTGCAAAATCAGAATCAAGGTTAAAATTGGAATTATACGCTTAAGGAATACCTTACGCGTAGATGTTACACGTAAGAGATATCTTACGCGTAAGGTTCTACAATGGGACTACGCGTATCCTGTGAAGGATATGCGTAAACTTGGAGTCTTACGCATAAGGTTCACTCTTACGAGTAAACCTTACGCATAAGCTCCCAACATACGCTTACGCGTAAGCCTTATGCCAAGAGCTTTTTCCTGCGCGTAAGAGGAACTCCTACGCATAAGTTTAGGACTACGCGTATGGTCACACATTGTTTATGCATAAGCTTGCATTCTTACGCTTAAGCCTAAACTTTAACTTTACCATTGAATTGTTACGCGTACAAACTTGTAAATAAGTTACTCATAACGTCACAAGACCAAAATGTCACTAATAAGCTATAATGGTTAAAATGTTGTGTGAATGAGTGAAAATTTGGACTTTAAAATTCAGAAATAATATACTCACGAAACGTATCACGACTACTTTGGACTGCTGGACAACAAGTGACACTGGACTCGTAACATTTATTAACATAACATATTCAATAAATTGGACAATAAAATCAACTTTTGACTAACGTAATGTCTTTCGATATGTTGGTTCTTTTGGCTCAATATCTTTCAGATCATGATATGGACATCACAATGGAAAACGTTAACGCACCAAATGAGCTCACAATGGAAGACATTTTCCCTACTAGTTATAGAATGAAGATTGGAAAGAACAACCTTAAGGTTGACTTTGAGAACTTCACATGTTCTGAGTCTTCATGCCGAATAGCTGTGGATATTCTTAAGACTCATCCCTACAACAACATGCTCACTAACTCAGCAACGGTACCAGAGATCCATATCCATCAGTTTTGGCACACAATGAAGAAAGTTGATGGTCAAGATGATGTCACGGTGACTCTCAACAATAAACAAGTCACCGTCACTGTTGCTGATTTACGAGCAATTCTTCTGCTCCCTGCTGTCCAGCCTGCTGAGTATGTTCCTACTCCATCTGAAGAGGCTACACTCTAATTCATGGTCGATATTGGCTATGATGAAGCTGCGGGAATCATTACCAAACACTCTTCAGTCGATTTAAAGAACATCCCTCAACCATAGAGAACTCTATACATCATGATCGCAAAGTCTGTTTCCGGTAGAGACAGCGGTTATGAGCATCCTAAGCTAATGGAACTAAAAATCTTCTGGGGCATGGTCAACAAAATGCACATTGACTACGCAAGTCTGATATGGGAAGACATGATGTCTTACCTCAAGAAGCCTGGCACAAAGGTCCCTTTCATCAGATACATAAAATTGTTGATCCAGAGGATACTCGGGAATAATCAAGACATTCCCTTGAGACTTGATGACCCCAACCATCATTCTGCGTTGTTTGAGCCTACATTAAATGTTTTTAGATTCAAAGACTCATCAACAAAGAAACAAGGTGTAGTATTGACTGATTGCCTACTCACTGATGACATTAAAATCCTTCAATCGTATTCACGATATCAAGAAGCAGTGACCTTAGGCAAAGTCGGCTTCATGGATGAAAAGTCTTCCACCATCCCAGTCAAGAAGACTAGGAGATCAGGCAGTGTTGGAAGTGCAGAAAGCACTGGGAGTGCCCGCAAGTATCCAAAGAGAAATCCTTCCCTCAAAAGGAAAGTTCCATCTAAGGGTGCCATTCCTAATCCTCAATAGGCACCTAAATTAATGGACAAAGACTTCGAGGATACTGAGACGGATGAGGAGGTTCACTATTCGGAGTCTGTTACAGATGATAGGACAACAGTTGAAAAACCATCTAGTCCCAAAACTGACAAGGGTAAAACTCCAGTGGAAGAGCAGGAAGAAAAAGAGAGTTCAGATGAAGAACCAAAGGATGAGGAGAAAGACTACCACAAGACACTGAAGCCTCTGAGGCTTCAACATGCTACTAAAGAATTTAACCTTCAACAAACCAGAGGCCCTGGAGGCTCCAGTAGCGGTGCACTTACCATACCAATTTGTGATGCGGTTAATCAACCCGGTAAGCGAATTGGTGCCACCGCTAAGGACTCCACAGAGCAGCAGCAACAATCTTATAAGGTTCCATTCACCTTTGAGGAAGAAGAAGAACAGGAACACGATGAGATGATCACAGATAAAGATATTGAGGAAGCTGCTAAAGAAAAAGCAGAAGAAGAGGCCAGGGTAAAGGCAGAAGCCAAGGCTAAAGCAGATGAAGACGAAAGGATTCGAAAAGAAACTGACAGTTACATTCTAGATAATCCTGAACACAACCCTTAAGGGACTTTTGAGCCACCGAAAGGCCCGAAGCCTTCTCATGACTCATCATCTTCTGATTCATCATCTCACTCATCACCACCACCATCCAAAGATGCTACCACCAGATCCACATCCAAATCGGTCAAGAAACCAACCGATACTTGGGCATCACGTGCCAAAACAAAGATTGTCAAAGCTGTCAAACAAGCAAGGAAACGCAATGTTGTTAACAAGAAACTGAATCAGCTTGCCGACAGAATCAATCTTCTGCAGAAAGTGATAAACGAGTTTTCGGAGGAAAAAGAACAGATCCAGCAGTTTCTCAATCGAGATATCCAAGGGGAAATGGACAAAACGATAAGGGACTACCCTCAAAAGTTCCTTCTCGACACCGTCCCTGGAGTCACAAGAGAGATGTTCGCCAGACAACTCTATCTGTATCTTATGTCAGTGGTCAAGCATACCATATCTCAAACCCCTGTGGTCATTGAAGTCAAACCTGTTCCGTCTGCTGTTGTCTTTGATGCGGAATTGATCTCCAAGCTTGTTATACAAATGTCTAAACGATCTGCAACATTTACTTCTGACGAAGCTAAACTTTTTGAGGCATTATAGGAATATCAACTCAAAACATCGTGTAAAGAGTCAGCTGAAAGGGTTAAGCGACCAAGAGACGATGATGATGCTGACAAGGATTCTGATCCAAAACGCAAAAAGAAAACTGACGTATCCTCTTTTATGCCTCCACCACCCCAAAGGACCACCACCACCAGAAGTTCTTCACAACGTCCTCCTGCTAGCGACAAACCTCAGGACTCAGAGTCTCCACCACAAACGCAAAAAACTGGTGATCATTTCGAATACACCGGTGGTGGTGACGAAAAGAATCCTGAGCCCCAACAACAACCCCCTTCTTCTACATCAACTAAGCAACCAACATCATCCTCTAAGCCACATAAGAAAAAGTCAACATCAGTTGTATCATGGCTAGATGAAGATGAAACTGACGAATATGAATGGTTTTCAAAGCTTGTTGATGCCACCCCTCAATTACCGGAAGGCCAAGAACCGGTAGATGGTCGAACTATGGAGCATGTCAAGATTATCCAAGAAAAGTTCAAGCTGAAGAAGATGACGAAAGCAGAGTTGAAACGAATCAAGAACGAAGCTTTTCAACTGCTTAAGGACAGCTCTGACAGTGCCATAGAAGTCGAATATCATCTCGACAACATAGCACGAGCCATGTCCAACAATATTGATTGGCTCAACCCTGAATCCAACATCGACTTCACCAGACCTGACAAGGCCCCATACTACACCGACTGGACTAAGCCACTACCCACCATTGGTCGACCTGATCAACAACGGATTCCCTAACGGTACTTCTTTAACAATGACCTGGAATTTCTTCAACACGGTAGCGATGTTAGCAAGAAATACGCTACCTCACTCACCTTCCCAATCCCGGCAGCAATCTTCTTCAACAATGTGGCCATCGAGGAAGAAGCCACACATATGTTCGTTGATAATGTGGTTAATTATAACCTCGATGCACTGTATAAAAGGAAGAAGCCACGATTGGGTAGTAATAGATTAGGGTTCCTTGTTTATAAAAGGAACCTCATAGTTTGTAATAGAAAACTCATCTGAAACATAGAGTTTCAGTTAATAAAAAGATCCATAGAGGATCTAAGTGTTCTTAGTTATAACAACTTGTATTTACTTTCCGCTATAGAATACGAGTTGTAGAGATTGTCTATTAGTTTGTTTATGATTACATAGGCAACACTAACGATCCACCAGTGCTTAAATTCTGTCAAGGTTTGAGAGTTTTCAACAAGTGGTATCAGAGCCTCGGGAGAGTCTCTACGATACTGAGAACCTTATTTACCTCACCCCCATACAACCAAAAACATATTCACCATGCCTGGAACTGATGATGAATCAGAAGTCACCACCAACAACAACATCAAAACCACTACATCTATGCAGCAACTGAGTCTCTCAAATAGTAATGGTAAGTTTCCTTACCTAAAGAAAGAAGAGTATGATCTGTGGACCATGAAGATGCAGAACTGGATCTCCAATTTTGATTGGAATCTGTGGGAGATTGTGAAGAATGGCAACAGTCTAAAGAAGACCATCCCAGATCTTGATGGTAAGTTTACCATTGCTCCTCCCAAAACTGCTGAAGATATTCTTGCAGTACAAAGAGAGCACAAAGTAAGAACCATCCTTCTTCAATCTATTCCTGAAGATCACTTGGGTGATTTTCACCACATGGTTTATGCAAAGGACATCTGGATGGCTCTGAAAGCAAGGTTTGGTGGGAATGAAGAGTCCAGGAGAATGAGGGAGTCCATGCTGAGACAACACTTCCAAGAGTTCAATATCTCTGAAGAAGAAGGTATCCACAAGGGATACGACAGGTTTCACAAGATTCTGAGTCAGCTCAACCAGCTGAATGCAAAGCCTGACAATGATGATTGCAACTCAAAGTTCCTTCGATCTTTGCCTCCATCATGGTTACATGTGAGTATAGCCCTTAAAGCTAAAGGTGGACTGGACATGCTCACTTTTGATGAGCTATACAATAAACTCAGATCTCTTGAACCTGATGTCAGATCTCCCTACCGTGCATCCTCTTCTGGTCATTCAGCCTTTGTTGGGACATCCCACTCGAATATGATGATGCATGCTTCAAGTCCATCTTACTTACCATCATCATCTTATCGTCCCACTCCATCACATCCTCAAGCCAATGCTGGCAGCATTTTGGAGGATGTTCTTCATTCATTTGTTGCAGATTATGATACTCAGCAGCATCTGGTATATGAAGATTTTGACAAAGTGGACCCACTTGAGATGGAGGAGATGAAGCTGAAATGGCAGGTGGCCATGCTTTCAGTGGATATCAAGAGGTTTGAAGAGAAGGCTGGAAGGAAGTTTGGATTCAAGGGAAAGGATCCAGCTCGTTTTGACAGGAGAAAGGTCAAGTGTTTCTCTTGTCACCAGATGGGTCATTTCTCAAGGGAGTGCAAAGACAGGAAGAGTGGAGAGGGAGCTAACTACCACTCATATCAGCAGAATCAGAAAGGAGCTAGCACTTCAGCAGCTCTAGTCACCATGGATGAACAGGTCAACTGGGCTGCTCATGAGCCTGTGACTGAGGATGCTGCTGATACAGAGAAGCTTGGTTTGCTGGAAAGGTGCACTTCAGAAGATAGGCAATGATCAGTTTGCCTTCATGGGACTTTCTCAGGTACACAACTGTATATTTGGTTGTAGTGAAAGATACAATGAACTTAAAGAAGCTTATGATACTATGAAACCTAGATATAATGAATGCTATGTTGATAATGAAGCTTATAAACTTTCGTTAAAAACATTAGAAAGACAAAAAGTGTGGTTTCAAAAGAATCAGATAGCTTATGAAGAAAAGATTAAGGTGCTTCAATTTGATCTAGATGTTGCTAATATTAACTTAAAACGCACCGAAAAAGAAAAAGAAGATGCTAGTGCTGAGAACCTAGAGCTTAAAGAGAAACTAGCTGAGGAGATAGCTAGACATAAACAATGGTTAATATCAGGTGACAATCTAGCTAGAGCACTTTATAGTAGTCAGTCAGTGAACTCTGGAATAGGTTTAGGCTTTCAGAAGTATGTAGGATTGGAAGCTAGGCAAGATGGGCGTAAATCTACACCTGCAGGCTTAGAACACTTTAAAAAGGAAGGTGATTTACATGCTGTCCCTGGACCTATTAGAGGTGAATTTATGCCCACTGACCTGTCCATTACTACTGACTTTGATGGATCACACCATCTGTATGGCAAAAAGTCAAAAGACTTGCCAGACAATGATGCTTCATCTTATGATTTTGTCTCTTTCTCTGACAGTGACAATTCATCGGATCAAGGATCTACTTACAGCTGTGATTCAAGTGATAAGTCAGACCTTGTCAAGCCCTCACCTGAGCCTGCACCCAATACTATCTACAAGCCTTCTAGGATAGCTGCTGAGGAATCTACTTCCAAGCCTGTTTCCCCTGAAGACTTGTCTTTTAAATCTTTGCATAATATGTCTGTTAAAAACAATTCCTTTAATGTTTCTGGTTTAAGTACTTCTACATGTAATCGAACATCTTCTTTGTTGAATACATCTTCCAAAAGGAAGACTTGTTTTGTTTGTGGAAGTAAACTTCATTTGATTAAGGATTGTGATTTTTATGAGCAAAGATTGGGTGTTTGTGCTAATCAGCAGAAACCAAGACCAGTGTGGACCAATGTTAACAATATTCCACCTTATGTCCCACAAGCTAATACTGACTCTTCTTGGAGGAGGACAGCTGATAGACCTTATGTGCAACCTATTAGCCCATACTTTAAACATGGTTATTGGCCTGCATATGTTAACTCTATGAAAAATGGGAAAGGATGTTGGGGCACTGCTGTCAAGTCCTTAGCAGGTTGTTCTTGGAATAATAAGAGACCTAAATATCAATGGAAACCCAAGAACAATGGTGGATCTTACTCTTTTGCTAAACCTAAATCTAATGATCCACAAGGCAGGTTCAAGTCAGCAATGACTTGAGCCTCCTCGGTATACTAACATTCTTTTGTATATATGTTTGTTTCTGTAGGATCATCCCCTTAAGCATAAAGATATTGGTATTGTTGATAGTGGCTGTTCAAGAAGTATGTCTGGAAATAGAGATATGATGCACAATTTTGTTCCTATTGAAGAAGGAGGGAATGTGACCTTTGGTGGAAGTGATGGGAGAATTACTGGGAAAGGAACCATCAAGACACCTCTGCTGAACTTTGAGAATGTGTACTATGTTAGGGAGCTTCAGAACTTCAACTTGTTCTCAGTCTCACAAATTTGTGACACCAAGAACAAGGTACTCTTCTCTGAAAATGAATGTCTTGTGCTTTCTAAAGAGTTCAAGCTTCCAGAAGATACCTCAATTCTGCTGAGAGTCCCTCGAACTCACAACCTATACACATTCAACCTCAATGAAGTTCACCCTGAAGGTGACCTCACTTGTTTGCTGGCTAAAGCATCATTGGATGAGTCTAACAAATGGCATAGGAGAATGGCTCATGTGAATTTCAAAACAATAAACACTCTCTCCAAAAGGGGACTTGTCGAAGGTCTTCCCACCAAAGTGTTCTCCAATGATCATAATTGTGTTGCATGCAACAAAGGGAAGCAACACAGAGCATCCTACAAAGCTGTCACTGCAGTGAGCATCATCTCTGAGCCTCTTCAGCTATTACATATGGATCTATTTGGTCCAACTCAAGTAAGAAGCATCGATCACAAGTACTATTGTTTGGTTATCACTGATGGATATAGCAGATTTTGCTGGGTGTTCTTTCTAAGGACTAAAGATGAAACATCTCCAGTGCTGAAAGACTTCATCACCCTCGTTGAAAATCAGTTGAACAAGAAGGTTAAGGGAATTCGGTGTGATAATGGGACAGAGTTCAAGAATGCCATTATTATAGAACTCTGTAGGTCTAAAGGGATTAAGAGGGACTATAGCAATCCAAGAACCCCGCAACAAAATGGGGTAGCTGAAAGAAAGAATACACATTAAGTCAAACACATTAAGTCAAACACATTCGTAAAAATACAAAGTAAAACCATGAAAGACAGGAGCATATTCGTGTCAACTTTTAAGGATGTTCAAGAAGAAGAAGAAGGTGAGGTCTTGTTCAGAATCCACTGTAATGGGTTTTTTGATTATAACCACTCCGGTATGAAGGAGGTTCATTAATTAATCTGTGTGCCTTTACCAGAGATAGGGATAAATTTAATTCAAGCCTTGATAATGTATTATCAGAGATTAATGAACAAAAATGGGCGTTGTTTTTCTGTGATCCTAAAGAATCCCTAGAAAATGGTTTACATTTGATTTATACTGATGATTATGTTCATACTTTGTTTGCACTGGATGAAACACATGAGTCAGTTGATATCTTTGTTGCAAACAAGCCCCAAAAGTTAGCACAATTTTACTTAAATAACATAAGTTTTGAAGTTATGGGTTGGGTAAAGCAAGATGCTAACTTTCGAATGGTTAGTCCAACACCTTTTAAGACTAGACGTAAATGGCAGGGGATAGATAGGAAAAAAATGCAGGAGAGTGAAACCAAGACACCAACAGTGAAAGGTGGTGTTGTAATCAAATATGAAGAAGGAGTTGTAGATAAAAAAAAATGAGAAAATTAAAGGAAAATGAAAGCTGCTTGAGGAAGAGGATGTTTTGCACACAAAAAAGGGGAAAGAAGTTGTTCAACATTTTAAGCGAGGTTTTGATGGGAAGGGGAAGGCTAAAATGGTTAAGTTTGCAGGTTTTGATGTTAAAAACTTGGATGTTTTGATGGGAAGGAGAAGGCTAAAAGGGTTGGTGGTGCTGCTGCTGATGTTTCTAGCGGTGTTAAGACACCCTTTAGAAGCAGAGAAAGGATTACAAATTGCGTCCTTGCACTTTTTGCCCAAAGGCCATCCTAGGTGATATTTCAATGATGAATATCATGTCATGTGTTTAATTCTTTTAAGCTGTAATAGTATAATACCTAACTTATATGTTTGTTGTTTGCATACTTGTTTTTGTAGACAAGGTAGCAGTACCATCATCACTTTAAGGTTCATGTTTTGTGTGTTCATTAGTTTATGGATATCCACGACTAGTGTGTAGATCATTTGAAGGTTCAACAGTTGAACGTTTTGCAGTGGAAACTGCATCATCTTTTATATTTTGTGAAATGTCAGTAGAACCATGTATCAGACAATGACTCACTAGTTTCAGTTATTTTTCAGTTGCATCAAACATTGAACAAATAGTTAACTGTTATAAGTCAACTTGCTAAATAGTTAGTTATGTATAATATTTGTTTGTTTGTCTTATGGGTTAATTTCTGTGAGATCATACATTGTTTATCAGTTGACTTTTATAAAGTCATACTTAACATGTCAGGTGTAATGGTATAATTAGCTCAAACAATCACCCCTTTATGTGTTGGTGGAATTGTCTTAGGTTAGAGTTAATTAAGGTGTGGTATAAATGTGTATGGACTATAATACCCTCAACTAACTAACAGAAATCAGACGTTGACCTCGGCGTTAATGGTCAAAGGATGAGTTTAGCCTATAAAAACCTTGTTTTGGACTCCCCACGTCCCACGATGAAAAAGGCAAGTTCTGTCCCAGCGTGATATTTCGGGACAAGATTATGGACCAACAGTGTATTTTAGTCTTTCTATTATACATGCAACATTTTAGATATAGTAAGTCGACCTACTACAAAAAACATACCCCATAATTTTAATTAAATTAACACACACATAAACAAGCACAAGAACTCGATCATTACCCCGACCTTGGTCTCTAAAAAAACCACTCACCGACCCATAACGACCTTTAGCTCGCAATGGTGATGACTCTCAATGACCTTCAGTGACTACATGATCGACCGACCCGTTGAGGATAGTCTTACTCTATCACATTATCTCTATCTATCCCACTTACTAATCACTCAAAATTTTATAATCATACTTATCTAGAAATGAATGTCAAATTTTAATTGGTCTAATAAAATGCTGATATAAGAAATAGTGAAATTTGAGTTGAATACATAATTGCAAGCAGCGTTGATGGAAAAATGACTTGCTTGTAACAAAAAGATAAAATAAAGGGCAAATACGAAATAAGAGAGTGAAGAAGATAAGTTTACCTTTACGTTAATCTGTAATCGCGAATAGGCACGCTAAAAAACAAAGTTAGTAGATGTTTTAGTTTTCTAGCTAGTTCTTTCTCAATATGCTTAATTAGGAAGCAAGGTTTTTAGGCTAGTAGTAATGGTGACATCAAACATCCTACCACTTCAGCGTCATATTAAATTCTCTCTCTTCTAGATCAAACACATGACTTGAAGCCCATATTAAGACAACTCAGTGGACACCAAAAACATACCTCACAAAATAAATAAATAAAATACACCACAAACCAAATCACCCAAAAAAACGTGTGCGTGTGTGTCTGGTGGTGGTGGTGATGGTGGTGGAGGGTGGGGGGGGGGGCGTCCTGTAAGGTCGTCATCATGGGGGGACATGTCCTCTAAAGGTAGACCGACCCTTGCAATGGTCACCATAACGAGTAGTCTTAGGGCCTGAAAGGATGAGAAGGGATGGTTTGTATAGCATCTATGAAAGCATTACTACATTTTTTTCTTTGATATTGCGAAGGCAATGCGCCCTATTAGTTTAGGTTTAGTTGGTAACACAAGCTCCCTCCCCTCATTCTCTAAGGGTAAACCGACCCTTACAAGGGTCACCATAACGAGTAGTCTTAGAGTCTGGAAGGAGGGGATATAATCTTGGACTAGGAGGGACACAAAAAACATACGTCACACAATAAATAAAAATATACACCACAAACAAAATGCATATGATGGGTCGCCCATGCAATCGAATCACCCAAAAAAATATGTATGTATCTGGTGGTGGGGGGGGGGGGCGTCCTTTAAGGTCACCGTCATGGCGGACATGTCCTTTAAGGGTAGACCGACCACCATAACGAGTAGTCTTAGGGCTTGAAAGGAGAGGAAGGGATGGTTTGTATAGCATCTATAAAAGCATTGACTACATTTCTTCTTTGATATTGCGAAGGTAATATGCTCTATTAGCTTAAGCTTAGTTGTAACTTTGTATAACGTCAATGAAAGCATTGTTTATATATACATTAGTATGTTTGTTGTTAGCATAATAGTTGTTTGTTTAAAAAAAATGTTTGGTAATTAAAATAGACGTATATGTAATAATAATGCGTAAAATGTCAATATAGTTTAACGCAAAAGATAAACGTATTTTTTCTAACGACCTTTTAATTTAGAAACACTAAATGCAAACCACTAAGTACTCTTAAACATTCTTAAACGATTCTTGCTAAACATGACCAAAGACTACATTCGATACGGGAATATTGTTACTGAAATGTAACATGTTGAACAGCAATCAATGCATCCAAAACAAAAGGCTAATGAATTGCACACTCTTCTAATTTATTTGCATATTTCATATTATGCTTTAAAAATTTGTACATTTGCTATATACTTGTTTTTCTAGTTTGTACATTAAAGTGTGTAAATAAAAAAAGTAAGTGCACCAATTAATACTCAAAACAAAAACGAATTCTAAAAGGAACTATTCAATTTTACTTTACGTGAAATATTAAAGTAAAATACTAAATTTGATTTGACGAGTTGAAAAGAGTATATGTATGACATCTGTTCCGTACAAGGTGTCTGTAGAAGCTATCCTTTCGTAAAACGAAGGGATAAGCTTTATTCATTTCAATGTAAATTATGTCTGCCTAAAAAAACAAGCAAATGGCTCCCATTTAAAGTTGTTGTCGATCAACCAGTCATAGTTGATAAAGATAAATCTTTCAAAGTAAATAGAAAACATGATATATCGAGGTGATGATGCACCAAAACATTCATTTGGACACAACAGTAACAAATTATACAAACAAATAAATATGTTTTGACGGTTTATTACTACTGTAGCTGGTATATTTTCATTACCGTTTCCGACTTTTTATCTGTCTTTAGTAAGATACTTAACTAATGAGTTTCGAACATAAAAGCTCTTGATTAGACATCAAACTATTAGGCCATTTTGTTCAAATGCAATGTTGCCTTTAGCTGTGTTGAAATTACGATATGTCAAGTCAGTCAAACAAACATGTGTTCTATATAAGAGAAGAGTTATCACGTGTACGAGTTCTGGTTATTGACTTTGTGCAAGTATTTTTATTAATACTAGGAGTCTATCGATCTTGTGGTCCACCATTTGTAGTGCTTTCCCACCCGTTCATCTTGTTGGGGTGGTCAAGGTTCATTTTACTGCTTGCATATCAAATTTCTGATTGTTTAATGCCCGAAATTATTGTGAGATTTTGTTTGAATCTGAGCAGGTAATGGTTGTCGATAATAGATCAACAGATATAGTGAGCTCATAAGAGCACAAGGCATCGTCACACAAAACTACATATAAAAGCGATGTCATATTTTGTTTAGTCGTTGTCATGACCGTGAAAACTAAAAGGAAAGCCCAAGAAAACTAATTTACTTATCAAAATACATTAAATTTTTTAATGAACTTAAAAGAGTACGGTATGATTAATATACATTTAAATTTAAAATAAAATGAATAACTTTTTAATCATTTTTTCTCTTCTTCAACCCTAGGTTTCAAAGAGTTTTCCGGCTATCAACCATCGTCTCTAACTAACAAATCGTTCTTAATTATGAGAAATTAGTGCCGGAGTTGACGGTTGATAGCCGGAAAAAGTTGCCGAAATCTGGGTTTGAAGATGAGAAAGATGAAGATCGAAGAATAAAATAATATTTTAGTCAAATCACTTAAAAGGATTTATTTTGTTTTAAATTCAAATGTATACTAGTGTTAGTAGCCAGAAAAGTCGCAAGAATAGATGAGAAAGATGATGATCGAATAACAAAAAGGCATTGTAATCAAATCACTTAAAAAATTATTAATTTTGTTTTAAATTTGAATGTATACTAATTATACTGGACATTTTTAAAGTTCATTGAAAACTTGAATAAATTTTAACAAATAATTAATTTTATTTGAGCTTTGCTCAAAACTGAAGCTAACACGCACTAGATAGTTATTCATTTAATTAAATCACTTCAAAAATTATTCATTTTATTTTAAATTTGAATGTATATTATTTATACCGGACCTTTTTAAATCGTTGACAATCGAACTGAGTAAAGTTTCATCATTTCAATGTGACAAACACCACCTTAACAACCATATTACCCTCCATCATGCATAAAAAAGGTAAGGATAAAATTTATAAATATATCTAACTAATTATTTTTATTTTTTCTTGTGTATCAAACGTTTTTTTTTCTTTGTATTACAAATTTTTTAAAATTCCATTGTGTGTATCTAAACTTTTAATAACTTCTGACGTGTGTATTATTACGATGAGATTATAACATGACATCATTAAATCAATTTTTTTTCTTTAGTATATACATGTTTCGCTTAAATTATATTATATATTAAAGCATAAGGTAAGGTGCAGTAACATGAAGCCGGCACCAAATTTAGGTGGACATCAATTTGGCTTGAGCTAAACCGGTGCCACTACACCCCTCCCTTGCGCGAAAAGAAACACTTAGAATTTGGCTTGCGAGAAATGAATATTTTTTTTTAATAATTTTTTAAATTGAGTTTTGTGTCGTGTTTGTGTTTTAATTAGGTATGATGGGTCTCAAAAGTCATGTTTTAGCTTAAATGATTAGTGAGGGTGGTTTTTAAGTGTAAGTGAAAGGGAAGTATAAAAGAGTAAATGATATGATACCCCAAACAAACTTCTTTATATTTTGTGGCTCAGTCTGTAACGACCAAATGCAATTTGTAGCGGATTGCGGCGATGATCACATAAACTTCAAGCATGCAATAGGGTTTGAAAGAATTATATTCGTACATTCTGGATTTCTGGTACCATTATATATCATTTAATCTCTATTGACTTTTTGCAATTCAATAAACTATAGCAAGATCTTTAATTCAGTGACCAGACTGTTTCTAGTTTTGCACTCTATGCCTGAAGTCTGGATCGATATTATTATCGCTGACATATTTGTGCTAGGTGAATCCAAGTAGCCTTTGGTGGTTAAATTAGATAGATAATGTCATAAGCTGTTCAATGTACTCTGTTAAAAAAAGGTTTGTTCGACATTTACGTCGACATAAATTACCGCAATAAAACATGTCAAAAAGAGAGAGTGTTGTGTTGGTTAATGAAATTACAACAGAGACCCCAAGTGTCATGATATGTCACGTGAGACAGAGAAGGTCAGAAAGGTGGCGCACACTCATCAAGAAATTCACAAGACAGGCTGGCCCAGCATCTACACGAGACTCAAGAAAATTAACCTTCTTTGTTAAATTTCAAAAAAGAAATTTTACTGTATATATAAAAATAATAATTAAAAAAAATGACAAAATATAAAAAGTAATTATTGTTGTTAATGTTTGCAGTGTGCATGACAGTGGTGATGAGGAGTACTATTGGAGTATTGGTAGGGAATTATTCCAAACAAATCATACTCAGGTTTTCTGCAACTTTTTTATTGTTATTCCAATAGAGTCCTTTTATTCCTACCCGAATTTACTAAATTTAAATGGTAAATTGCATATATATATCCTCCAAAGGTGAATAATTCCATATATATATATTTCTTACAAGTTTTTGATGCACATAGTACAATGATTTTTATGCATATATGCAATTTTGCATCTTTAGAGGGATATATATGCAAATAACCCAAATTTAAATACAAAGAAAAAAAACATCGGTTTGTTTGGATTTAAAATAAAAGGTAAATTGCAAAAATGGTCTTTAAAGTAACTTAAATGTGTAAAAAATACATAAAAAAAAGTATTGCAAAAACGGTATTAATATTCTATATTTTTGCAAAAAAGACACCGAGAACTACTTTCTGCGAACTTTCGTTATGTTTCTCGTTAAGTGCCTCGTCACTGAGGGCAATATTGTCATTTCACTGTTTATATTGTCGTCAAATTTGTGATATGAACGTGACATGACCTCAATGGCTAAATTTGCAAAGTCAGTTATCATGTTTGCATATTAAATTGTCAAAGTCTTCCGTCATTACACACACACAAATAGAAACACATACACCCTTAACAAAAAAATTATCATTTCCTTAACCAGTAACATGTCTCGCTGTCTTGATCTCGTGCTTGCCTATAACTCATTTGTCATATCGGAAATGATGGTAGCCCATTACCAGCGAGAGGTTGGGGAAGACATTCAACATGCACTCGAATTGATGAATAAGTGCCGAAAAGCTTTCTAATATGATCGAAATTAGGGGGAACCTAATTGCTGAGCTCCAAAACTTAAGAGGTTCGAGAGTTGCAAGGTCAAATGTGAACAAGCTTAGGAGGATTCAGATAACTGATATGCGAAAGATGAGGGGGTTGATGAGGATGCTAAAGCAAACTAACGACAACATTGTTTCCAAGATTGAGTTTGCTTTGAGGCAAATGTAACACCCTAGGCAAATCCCACATCGGTTGTGGCCTGGAGAGATGCTAGGCTCATAAGATAACATTCGCCTTACAATGACACAACACGTTTTGTGGTCTACTGCGGGTGGAGTTCTTAGGAACTGGCAGTTAAGCATGCTCATGTGAAAGTAGTACTGGCTTGGGTGACCTGCCGGGAAGTCTTCACATGAGGCCACAAAAACAAAGCCGTGAGCCTGCGGGCAAAGCGGACAATATTGTGGTCTGATAAGGCGGGGTGTTACAAGTGGTATCAGATCCACTCCTGAGCCGTTCGGGATGGTGGGGCAAACCTCATCGAGGACGATAAGTCCCTAATGGGGGGTGATTGTAACACCCTAGGCAAATCCCACATCGGCTGTGGCCTGGAGAGATGCTAGGCTCATAAGATAACATTCGCCTTACAATGACACAACGCGTTTTGTGGTCTACTGCGGGTGGAGTTCTTAGGAACTGGCAGTTAAGCGTGCTCATATGAGAGTAGTACTGGCTTGGGTGACCTGCCGGGAAGTCTTCACATGAGGCCACAAAAACAAAGCCGTGAGCCTGCGGGTAAAGCGGACAATATTGTGGTCTGATAAGGCGGGGTGTTACACAAACGTACATGTGAAGGGGTTGAGGACTAGAGGCTGGGATGGTTTCTTTTGGGATGGTTTCTTTTGTTGTTTATGATGAATGTATGTAGAAGGGGGTTGGGGATTTGTGGTTTCTTTTGTTGTTCTTGCTTCCCCTGTTCAATGCAGATTTAGATGTAGACGTAGATATGTGTTGTGGTTTCCCTATCGTAAGCTTGTACATGTATGGTACGATGGTTGATGAATGAAAGGGGTCATTTGATCCCAGTTTTGTTTGTATACAGTGTTCGATTCGTATCACGAACACAAACATGAAAGTGACAGTATTCTAACCATAAAACACAAACACAAACTTTTAAATGCTATTAATCGAACCATAAAACAAAAACACAAACACAAACATATTATGCATAAGAAATTGGATGCAATAAAAGAGTATTGATACGAGTGAACCATCACTAAAGATTAACCCATATGTAATACTTCAAGTTATATAATATCGTTCGACATGTACCAAAAAGATTAACCCATCACAATACCTTCAAGTTACATACGTAATATACAACAAAATTAAAACTATTTTTGTTTCTACACATTACATAATCTCAAAAGATGAACCCATTTGTCAAGCTTAAAAAGCTTCTATACCTGCACAATCAAAATATGTAATGTAATGAGATTAGTATAATATGCAAAGCAATGTATCCAAAAAATTTAGACTCAACTAGTCAAAATAACACCACTTTGTTTCCCATTGATCTTGGTGCGCTTAGACCCAATACGCAATTACTGATTTTAACATCACTTTTTGGTCTAAAAATACCCGCACCCCGGGCTCCTACATTCACTGAACCAACACCTGCTGTCTTCTTCATAAAACCACCCTCTCTAATGACAATACCAGGCGGTTTGTTCCTGTTAAAAGCATCATCATTCTCAACCATTTTTCCTTTTCCCTTATCCACAAACCTCTTCACCATCTTTTTATTCTTCCTGAATTCAACATCAACATCACCCACAACCTTTCTTTTCAAGTGTATACTTTTAGTACTAGTCCTAAAAGGAGTTGAAGTACTAGTCTTAAAAGGAGTTGAAGTACTAGAGCACCGCAAGCTAGCATCTTCTTCTATCCATCTGACAACCTCCCTACCTTTACCCTCTAAATCAATGTTTTTTAAATATTATTCAGATAACCTCTATTTTTTGTGAGCAACAAATAAATATACATAACCATTCCGACAACCTAGTTCCAACAATGTATGCACATCATTGTCAGTGTGAATAAACTTCAAACCTTCTTATAATAATTTTCCAGGCAAACAAATGAACAATGGCCATTTTTCTTCTTTAATGCGTGCTAACATATGATCCAGACCAATAGTAAAGATAGGTCTGTCATGGACAAAAGAACAATGGCCATTTTTCTTCTTTGGAGTCGAAGTGTCGGGTAGCGCTGAAGCTGTTTTACATAGCGCCAATAGGGTCTTGAGTGAATTTCACAATGATAGGTCTCTTGCAATACTTAAGTGGACTTCTCAAATGCATTTAACCTTGTGGATATATTTTTGTGGGTGAATTTTTTATACGGGCAGGCAACGAGGTTGTATATAGGAAACACACATATCTGGTTTGCCACTAAGGTGCAACAAGGCAACCCGTTGGGTCCTCTTCTTTTTGCTATTATATTGCACCCACTAGTACATAAGATCCGAGACAATTTCAAGCTTCTCCTTCGTGCTTTGTATCTTGATTATGGGACAACTATTGGAGATGAATAAGAGGTAGCTATGGTGTTAGACATTATAAGGGTGAGTGGTCCAGGTTTGGGTCTTGAACTTAATATAAAGAAAACAAATATATTTTGGCCTTCGTGTAATGGTATGAAGCTTCGTGAGGGTTTATTCCAAGTTGATATTCGAAGGCCATCATTGGGTGTGAAGCTTTTTGGGGGAGCTGTTATAAAGACGTTGATTTATTAGTGGGTTGGCTATGAGAAGAGTTGTGAACGTTGTTGATTTGATGAGTCTTCTTCCACAGTTATGTGACCCGCAGAGTGAGCTCATTTTGCTTCGACCATGTATGGGTATTGCGAAACTTTTTTTTGGTTTAAGGACTTGTCAACCTGTATACATGGAGGAAGCGGCCTTGTTCTTTAACAAAGGGTTGCGTGGGTTGATTGAGAACGTAGTGGTTTGTGGAGGGCCTTTCTTTGGAGACTTACAGTGGTGGTCAGCTTCTTTACCCATTCGATTTGGTGGTTTGGGTTTGTACTTAGCAAAACTGGTTTCCTCTTATGCTTTTGTGGCTCGCGGGCTCAATCTTGGGTGCTACAAGACCACATCTTATGGGACAATGGCGTATGTTGTATAGATGATGAATATGCTTGTGCTCTGGCTTATCTTCGTGATACGATTCCAAGCTTGAAGTTCAATGGTTTCACTAATAAGGACATCGCCCCCTCAAAACCTCAACAAACATTGGCGATTGCACTTTTTAGTGAAATTGTCAAGGATATGGAAGTCCACTTTGACATGACTGTAAGAAAGAAAGCATATTTTTAGTGTCTACGGGCCCCACATGCACAGGATTTTCTACTAGCTATCCCATAGACGGGCTAGGTCAACATATGTTACAAGTGGAATATCGTACTATCTTTAAGTATCGCCTTATGATTCCTTTATTTCTGGTTGATGAGATATGTCCAGTTTGTTACGAGGCTTGTTTGGATTCCTTTTGGAAATATGTGGTTCATTGCAAAGATCTCTCGGGCTTCAAGTACAGACACGATATGGTCATGGATGTCCTTTTTGACGTTTGTAGGTATCCTAGGATCTCTGCCAAGAAAGAAGCACATGTGAACTTTTTGACTGACACGTTGGATAGAAGATCCACACTCAGACTAACAGATGTTTTGGTGTTTGGATTGGTTGAAGGGAAACATGCGTGTGTGGATCTAACCAGGGTTTCTCATCTCGTAGGTTTGAGTAGCCGAGGTTTTATAGTAGGATAGACTGCTTTGAAAGTTGCCTCGTACAAACTGGCAAAACACGAGAAAACGTGCATTGAAAATCAACATGTTTTTATTTCTTCCGCGTTTGATACTTTTGGGTTTTTTGCACCTGAGGCAGAGAAGTTCCTCAATAGATTCTAACGAGTTATGCATAGTAATGTTTTGACACCTAGATCCACATGTGTAGTTTTTAAAAGAATTGGTTTTGGTATTCAAAAATGGCTAGCGGCGCAGCTAATTGCTCGTTTACCTTCCACCTCTATGTAGATCCAAATATTTTAAAATGAATTATTAGTCAGGGTCAAAAAATAAAAAAGTAGAGTGCTCGATGAGGTGTCACAAACAACATGCTATTCATCTATCACATCAGTGTCATCTCATTAACTCCCGATAACTGAAACACCCTCCTAACAAAAAAAAAACTAATAACTTTTTTCAAGTCTCACAAAATACCTCACAAAAATACTATACTCACTCACAAAAAACATAAAATAATAAATAATAAAACCAATAACACCAGTTGGTGCAATAGCTGAAAACCTTATAACGGACAAATGGTTAGACAACATGCCGTTCGTGCGATTTTGAGCCATTTGACGGACGAATACCATCCCTCACCAAGCTCTCTTAAAGGTAGATCACATGGTGAAGTATGTATTTCCTTGGTCATAAATTTTTTTGGGGTTTTTCTAACTTGTGCCGTAAAGGCATAAGTTAAATACACCAAAAGTACGATGAAAGTACACTAGGAACCACATAAAAGTACATCTGTCTATACTTTTATGTGAATCCTTGTATAATTTTTGGTAGGTCCTGATTTACTTTTGGTGTGCTTAACTTGTGCCTTAGGGCACAAGTTAGAAAAACATTTTTTTTTTTACTATTTTGATATACAAAAAACTGTCGAAATTATGTACACATTTTTCTTATTAAATTAAATTAGTCTATTTTTCTCATGTGCGTGGGGCCATAACCCAGAGAAAGAAACGGGCCCATTTATGAGGTTTAGTTTGCAGTGCTACCTTACAAGTTTGACCACTACATTGGGGTTGTTACAAGATCAAATCATTTCAAGGACATTTTATTTTGTGTTGTAATAATGCTACCTTACTTTGCCCTTCTTATTTTCGTATACCCGTTTTACTAATTAGTCAAGACAATTTTGTTGGTTTTTTGTTCAGTACTTTTTTACAATTTATTTTTTATAATTTGTTAAACTTTATATTTTATGCATCTTATTTTTTTTTGATAGTTTTACTCATTTTATTAATATGATAAAATAATTTTTATTTATGGTTACATATTTTTATTGTTTTCTTATTTTTGACTTGTAAACTTCATATTTCTGTTTCATTTTTTTTTATTTCACAGTTTGATAATAAAAAAAATAATATGAAATATTATAGAGGCTATCATTTTAGGGTGAGTGAGGATAACCAAACTTTTCACATTTATATCTTTTTGTATGTTTGCTTGTTTTGGATTTTTGTTGATTTTATTGGTGCGCTAAAGGAGGGAGGAGTGGAACCCTACTACCCTAATACCTTGAGGGTGCCACATCACCTCTATCCAATAAAAACATTTCAACTCAAAACTACCCCAACACTACCCTAACTAGTGGGAGTGGAACCCTAGTACCCGAATTCTTTTTCTTTTTTTTTTTTTTTTTTTTTTTTTTTTTTTTTTTTTAAATACATAAAATCACATACAATATTTATAATAAAAACATACCATTTCATTAAAAATAAAAAACATTACATAATACTTAAAAAAACTACAACTTAAAAATTGAAACTACAACTTAAAAAAAAAAAAAAAAAAAAACATTACATAAGTTGAAATTAAAATAACTTGAAACTACAATTTAAAAATTGCAAGCCCATCCGTGTTTGGCCACAAGTTCACTTTTCTGGGTAAGAACTAATTCCAACATAGCGCTAATGTGATCACGCGGCTCCAAAAAAAACTTCAACTCCCGTTGTGTATTCTTGAACTTCGCCCCCTCGAGTTGTGTAGCCATCAATTGTTTCGACATCTCGCGTTTTTCTTCCAAATATTGTGTCTTCTTTTGTGTGTAGGCGTTGATTTCATCCGCAACGCTTGAGATCGACGAAGAGGATGCAGCTTGCTTCTTTTTCATTTTTCTTGATTCAATTGGAGGGGTGGGGTCTTCATTCATGTCGGGAATGGTGTTGCTTGCCGCGTCATACTCCCCCGACCTCTTTTTTGAAGAATTGCTTGTAGCACCGGCAATATCTTGAAAACATTCTTGCTCCAACCATTTCTCATGACCTCTGACAATATCCCACGCCCTGGTATGAGTAAATTGTTTTTTTCTTGCTGTATAGAAATCCATTTCAGCTTGCCTCACCACGTCCAAGTCGTTGCACCCACTAGCCTTAACACGTTTCTACATTATATACATGTTGTTCCCTATTCACTATTGTTTAAAATCAATTAAGTACGTAAAACAATATTAACAGTGAATAATGACTGAAATTAACATAAGTAAAACACACGAGGTAATTTTCAACATCATATTCTTATTAGAAATAAATCAAAAGAATAAGTTACCCAAGTACTTGAGGAATAGTACTTGGGATTGAAATGACAAAGTTTGGGTGACTCCTCTCTAAGCTTAGGCTAAGTCTAAGCACAACTCTTAGAACCCACTGAGCTAGCTCAAGGATAAAGTTGTATTTGGAGGAGTGAAAAGTTGGCTTGTGTGTATGTGTGTTTTTTACAATTCACAAGCTTAAACTTTTCACTCTTCTTCTTATGCTATTTATACAAGTATGATATTTAACTTTAACCTAAAAGACAAAAGCATAGAACACAGCAAACATGAATCTTGAAAGATTCAGTTACTGTTCGTCTTTCTATTTATAGTAGGCGGCGAGACTATTTCCTTTGACAGAGAATCGCCGCTTACTATAAATGGAAAGATATGATTTTAGAAGATTGTGACCATGCGTAGACTGGATAAAGACTTGAGGGACTTAGTTTTATCTGGGTAAAACTTTCCCGCTTTATCCAGCTCATTCTTCAGTCTTTAAGGCCTTTAGTCTCTTCCTTCATTTGTCTTCAGTGTTTAACAGTTGGAGAGGAGTCGTAGGGATTCAGTGAGTTATTGTCATCACTCACTGAATCCACCATCTTCTTCTTGACTTAGTCTTCACCCTTTAAGATCCGCCTTGCGGAGTGGAGAGGCTTCTTCTTTGCCTCGTACTAAGTATCCTGAAGATGGCTCACTGAGAGACTATGCGCTCAGTGACCTGATTGTGTTTAACGGATTAAACACTTAGGATATTTTCTATTCAAATCCAAGATTAAGGGGTTTGGGTATTTACTGAACCCAACAGTCTCCCCCTATTTGGATATACAAATAGCCTAAGTGTTTGATCAGTGTAAGTGAGCTAATGGCTTCTTCTTACACTGAATGTACTAATGAAAATAATAAGGAACTTTGAGTAGTCTAACAAAACATACGTCTTTTATTCATCAGATTACATAATTCCTATCACTAGTACAAGAAGATAAATTGATGTCAGTCAAGATGGATACCCAGTGCTTCAAGCTTCACTTTCTTGGTGATGAGTGTTTCCCTGTCAGGATGGTCTCTGATCTTAGCATTTAGGTCTTGGCAAAACCTGACGTTTGCTGGGGATTGGATCTGAGAGGCCACTGGAATATAGCTGATCATTGCAGCCACTCCAGCCTGATCAATGTCACTCCATATTTGAAATGCAGGGTTCCCATAGACATCAATGTGGAATAGCCCTCTTTCAGGCTCTTCAATCACTAGACAGTTCACAAAATTTACACCCTCAGGCAGTTCTCTGTTGCATTCAAGGCCAGGCACTTTGATCTCAGGTTGGAAATCAACTCTTTTCCTTTGCCAATGGAAGCTTGTGGTTGAGATCCTTGAGGTGCAGTCAAGGCAGGTTGAATTGCCAGTTGGGCTGGTGCATCCCTCAGCCTTTCATATCTTTTACTGAGCATTTTCATCAGATCCTTGACCACCTTATTTTGCTTCTTTCCAATGATCGGACCAAGTTCATCAAGTTCAGTGATCCCAAAGTCACTGAATTTTAAGGGATCATGAACCTCAAAGTGTCTTTTGTCATCCCCTCTGAAAACATTCATAGCCAATGGTTTGGTGTTGGGAATGATTTTGACATCAGTGATTTTTTCTGGAAGCCTTCGGCTGGTCATTGTCCAGTTGTATTCTTTAATTCTGCTTTGCCTGAGAGCTTCAGTTTTCTTTCTCTTTTCTTCATACTGAGCTCTCATTGCAGCCATTTGAGCAGCCTGAGCTTCCTTGAACTTCTATCCTGCCTGACCCTTTTTGAGCTTGCTTGCATCTATTCCCACATTTTCAGCTTCTTCGGCAATCACTTTGGTCAATGCCTCCTTAGTCTTCTTATCATCCTCAGCTTGTTTCAATTTCCTTTCTTCTTTAGCAAGGTGTTTGGTTAGCTATTGAGGAGTGAAGAGGTATTCAGTGTCACCGATTTTGTAGGGAATCTTCTCAGGCTCAGTAGTTGTCAGTATGCCTTTGCCCTTGTCCTGTCCTGAGGAAGATGATGCAATAATGGGAGGTGGTGTTGTCATGATTGGTGTTAAGACTGTCAGTGTTGTTGTTGTTGCATGAGGTGGAAGTGATGAGATTGGTACTGCTGAGACTGGTGCTGATGATGATGATGTTTGAGCTGCTGAGACTGATGGTGTTTGCTCCCCCTCAGTGTGAAGAGGAGTTTCTTCAGCAATATTCTCCCCCTCAACTGTTGCCGTAGCGTCAGTGAGGGCAAGAGTTGGAGTAGGTGCTGAGGGGGACTGACCAGCTTGACCTTTGAAGGCCTGATAGATTTCAGTCATCATGGCCTTTATTTCTGAAGTATCTGCCTGAAGACCAGTGACCTTTGCATCCAAGTTCGCATGAGATAACTCCAAGGCAGTCATTCATGGACCAAGATTCCAAGCCATAGAAGACGAGGCCTGAGTCAAGGTAGCTACCTGAGTGTTCAGTGAGTCCATGGTGATCTGAAGAGTCTGAACTGATGTTTGAAGACCCTGAACATTTGCAGACTTGAGCATCTCTATAAGGTCAGTGAGCCTGGATGAATTTTTTCCATATGCCTCAGTGGCCTCCAGCACTTTGGCATTGAGCGCTGGGTCTTCTTTGACAGCCTCCCTGATTTCATCAATTGTAACCCCAACTGTCTGAAGATGTTTGAGGAACTTAACCATGTGTTCATCCAGGTTGACAAGATGGTGGTACATAAGACCTCTGTGCTCGTGAACATTTTCATTGAAGGTGAGCACATCAGATCTAAGGTCAGCGTAACTGGCAGCAGCTTCAGTGTGTTGATCCCAAAACTGTTCAGTAACCCCAGAAAACAGCTTCCTTGAAGCCCTACTGGTCCACTTAACCAGTTGTTTTTCAGTGAGTGGAAGAACATTGTCAAACCTTTTGAATTCATCAGAGCTGGAGGATGAGGCTGAGTCATTGTCTTCAGTTTGAAAAGGTGACTCAGTCTGCTCCTGTGGATCAGGCTGAGGCTCTTGTTCAGATTGAACCTCAGCGTCCACTTCTTCTCCTGCTGATAAGATTTCTTCATCACTTTCAGCAAGGTCATCATCAGATTTTAGCAACTCAGTAACCTCAGCAACTGTTAACAAGTGAGTGGGAATGGGTTCCATATCAGTGGGTGGTATTGATCCCTCCGAGTCTTTGTCCCCCGTGGACCCCTCGGACACTGGTGGGAGTTTCCCAGCGTCTTCTCGAGAGTCAGGATTGGTTTTGGGTTTCGTATCGACGGGTTGTCCCTTTCCCTCCGAGTCTTTGTCCCCCAGTGACCCCTGAGACACTGGTGGGTATTTCCCAGTGCCTTTAGCAGAGTCAGTGAATGTTGTATCCCTATCAGTGGGTTGTTTGTTTCCCCCTGAGTCTTTGGGATCGATCAGTGTGCCCTCTGACAAAGACTTGGATTTGTTAATGTCATCATCAGGCGTAGTGGAAGGCGCTCCCCTACCAGCGGGTTGTTTGTTTCCCTCTGGATCTTGGGGAGTAGTAGGTGTGACCAAGGGCACTGACTGTGATGTATCAGTGTCCTTCGTTGTCACGGGGGTGGTTGTTGCCTGGTCAGTGGGTGTCTTTTTGGTCTCAGGCTTTTTGTGCCTCTTAGGCGGTGCTCCTGAAGCCTCAGGGCCCTGAGACTTTGGTTTAGTCTTAGTCCCAGTCTGAGACTTCCCCTTTCTCTTTTTAGGAGCAGGGTTTGGAGACACTGATCCCTCCTGGTTGTTTACAGCAACCATATGGGCCGTCAATTAAATAGGTGTGACAAGGGATGGGTCCTTTTGAAAGTTTGAAGGACTCAGGATGCCAGGTAAATATCCAAAATTTTCATCCTGAGTATAATTGGCACCCAGTAACGATTGTAAAGCACAAGAGACAAACCTAGGATACGAAATATACTTCGTCCTAGTTTTGCTCTGTAGCTTCGTTACAAGATCAATGTAAATGATCTCCCCTATGTCGACAGTGACCCCATTCATCAGGCAGTATGCCATCATCAACTGAATAGAGTTAACTTGTTCAGTGGATGAGTGGTTCCCGCCGAGGACCTGAATCACAAAAGTGAAAAGGATCCTCCAAGCCACGGGGAATGAACTTTTAGTGACTGGGGTCTTGTCCAAAAATGTTGGATCCAAAACGATTTGTTTTAACCCATCCTTCACTGTAGAAGGTTCAGGATGGGCGACATAAACACCTTTGTTGTAATCTAACCCTGTTGAAGTGCAAAAAGTTTTGTAATCCAGGGTGTATTGTTGCCCCCCATTAAGACTGAACCTGATGAGATACTCCCTGAGTGGTCTAAGGTTATTCTCATCAGTAGAAGGTGTCGGGTCAAAGGCTTTAGCAGTTGCCCAAAACTCCCTGAGGTAGTTTGGGTACACCACTGAGGGACATTTTACAAAGGCCGTTTTGAGTGGGCAGTTGAATAAAAATTTTACAATATTTTTATAGGTTGGGACATTTTCAGGGTATTCAAAATTACCTATGACATTATTTGTTTTGAATTCAACGTTAGTGAGATCCCCTACCCACTGAGAAGCAAACTGGAGAGATTGTGTTCTAGCCATTTCTATTAAAGAAGTTTTTAGGGTTTAAAAAAAACGTTTGGCAAGAACAATCAAAGTGTTTAGATCTCTCTAGTTTGTGATGAAAAACTTTTGTAAATGTTTACAAGGAGGGTTTTCCAAAAGAGGTTTTGAAGGTTTTGAGAACACACAAATATTTCTGGATTTGAGAAAGGATTTTGACAGAGTTTAGTTGCAGAAATTGATTTGTGTGTGTTTTAGTGATTTTGAAGAGGGTATTTATAGAGTAGTGAGAGGGGTGGTTTTTGTATAAGTGTGGATATGTAAAGACCTTTTTTGAGATCGTTTGATATTCCACATTTAATGCCACCTACTACATCACGCAGTAAATTCCCATCTTTCAAGGAAAACAGTTGTAATGCACAGTAAAAGTGCACTTTAGCAGTAATAAAATATCCATGGGATATTTTATGTGAGAGAAGGCATTTAATGCCAAGTGGTGTGAGGTAAATGATGATACTCCTGACAGTAAGACATGTATTCCTATATTAAGTTGGTGGGATTACCAACCTAGGACATTAAAGTAACTAATACTTGGAGCATTTAGTTACTCATTCAATGCTTTCTGTCAGGGACCCTGAGTGAGTCTTACTCATTCAGTGAGGGGTTGATTTTGGATGTTCAGGGAGACGAACCAGTTCACAGAACTCACTGAAATTGGTTTTCAGATTCCTGACTTTCAATGTCAAGCATTCCTAATTCAGCTTTCAGTCTCCTGAAGGTAGGCTCATCCAAAGGTTTGGTGAAGATATCAGCAAGTTGATATTCAGTAGGGATGAAATGAAGTTCTATGTCTCCTTTCATTATGTGATCCCTGATGAAATGATATCTGATATCAATGTGTTTGGTTCTTTGATGAAGGACAAGGTTGTTGGAGATTGCAATTGCACTTGTGTTGTCACAGAAGATGGGTACCATTTTGAAATGGATGTCATAGTCACTGAGTTGACTTTTCATCCATAGAACATTGGCACAACATCCTGCAGCAGCTACATATTCAGCTTCGGCTGAAGACATAGCCACTGATTGCTGCTTTTTAGCACTCCAACAAACCAGTTTTCCTCCAAGGAATTGACAGGACCCTGAGGTGCTTTTTCTGTCCATGTTGCAGCCAGCATAATCAGAATCTGAGTATCCTTTGAGATCAAACCCTGAGCACTTTGGATAATAAAGTCCAAGGCTTGGGGTTCCTTTCAGGTACCTGAGTATTCTTTTGGCTGCAGTGAGGTGGGATTCTTTGGGATTGGACTGATATCTAGCTATGAGACAGACTGAGAATTGAATGTCTGGTCTGGAAGCAGTTAGATACATCAAAGAGCCAACAATCCCTCTGAAATGGGTTTGATTAACTGATTTGCCAGTGAGATCAGGTCCAAGATTGTTAGGAGGGACCATTGGTGTCTTCACTGAGGCACAGTCAGATATCTCATATTTCTTCAAGAGATTTCTTGTGTATTTCTCTTGACAGATGGAGATTCCTTTATTAGTCTGCCTGATTTGTAGTCCAAGAAAATAAGTGAGTTCACCCATCATGCTCATTTCAAACTTCTTTGTCATGAGTCTTTCAAACTGTTTGCAAAGAGTGTAGTTAGTAGAGCCAAAGATGATGTCATCAACATATACTTGGACCAGTATGACATCAAGTTTTGTCCTGTAGATAAACAATGTGTTGTCTATCTTGCCTCTGACAAACTTGTTTTGAATGAGGAAGGCTGAGAGTGTTTCATACCATGCCCTGGGAGCTTGTTTTAGACCATAAAGGGCTTTATCAAGCTTGCAAACATAGTCAGGGAATTCACTACTCTCAAAGCCTGGTGGTTGTTGAACATAAACTTCTTCCTTGAGTTCACCGTTTAGGAATGCACTTTTTACATCCATTTGATAAACTTTGAAGTTCATGTAGGAGGCATATGCAAGGAAGATCCTGATGGCTTCCATTCTTGCAACAGGAGCAAATGTTTCATCATAGTCAATGCCTTCTTGTTGACTGTAACCTTTGGCTACAAGTCTGACTTTGTTTTTAATGACAGTGCCGTTTTCATCAGTTTTATTTCTGAAAACCCACTTCATTCCTATGACTACTACATCCTGAGGACATTTGATCAAGGTCATGACCTTGTTTTTATCAAACTATTGCAGTTCTTCTTGCATAGCCTGAACCCAGCTTGGGTATTTTAGAGCCTCAGTGACACTTTTGGGTTCTATTTCTGATAGGTAATCAGCATATAGACATTCATTGGCTGAAGCTGCAGTTAAGTTAGCAGCCATGCTTCTAGTGAGCATGCCTTCAGTAGGTTCACCAATAATGTTTACAAGCTCAATGTCCTGAGTTCTTGTCCACTTACTTTGTGGTCTAGGATCTGAGCTTGAAGAAGCCACTGGTGACATAGGGGTGAGTTTAGGTATTTGAGCCATAGTATCATCAAGAGCATCTGTTGAGATGTCTTGTTCAGGTTGGGTTTCATGAATCACAGGGTCTTGAACATTTGGTTCAGTGTTACCTATCCCATCAGGGACTGATTGGTTATCAATGAATTCACTGATGGTTGGTTGTGACAGATTGTGAGGTAAGACATAATATGAGATGTCAGCATCAGCTTGGTATGAGGAATTGATTTCAGTGTTAAACTCATCAGGAGGATATCTTGAAGAGTTATCAATTCCTATCTCCTCAACTGAGGTGTTGGAGAACCTAATGCTTTCGACACTTTCATCAAAGGTGACATGAAAGGTTTCCTCAACTTGTTGTCTCCTTGTGTTAAACACCCTGAAGGCTTTAGAGATCAGTGAGTAACCTAGAAAGTATCCATCATCAGCTTTAGCATCAAACTTGCCTAGATGATCCTTGTGATTATGAATAAACACAGGAAATCCAAATACATGAAAGTAGCTGATATTAGGAAGTCTACCTTTGAATATCTCATATGGGGTTTTATTATGTCTTTTGACAATGATTGACCTGTTTTGAGTGTAACAGGCTGTTTTGACTGCTTCAGTCCAGAAATGCTTTGAGAGGGCTGAGCCATTTAACATGGTTCTTGCAGCCTCAATGAGAGTTCTGTTTTTCCTTTCAGCTACCCCATTTTGTTCAGGGGTATAAGGAGATGAGAAATTTTGGGAGATTCCCTTCTCATCACAGAAACTCTCAAGCTCAGCATTTCTAAATTCAGTACCATTGTCAGTTCTGATTTGTTTCACTGTAATGTCATTCTGGTTTTCAATGTTCCTGATGAATGACATTATAGTATTAGCTGCCTGACTCTTTTTGGAAAGAAAGTATACCCAAGTGTACCTTGAAAACTCGTCGACAATGACAAGTGTATACTTCTCATGCTGGATTGATCTAGGACTAACTGGTCCAAAGAGATCCATATGCAAGAGGTGAAGGCAGCTTTTGATGGAGAAGTTTTGCTTGGTTTTGAAGGATGCTCTTTGATGTTTGCCTTTTTCACAGGCTGAGCATTGTTTATCTTTTGCAAAAACCAGTGATGGTAAGCCAAGGACCTTGTTTTGTTTTGCCAAGTTGTTGAGGTTTTTAAAGTTTAAGTGTGAGAGTCTCTTGTGCCACAGCCAATTGATGGTTTCAGTGGCTTTGGCAAAGAGACAAGTTCCATCTTTAGAGAGCGTTGACATGTCTACATAAACATCATCTCTCCTAGGAGCAATCAACACAACTTCCTTGTTGGCATTAAAAATGATACCTTGTTTGTCATTGAATTGGACAATGTACTTTGCATCACATAGCTGACTGACACTGATGAGATTGTATTTGAGACCGTTGACATAAGCTATTCTAGAGAAAACTATTCCATTGCAGTTTACTGAACCATAACCTTCAGTGGGACATGATGAATTATCACCAAACACTACCTTGGGTCCTGGTTCTTTTACAAACTTGTGCAGATATTCCTTTACACCAGTCATGCTTCTTGAGCATCCATTGTCCAGATGCCAGATAGGCTCCCTGGCATGCCTCTGCACAAGTAGTAAACATCATTAGTTTCTCTTCATGACCCACTTACTAGTGGGCTTGGGTCTCATGGTCTATTTGAATTGAGCAATTTATTCATGGTCAGTGGTGAAGTGCAATGAGTTACCACAGGTTTTGCATTTAGAGACTGAGGATGACTCAGTGGATTTTGGTTGTTTTGAACTTCTCCTTGCATGGATGACGTTGTCATGCTGAGATGTCTTATGAGTTGTGTTGCCGCAAATATCACAGCATATGTTCATAAAACAATCATCAGGGCGATGATCATTAAAGCCACAGTGTGGGCAAGGAGGAAAAGGATTTGCTCTTAGTTTTTGAGCTTTGGATGAAGAAGCATACTGATGACCAAATTTTGTGTAGTTTTCTTGACTGAGAGAACTCACATATTGCAAGTGGTCAGCAGTCCTGTGATCATCCTTTTTACAGATCATGCAAAAAAGGATTCTATAACAATTGCCAGTGGTATGACTGGTATAGTGGCATAGATCACACTTCTGCTTGTTTTTGGTGGTGGCTTTTGACTTTGAAGAACTAGAGGAAGCTGACTTTGTCTCCTTGATAGGTTCAGGGACCTTTTCAATAGATTCCATTTTGTCAGTTAGCTTCTTCACAAGTTCAGTCAGTTGCTGAATCTGATCAGCTTCAGTGGGGACAGAGGATGTGGAATTTTCAGTGGGGGTAGATTCTAGTTGAGTTGGTTTTGATTGTCTTTTCAAAATGGTTCTACCAAGTCCAGACCTTTCTTTAGGAGAGTGTGGATTGTAATGTAATGGAGTAAGCTCAGAGCTAGGATCAGCACCCTGAAGAGGTTCCAAAGGTGGAAGGGGTGCTTGAGATTCATCTTCAGACTCAGAGAGGTGTTCAGTACTACTAGACATATCAGGGAGTCCAAGTATGCTCTTTATAGCTTGACTTTCAGGCTCTAGAATTTTTCCAGAGTCAAAGTTGGGAAGCTTACTCTCAGGATTAAGTCTTTCAATCCAGTCACTGGGCTTGGGAATAGTCAACATACTGGTAATCATGCCACCGACACAAATGGTTTGGGACTCTGGTCTTTGTTGTGAGAGTCAGTGAGATGGTGTTCACCTATGCCTCTCTTTTTGCTACTGGGGGCACCCACAGCATCAAAGACCTTTGGATTCTTAGTAGTCCAACCTTCAATGATATCTTTTTCCCTTTTTAGTTCATCTTGAAGAGCCTGATTTCTTTTGACTAGTTCAGTGTTTTGAATTTGTAAAGTGACAGCCTCAAGCTTAGCTTGTTTAAACAGAAGTAATTCATCTCTACACTTATTCAATTCAAAAACTAACTTGTTGTACTTAGAAAAAAGATTTAATCGCTGCTCTTCTACAAACTTAAGGTCAACATTGATATAGTTCATATAAGACTGCCAATCAGAGTCATCATCCATAGAAAGTAAAATATTTACCTTCTTCATTGTGATGTTAACCCATTCTCCATTTCTGGCATGATTCTTTCCAACAGCTAGCTTGTCTTCCTCTGAGAGGGCCATCAGTGCGCTGACATGCACCATTTCGTCATCTGATGAGACTGGCTCTTCATCCCAGTCGAAGGTTTCAGCAACAAGACCTTTGTTTTTTACCCTGCACAGATTGAACACTTTTTGGTTCTGAGGGACTGGCCTCAAGCAATGCAAGCTTAGCTTTGATTTTTCTGTACTTAGCTTCAAAATCTATTGTTTTGTTCTGGTCAGATTTATTTTGAAAGTTTTGATGAGACTGATAGATTTTAGGTTGAAATTTGGTAAAGCCTGAGGAATGATTTGAGCTTGATGGTCTGTAAGAGGGTTCAGAAATTGTTTTTGAAAAACAGTCCTTTGCAAAATGACCTCTTTTGTGACACTTAAAGCATTCAGTGTCCTCATTTGCTTTAGCCGTTGAAAAACCTTTGTTTCTTTTAATAAACCTTCGAGAGTTTGCAAGGAGTGCTCTTTCCTGAAATTCAACGTTCAGGTCATTTAAGTACTCCTCACATGATCTCTCATCAGGCTCATCATCAGAGTTTTCTTGAAAATCTTGAACCACATTGTTAGAAAAGAAAGCAGTTGACATAGGTAAGGAGGTGGTCAGGGACTTCTTGACATCCTGAGACTTCTGACTTCTGTTGATGAGGTTTTCCTCATAGACAAATTTCCCATAAATTTCAGGAAGATCAAGGTTTTGGATATGATTTGCATTTCTAAGTCCCTGAGAGAAGTTTAACCACTTCTCAGGAAGACAGTTGACAAAACCAACATTAATCTCATGTTTGGACAACTTAACACCATCATTAGCCAGTTCATTTAAAAGGGTTTTGTAACGGGTGTAAGTTTGAGAGAGTGTTTCTGAGTCCCTAGCCCTGAAGGTATTATACTCAAGTTTCAGGTCCATTATCCTGTTTTCCTTGGTATCTGACGGACCCTCATGGCTATGGACTAGGTCATCCCAGGTTTGTTTAGCTGTATTACAGCTTATAACTGACTCCATTATATCATCAGGGAGACATGATATGATGATACTTTTGAGTCTTTGGTCCTGGTTGACCACTCTCCTTTCATCCTGGGTCCACTGAGCCTCAGGTTTGGGCAAACCTTCAGCAGTCTTTGGGACAAATGGACCTTCATTTATACACTTGATATAATAAGGTTCCATCCCAATCAAATAGCAAAGCATACGCTTTTTCCATTTGTTGAATTTTCCAACTTCAAGTCTAGGGGCAACAGCTGAGAAAGCTCCACCCTTTTTATCGACTAGTTGGGGTACATCAATTTCAGCCATATAGGATCCTAATTTAAAAACTTTTAGAGCGGCCTAAAAATGAGTTTTATAATTAGCCTTGCTCTGATACCACTTGTTGTTCCCTATTCACTATTGTTTAAAATCAATTAAGTACGTAAAACAATATTAACAGTGAATAATGACTGAAATTAACATAAGTAAAACACACGAGGTAATTTTCAACATCATATTCTTATTAGAAATAAATCAAAAGAATAAGTTACCCAAGTACTTGCGGAATAGTACTTGGGATTGAAATGACAAAGTTTGGGTGACTCCTCTCTAAGCTTAGGCTAAGTCTAAGCACAACTCTTAGAACCCACTGAGCTAGCTCAAGGATAAAGTTGTATTTGGAGGAGTGAAAAGTTGGCTTGTGTGTATGTGTGTTTTTTACAATTCACAAGCTTAAACTTTTCACTCTTCTTCTTATGCTATTTATACAAGTATGATATTTAACTTTAACCTAAAAGACAAAAGCATAGAACACAGCAAACATGAATCTTGAAGGATTCAGTTACTGTTTGTCTTTCTATTTATAGTAGGCGGCGAGACTATTTCCTTTGACAGAGAATCGCCGCTTACTATAAATGGAAAGATATGATTTTAGAAGATTGTGACCATGCATAGACTGGATAAAGACTTGAGGGACTTAGTTTTATCTGGGTAAAACTTTCCCGCTTTATCCAGCTCATTCTTCAGTCTTTAAGGCCTTTAGTCTCTTCCTTCATTTGTCTTCAGTGTTTAACAGTTGGAGAGGAGTCGTAGGGATTCAGTGAGTTATTGTCATCACTCACTGAATCCACCATCTTCTTCTTGACTTAGTCTTCACCCTTTAAGATCCGCCTTGCGGAGTGGAGAGGCTTCTTCTTTGCCTCGTACTAAGTATCCTGAAGATGGCTCACTGAGAGACTATGCGCTCAGTGACCTGATTGTGTTTAACGGATTAAACACTTAGGATATTTTCTATTCAAATCCAAGATTAAGGGGTTTGGGTATTTACTGAACCCAACAATACAAAATAATGTAATTGTAAATAAAAAGTACAGATTACGTAAAATAAAAAAGTATAGCTAAAAACAAAATAATGTAATTGTAAATAATAAAGTATAGATTATGTAATTGTACCGCTTGGAGGTAGTAGCCGTTGAAAATACCCATGGTCGTGTTCATTGATCTCCACTTGGTATTCAACGCATGAAATGTTCGTGAACTCGAACCCAAAGTGTCCTCGTAATGCTCGTGAATTCGTTTCCAAAAACCGTCGGACTTTTGTTCATTACCGACAACACCACATTCGGAGATTTGAACCCATGCTTTCGCCAAAGCCTCCTCTTGTGCTGGCGTCCAAACTTCACGGGGCCTCCTCCCGGCGAAAGCTTTTTTCTTCCCTCTCGGATCGACTTCTTGAACTTCCTCATCTTCTTCTTCTTCGTTTGATAGTGGTTGTGTGATAACGCTACACGCGTCGTTCGGGGTCAAGGAAACTTCCTTTTCTTCGAGCAAGTTTTATAACACCCTAGGCAGTGAACCTAATCGTTGTAGTGTAGTAATTAGGGTAAGCCACGGGTATTGATATCGTTCTCTAGGGGAATAGGAATGCTAGTAAGGAGTTACTACGCTAAGGTTAAGGTTGAGGAAGATTATTTTTTATCTTTTTATATTTTATGAAATGGAAAGGTACGAATCTCGGGTATTGGATTTGGGGGGTTGGTATTTCTACCGATTACTCTACTATTATCTAATTATCTAAACTAAGGTTGTGGGAGTCTATGTCTAATTAATGTGTGCTCGTATGATAGTTTAAAGATGTGTTTACTTAGGTTGTACTACTCCTTAATTATCTCCTATTGATGGTTGAGTTGTCACGTCTTATTCTTAGTTGCGTTGTGTGTCTAAAGTTGTAGGGTATGCGTTTCTCCCTAACTCTTTGAACTTACCAAAGGGTCTTGTCTACAAACCCACTAGGGATGATAAACTCCTACTCTAAGGCACTCTTTGGATGGTTTAGCTTACAACTACTCAGGTAATTATATTCTAAGGTTCACAAAGATGAATCAAGCATTAAGTACACAACGAATGACCTATCGCATTACTAGATCATTAATCAACTAAGATAAGAAACAACCAATCAATATTCAATAATTAAGTTTCATACTTCCTAAGCAAACACACAAATAAATTAGCCGGACATGGAGAACATGCAAGCATACACACAAATAATCAAAGACATAATTGAATTAATGAAGTAAAGACTTATCTTGATGTAAGATAGGGTTTAAAACCCTAAAATACTGTACAAGAAACCTTAGGTTCGGTTTTAGGTTTTTACTCCAAAAGACTCTCTACAAAACTGAAAAATTCGGATTCTATATATAAGATTACATATGCGACGGCGTCACCTTATGTTTCGTGACGCCGTCGTGTCGCCGTCATTAGGGTTTCGTCTTGGCCACGTTAACCTTGCGACGGCGTCACCTTATGTCCGTGACGCCGTCCTCTTCAGCTTCTGACGTCGTCTGGATTGCATCTAGGCCGTCTGAGTAGCGACGACCTACTCTTTTACAACTAGACGTCGTCACTTGAAAATACGAGTTTTGGGTTCTGGATCGTCACAACAATTTTGGGACGGCGTCGCCATTAGCACCTGACGCCGTCGCCTTCTAATTTCAGCAGCTGTGAGTGTCTCGATTTTGACTTTAGCCATTTTCTTCATATATTCGCGCCTTTTCGTCCAAATAAGTGCCATTCCAGCATTTTGCCTTCAAGAGACCTAAAAAGTGAAAAGGAACGATATTAAGCAATAACGGATACAAAAGTGATCAAATAAGGACTTAAACGACCCCTCAAAATGGTACCTTTTAAAACCTTGTCATTGTGTTTCGGGTACGTACTCTACGTCTTGACTAAGGTTTTCGAACGGGGAAAACTCGCTTGTAGGAGTGATGTTGTAGTGTTGTGGATTCATTTGAGGAGGACCCATATTATATTGGAAAAATTGTGGAGATTGGGGTTGTGGAACGTAAAATTGATTCAGGGATGGTTGAGAATAAAATTGGCTTAATCCTAACGGAGTTTGTTTTGGTTGATTCGGGGATGGTTGAGACCGACCTTGACGCGAGGTGAAAGTTTTTTTACCTCTCCTTGGATCCATAGTTTGGTGTTTTTGAAAGATTATTGTGTGTTGTAATTTGTGTTGTGTGTTTTTATTTTGAAAAATGAGGTGCAAGTTTATGGTTTAAATAGGAGTGAAAATTTTTTTTTGGGGTCACAAATAGCCGTTGAATAACGGCTCAAAACTTTTGCAACGTTAACATTCGGCTTCCCAACTCGAAAATAATACCCGCCCCCCCAACCCGACGTCCACGGAATGGTGTAGCCCAGCGGGTTCGTGAACTCGCATGCCAACCCGACTCCCACTCCGTCCTACCTAATAGTTCACTTTTACTACCTCCTTATTAACGGGATAAGACTTTTTTTTAATCATTTTTTGTTTCGTATTTTCTGTTATATTTCATATTTTTTGTATTTTAATAATTATTTCTTTTCAAACTTTAACTTTTTGTTCCTTATTGAATGTGGATAGTAACAAAAATACTTTTTCGCATATTCTTACTTAATCTCATAAAGAGAAGTAACATGAGTCGTTCGTATATGTACAATATTTTGCATTTATTTACATATCATAGTACTCGTGATTTCAGTTTGATATTTATAATTATATGCATATATTAATTTAATATATAATGATAATAGTATTTATAAATAGGAAAATGATTGAGATGCCTAATTCATGTGATTAATTTCATGCCTAATCTATTCATTTAGTGACACATATATTCCACTTATTCTCACTCCTCTTATTTACCATTGATTTTGCCATGTGTTCCAAGATCCTTGTTAGGCATCAAATTAATCACATGAATTAGTCATGCCAATCACTACTCTTATAAATAATAACAGCATATAAGATTTTATTTATTTATTTATTTATTTATTTTTTATTTTTTTTTAACATTGAATTTGATAGGATTACTTAAGTGTATATAATTTATTTAAACTTAAACTATTATAGTTTTATTAATTAATTACCTTTTTTAGTTTGTTTTTAAATCAACACATGAGCTTTTTTATATATTTATTTTGTTGAATGAAATTCAGATGAATTTTATCAAATTGAAGCAAATATTGACTTTTATTAGCCAATAGAAATGGTCTATTTCACTTGCATGGTAAATCGAGCTCTTTCATTAGCCAATATTTCAATTTATCAACATACTTATTTCACTTTTTGGAATTCTCTTATTATATAAGAGAAGAATGATATTTGATTAGTGAAAAATATATTAAAGTAAAATCTTAAAATTTTGTGCAAATTAAAATACACATTTATTTTGAGCCTGAAGAGGTAATAATTTTTTCTCATTGTTTCTTAATTTTTGGAATAACGTTGTTTTGGGCTTTTCCTATCCTATTTACCTCCAAATGTGTAGGTGGGGGAACACTTTCATTGATGCAAATAGATTGAGACATATCAAACATGAGAATAAGAGAAATTGCACTGTTTGAAGACCAAAGTGGTCCAACCCGTTAAACCTATGTTTGCTAAAGTGAATCCGTTTTTATTTAGTTGCAAGAGTTATACGTAATAAGTTATAACGCTCAGAAAAAAGCCGTTTCTGTGGTTAGACCTTCACAAGATAATGATTTTTCTTGTTTTCGCGAGTTTCTTTTTCCACGCAACCACGATTTTTGAAATTTTGGCCGAATAATTCACATCATTTGAACCCAACGTCACATAAACTTACATCGGATAAAGCCTTCTTTTTTCGAGAGGTTGACGTGACTACTCTTTCAGGTTTTTGCATCTAGCAAGAATTCGAACTGATGACTCATATTTTGTGATGGTAGTCATAAACCTTTCGCCATCAAATCATTCATGATTTGTTTCCATGATGTTGAATAATTACTACAAAATGCACGAGTCATTACAGCTAAGGTTATAAATAGCGCGAAACGTGGTGTGACGGTATAAATAGGCATCCGGAGTCGGGGTGTTCCCGCCATCTTACACCTTTTGTGGAATAAATAGCGCGAGACGTGGTGTGGTGGTATGATCAAGCCTCACGCCTTTGCGATCAAAGTGAAGCTTTACGTTTATAAGACATGACATAAAGCGACACAAAAATGAAAATATTTATACATTTATATCATATTTTATATATATCGAGTTTACAGAATTACAGAAAGACGTGATGTAAGACGGTATGGCATAGCTGCATTACGGGTGAGCATCGGTCCGGGACCGGACCGGACAGACAAGACCGAAGACCGAATTAAGGTAAAAACCGGGACCGAGACCGAATGTGGTCGGTCCGGTCCCCTCCGGTCGGTCCGTCGGTCGGACCGGACCGTTTGGAGTTTACTAGGGTTTGTGGTCTGGACCGGACCGGACCGACCGGACCGAAGACCGAATTAGCCCAAATGCATAGACCGAAGACCGGACCGAATGTGGTCGGTCCGGTCCGGTCTCGGTCGGTCCGTTCCGTTTGGGTCGTTTGCTCACCCCTAAACTGCATGACCAAACCTCAAACCTTTACGAGCCTTTTAGAACCATGATTACATCATATTGTTACATATCGATTGCGAAATGCTATTGTTAAAGGTCGATTTTGTTTCACAAGTTTTCCTATCTAATAAGTATTAAAGGGGTTGTCAAGTTATTAGTCAAACCCTTTGATTAAATTATATGTTAAGTCAAACGATATTTCTTTTTCAGTAAGTACAAATATAACTTTTTTTTACCCATAATTTTATATTCAGTTATCTAATTTAACATTTAACTTGGTAAGATTGCAAGTACTTAATTTTTTAGATTAACCTATATTGTTTCGAAATGCTTAGATACCAAACAAGGTAGAGCTTCTTGGTACTTGTTTTGTCCGTTAGTAACACTTACAATACATTGACAAGGATTGATATAAGTCTATAAACTTTTGGTTTGTCGTGATCTAAACTTTGCAATTTCAGACACAAGAAACGACATATTCAAAGATGTATCTGGATAGCCTTGTAGGCCTGTACGAACAGGTGAATAAAATTTACTAAAGATATTGACACCTTTTACAGTGTTAATGCATACATTAAAATCGTTAGGTACGGTTAGTGCTGTGAGATGATGTCACAAGTAAAAGTGATTAAGTAGTTTTTGCCTAAGAGCATCTCCAATGTATGCATCAAAATTTTGCACTAAAATAGTGTAAAAAGAGCATCTTTATGGCATATGCTTACACAAAATAAAAGTTGCTCCAATGTATAGCACTAAATTTTCGCACTAAACATTTTTAAATAGTTTAAGTACGTATCGACGCATCAAATAGAAAAAATAATTGAAATAACGTATATCGATATTGGACTCATTGTAAACGTATTGATCAAAGACTTATGAAAACATAGTTTATATAAATTATATTTTATATTTTTAGCTAGATATCAAAGTTTTAAGAATTATGTAGTGTTTTAATAAGATGAATAGTGTTAGTGATAAATATAGTGTGACACTATATTTGGTGCTTTACTATTCATAACACTAAATTAGTGCTAACTATAATGCAAACATTGGAGAAGTGTTTTGGTGTATATTGGCACTAAATTAGTGCAAAAAGCACATTTAGTGCCAACATTGGAGATGCTCTAATGCACCATTTTTATACATGGCACCAAAACACCCATTCTTTGTATGAAAATAATGTTATAAAGTAAAAGCGGTGCCAGAGTAAAAAAAAAAAACAAAACAAAACAAAAAAAAAAACAACAAAAAAGAAAAATAGAAAATAAAAGAGAAATGCCATGGCGTGAGCTGGTATGTACTTGCCAAAAGACGACGAGCCAAAGCCCGGTGTGATGTCTCGGGCCGTCGAGTGGGCTGGTGGGATGGCGCCACTTTACCTACCATTGTACTGAGAGCTTTAAAGGCATGTTTGTTTTGAGTGTTTTGAAATTGAGGAATACGAGTGAAAATAAAATCATTATTTGTTTGGTGGGTTAGAATACAAAATAGTGAATGATTGCTAAAAAAATTATTTCTTACCAACTTGATAGATTTTCACATTTTAAAGGCGTATCCTTTCTTGTATTTATAAATAATTATAATAATAATAATCCAAAAGTTTTGTATTATATTAAACTATAATTTCATTAAACAATTACTCCGTATATTTTCTTTATCTTACTTTTTCTTCATACCATCAAATCCAAATCAGAATCAAACGCACACTAAATTGAATTTGTCACACATTATTTTTCCATTGATGAAACATATTATATAATGAAAGAGATTTTGTCATGTTTAGTGCATGGAATTTTATAAGATCTTTTTACGAAAATGAACTATAATTTGATACCTGTTTACAAAACATGTTCTCGCACAGAGTATTTACGAAAATGAACTTTTCAATGTTATTCGTTAGATTTCTTACAACATACAATCCCAACACTACACGTGTATTATACGAGCCAGGGCGTGGCCTGGGCGTGGTACAGGCGAGATTGCTTGCCAGGCGAGGCCCTGGGCGTGATACAGTCGGGCTTGGACGAGATTGCTTGTTGGGCGTGGGCGAGACTGCTTGCTGGGCATGGCCCTGGGCGTGGGCGAGGTGCTGCAATGGTGGCTGAATGCTTGAAGATGGTGAGCTAGGTTTGAAGCTTGAAGATGGTGAGCGAGAAAGTGTTCGTTTAAGAAAGTAGCAGTAGAAAGGTTTGAAGCTTGAAGATGGTGAGCGAGGAAGATGTGGCTCTTATCTGTTAAAAGAAAAGAATTTGCACCAGTAAATGGAGTCTTTCGTTTTGGATTGCATGCATACAAAAAGTAGACAAAGACACCACACTGGTTGAAAATGACATTTTTTGATCACTTTGGTAAAGTGTGGGAAAAAAGTTCAGTTTTGTATTATCAATGTGTCTATGGTTCGTTTGGGTAATTTGCTTATTTTATAAAGCATGTCCATGGTGACATAAAGTTTATGTGGAGTTCATGCATATAAACTTTTATTGGAGCATCAAGCTTATAGAAATGAAAGAGTAACTAGTTCATGAGTGTAAACTAAAGAGACAAAGTAATATGAGTCTAACCAAATTATTACGACGGTTTTTTTTTTCTTCACGTCACCATTTAACACTTTCATTCTTTTTTTCTATCATTTTCTTCAACTTTTGCAACACATTATCTCTCTTTCCGTAAATATTTTCTTATTTTTTATCATTTAAAAGTATTCCTAAAACACACATACCAACACACAATATACACAAAAAGGAAATAAAAATTGTTTCTCTTTTTTAATTATATATGTTTTTGGTGCGGGAGTAGAGTGCCGCTAGGGAGCAATTTTCTGTTTTGCTTAGGGGTGTTCATGGGTTGGGTAATACCCGAATAAACCGAACCGAACCGAAAATAACCGAACTGAATATGCCAAAATCGAACCGAACCGAATTAAATATTCGGTTTTCGGTTCGGTTATGGTTTTAGAAATCCAAACCGAAAACCGAATTTAAATAAAAATACATATTTTTTATATATTTATATATAAAAAAATTAAAACTCTTTTAAATAAAACATTTTTTAAGCTTTAATATTTTTTTTCTTCTAAAAATCTATATAAATAAATGAATAAATAATTAAATTTATGTAATTCGGGTTATTCGGTTCGGTTTTCGGTTATGGAGGTTCGGTTTTCGGTTATTCGGTTCGGTTTTCGGTTCGGTTTAATCAATTTAAGTTCGATTCGGTTCTTGATTATACCCAGAAAAAAAATTAACCGAACAAATCAAACCGAACAAACCGAACAACCTGATAACCAAACCGATGAACACCCCTAGTTTTGCTGCAAAGTCCCACAAAGAATGAAATGGGTTTGGCGCAAGGGAATGGGCTTTCCCATTAGTTTCTCGAAAGTGCACCCTTAACCAATTATATAATGCTAAATAAGTTACATGAAATGCTTATGATAAAGTCCATAGCATAGAAGAAAGTTTTATATGTTTACCTTTATAAAAAAACGACGTGGAAATATTATGAACTCGCTAAAGTCCATAGTATTTGAGATGCTTTTATATCAACATGACATGTCTTGTTGTAAGATTTGTAACTTGAGAAAAATAATGCGTCTTATATTTTATTTATAGTTGACGTGGACTGATTCTCAACTATCATTTCTTTGATCGGGCAACATGATATATCATGTTCAAGTGAACATTAGAGAGCTAGATGCAGTTGGCGTCTATAACTGTTATAGGCATCGACAAGTCTGTTTTCATACCATATAACATTCATATACACAAAAACAAAAACATCCTCACAATAACATTTCAATAACTCACTCACTATCAAACAAAAAACAAAGCTCGAACACGCTCGCCATTCGGATGGCGATGCATTTATAACGCGCGACTCTAGTGTCGCTATAACGAGTATAGCGGTGCCATAGGGGAAAAATTGGCCCTATAACATGCTATATGTGCATTGCACCGTGCCTTTTTAGAAGATCTAAATGTATTATATAATTGTAATGATTAGTTGATGTTTGATACCTCTAAGAACACCTTTAGATCATCAGGAGCCAATTTTATATTTCTCAAATATAAATAGCAAAATGTCATATTTTTTCAAAAATGCATTAAAATTGTTATACTTTGTCTTATTCACTTGTTAGTGGAGTAAATACTGCATTCCGAGCCTTCAAATATTCAATCATTATGGAACAACTATTCAACACCATGTTCTTTACACTTAGCAACTTCCAAGAAGATTTATGATGTATTAACCAAAAGAGAGCCTAGAAGGTATATACAAATATACAAGAGAGCTTTGGTACTATACTTATACACAAACATATCCGCAGCAGTTGGCTTTTTATCACATTTGATTGATCTTTACTCTCTTACATAAGGCAAATAAGAGGGGTTCCATTTGTCTAACGAAAGATTGCAACTGGAGACACCAGTCAGCCATGTAAGCGTCAACAGTGTCAAGTTAATAATAAAGATATGTGTTCTTACTTGATGAGTTCTAGTCGTTCTTCACTTTTAAATGACAGCATTTACATGTAGGCGTATACCGTATATTCTATATGTGCTTCAGAATGCCATGCTTGGCCACATATACATCATATGTCATCTCGCGTTCACGCACAGCCATTAGTTGATTGCAATGCACCTGCATGTACAATCTAGTAAGCAAAACAAAGTGATAGGAGAAAACGTGAAAAAACATAGACATGAGTTGTTTAGTAATCAGCACTTGATCATCATAGAACCATATCTTACCTTACAAAAACAAATAATCATTAAATATATCAAGAGAAAATAATCAAGCACTATGCATAGAACAGGATTCCATATACCAAGACATTTTGATTACCGAATACTATATATTAAGATGCTTGCTAAAAAATGACCAACTTTTTGTCGGTGCAAAGTCGATAAGTATATAATTTTTTTAAGGCACTTGTCTAAAGCTGCACAAGTGAAGAAACGGTTCACTCTTCATCTCCCCTTTATAACATACTACCACCCAGGGGTGATAGTTACTATTTGAATTTCAATCACTATCTGCATTACCATAACAAACTCAAGGGTTCTACTATTATTGAACTCGCGATTTCAAAATAAAGAGGAAACCAACAGTTTCTTAAAAGTAACTATATGGCATCTTCGTGTATAGCACACAACACTTTTATAAAGTTAGACCTCTTTACTTAAGATAGCAAACACATGGTAGAGAAGAGCGAAACTTGCAAGCCATGCCATTTTGTGTACAAGCATTAAACTTTTGTTATGGGGAATACCTTCAAAGTATGGTGAATTAGACAACTAGAACATTTGAAGCACCGGCAACAAAAGACCTTACCCTCTTCCCCATCTACCTTAGAAATTAGAAAAGAATTCAACAATGCAAGAAGGGTTGTTTTAATGGAATAATGTGCAATTTGAAAGTAACTATGATGCCTTAAAAAAAAATCCTAATCGTAGAGTAATTATTAAAAATTTTGAACAAAAGAGCAAAAAAAAAATAGAAATTTGAAGAAGCATGACTCTAAACTCGTATTACCAGAAACAAACAAAGGAGTAGAGAAAGGAAATATTGAGAAAACTCAAGCAACCTGACTAATCGGAAGTGTTGGCGGAGAAACATATAAGAATAAGCAAGGAATATGTATTTCGGGATTTTCCACCACTATGGGTCAGGATTTTCATTTTAAAAAAAAAAAAAAAAAACTCATGGTACAGACGAGCGAAACTTACAAACCATACAGCTTGGGTGTACAAGCAAATAAGCAATATACTTGTGTTATATACTACTATAAGGGAACTTCATTTGAAGGAAAACCGACAACTAGACCCACAGGTGTACCAGCAGCAGACACACGTTACCCTCTTCCCCATGTAACTCGTAAATTGAATAAGATTTTAACAAGGCAAGCTGGGTCATTTGGATGGACATTGTGGAATTACCTATTTTGACTTGGAAGAATCATAATCATATAGTAACTGTTGAAACTATAACAGCTAATGAAGCAGAAAACTGGTTCGGGTGAGAGACATTTGAACTAATTATTATCTTGGGTCACATAGATCTAAAATCATACTGCAATAACAACCGAAGAGAGTCAAATAAAGTCCAATCATAAAACTTTTCTGCATTCATGTAGTTAACGTACAATCTGATGGAATTACAGGGTACCTTATAATTCTGGTACTTCAAAGAATTCATAAGTCACCGTGTCTAAACCACCAACATGCCTTTTGTTTACGACGAATAGGAATAGGTTCTTTCAAATTTGACAAAGAGGGTAATTCGTCAAATTGGAATCGGATCTAACATGTGTCTAGTCCTAAAGCTAACCTGTTTACTTACTATTATATAATAAGCCTTAGCCTTCGGCCCATGAAATAGAGATGGCCTGAATTTTGGTGTGTGTGGTGTTTGTGGGGTTGGGGGGGGGGGGGAGCTTTACAGGGTTCCCCCACTGATTTTGCCCGGGCCTAAGTGAAAGGATATTTGCAGGAACTGATTGAAACTTTGCATGGGCTCATGAACGCACACCTTTGGCAAATTTTGCATACGCTCTTGTTCAATTAGATGAGAATCCTATAAAGAAGCCAAGCCAATTTGATGCATATTTCACTTGCTCTAATGAGCCAGCTAAAACCCCTCTCCAGATAAGAAGCAGAACGCACCATCACCTACAGCCCTTTCCTCTGTCGGGGACTCCCGCTACCTATTTACTAAGATCACCATAGATTACTAATGCGTGCATTCCATTATCGTGGAAATATTCCCCCATGGCACAGCCAGAATCCTTGAGCAGTGAATCATTGGCTACGTTTAGAACCGAAATAGCAGACTAGAGAACGAAGCTGAGATTTATGCTCACATACGAAGTCTCCATCCTTGAAGTTGAACTGGTCGAGAGAGATGAACCCGCACCACATATTATAACCTCCGAACCGAAAGCCCAACTAGAGATGGAATTCTCTTTCACACAGTACGAACAATATACGGAGCAAGGACCCCAACAGTTTGGAAGATATATTGAGAGAAGCGGTCACGGAGCTGCATCCCTACTCACCTGGTCCATGCACATCGCTCTCTCCAGGAGGTTGGCCGCTGAGAAAGCTTTCTTGCGTTCTTGTTTAGCTTATTTCAAAGGGGAGGCAGTGGAACAATTATGCGATGATGCGCGTAACAGATCTCTTATTAGGTTATTAAAAAGTCATTTCTAGAGTAATGGGTCTGTTATAAAGATCCCTCACCGCACACTTTAGATATTGAAAACCTACAGTTTAGGAGTCATTCAGGCTAGATCTAAAAAAAAGCAGTTAACTGCAACCAGTTCATAAAAAAAGTAGTCACTTTTTGTTTCCAAATAATGAAAAAATATCCTTGTTATTCCTATTCTAATTTTCTAAGTAATTTATTTAGTAAACCAATTCTTTCACTCGCATAGCATCTAAGTCTCAGGAAATTGACCATGGGTTCAAAGAATCTATGGCATAAATATTTGGAGCCGATCCATACTTATTGAAGAAACATATAGGTTGATCCAACGCAATAATAATAGAATTCTAAATAATATAATTAAAACCATCACAACTGCAAACCAGTATAAAGAAATACCAACCTTCACTAAGTGGCTTCATAACGGCAGAGAGCAGATGCATGGGAAGATATAGTGGGATCTACATTATCTGTACACAAATAAAAAAGTAACTAGTAACTTGAGCTACACCTACAAAACCTGGCTCTAGGATTATCTACTTGGATGGATTACTACCTTAGCAGAGCGAAGAGGCGTATTATGTTTTGCTGAAGTTCTCACTGAATATAGTATCCGTTGATGGATATAAGAGACGAGTTCTATAAAGCTTCTTCACCTACAAGAGAATCTTCTAAATCATTTGTCGACACCAATGCATTTAGCAATTTCCTTGAATCTGCCGATAAACTGGCATCAGGTTGTCCATTAATAAATTCAATAGCCTTATCTGTCTCATTTGCTTTCAAAAAGCCCTGCACCATTATCTTATAAGTAATGTCATCTGCAGGGCAACCATTTTCTTTCATTTCAAGAAACAACATATTTGCTTTATCAAGTTCGCCCATTTTACAGAATCCATCAATCATAGTGTTGTATGTACGTACATTAGGTTGCAACCCTCTAGCAGAAAGACTTAAAAAGATCCCATATGCATCATCAGTTTCCCCACATTTACACATACCATCAATGATGCAGTTACATGTAACAATATCGGGGAAAATATCATCACCATTTAGCCCGTTAAACAACTTTCGGGCCTCATCCATTTTCCTATTCTTACAAAGGGCATCTAATATAGTATTGTACGTGAAAATATCAGGTTTCAGACCATTTGACTTCATTTCAAATGGAAGTAAAGATGCCTCCTCTAGTCGGCCCACATGACATAGAGCCTTAATGAGAGTGTTGTATGTTACGAGATTCGGATTAATACCTTTCTTAGACATCTCATGAAAAACACTTAAAGCTTCATCTATTCTTTCGTTTTCAGAGTACCCTTTGATTATGATGTTGTAAGTAATAACCGAAGGCATGGAACCTTGAGCAGTCATAGAATTAAAAAACTTTAGGGCCTCATCCAGTTTTCTGTTCTTACAAAGAGCATCTAATATGGTATTGTACGTAAAGTCATCAGGACTGAGACCACGAGACTTCATTTCAGAAGGAACCAAAAGCGCCTCATCAAATCGGCCCACATGACATAACCCACTAATAACAGTGTTGTATGTCACAAGATTCGGACAAATACCTTTCTTTTTCATATCATGAAAAACACTTAAAGCTTCATCTATTCTCTCGCTTTCAGAGTACCCTTTGATTATGATGTTGTAAGTCATAACCCAAGGCATGGAAACTTCAGCAGTCATAGAATTAAAAAACTTTAGGGCCACATCCAGTTTTCTGTTCTTACAAAGAGCATCTAATATGGTATTGTAAGTAAAGTCATCAGGACTCAGACCACGAGACTTCATTTCAGAAGGAACCAAAAGCGCCTCATCAAATCGGCCCACATGACATAGCCCACTAATAACAGTGTTGTATGTCACAAGATTCGGACAAATACCTTTCTTTGTCATATCATGAAAAACACTTAATGCTTCATCTATTCTTCTGTTGTCAGAATAGCCCTTGATTAAGATATTGTGACTAATAACCGTAGGTATGCAACCACTATCATTCATAGAATCAAACAGCTTTCTAGCAACATCTACTTTTCTAAGTAAACAGTAACCATCCATCAACGCATTGTATGTTACAGTATTAGGTGTCACACCTCTTCGAATCATCAACGACAACAAACTTTCAGCCTCAGTTATCCTCCCTTCTTTACACAAAGCATTCAACAAAACACTAAACGTATGTACATTCGGCAATATATTCCTAGCAAGCATCTCATTCAACAAACTCAACGCTTCTTCCCACGAGCTTACACTGCATAAACCATCAACTAAGCAAGTATACGTCACAACGTTCGGCAAAATACCTTTCCTATCCATCTCATAAAAAAACTCCAACGCCTCATTAAACCGTTTATCTTTACATAAATTATCAATAAGTGTACTATACTGAATAATCCCAGGCGAACAGTTAGCCATTTCCATCTCCCTAAACAACTTAATCCCACCATTTGTATCACCCACTTTACACAAACCATTAATCAACGTCCCATACGTCACCACACTAACCTCAACCCCACATCCCAAAATTTTATCAAACAAGATAACCGCTTCCTTAACCCGTTCACCAACACATAACCCCCTAATAAGCGTATTATAAGTAGCACAATCCGGTTCATACCCAAGTTTCGTTACCTTCCCTAAAACCGCGAAACCATATTCCACTCTTTTCAAATGACAAAAACAATTAATAGCAATGTTGAAAACATATATACTAGGAGTCACAACAGGTTTGACTCCTAAAAAGTCAAACTTTTTAATCAGATAAATAGCACTATCATATTCTTTCATATTAACAATAAAGCTCAAAACTTTAGTGAATTCTGGTATTGGGGGAATTGACTTTCTATAAAACATGCGATGAAATGCATTAACAGCATCTTCTAGGGGTTTATTTTTTATAAAATTTTGATTATACGAATGATTTGTGTATAAAAACATACGGCGATTGATATGAGTGATGAGTGATGGGTGAATTCCAAAACCCTTTAAGGAATTTTTTAGAATCAGCATGGTTGCTAAACCCCTAATTTCATTGTTGCTTAAACCCTAATGGTTGGGTTTTTTCTTTTTCTTTTTTTTTGAGTATATTCAGACAGGGTTTATGATTATATTTGCTGTTTGCATCCTTTAATAAAGTGTATTAACAGTTATACCCCTTGTATTATCGAGTGATTAACTATTTTGCTCACGTGCACATTTGCTAGTTTAGGGGGCGTTTGTTTTTTCTGCTTATGGTTTATTTGGTTTTCGCTTATGTTTTATAAGCTTATTTTTTGTGCCTCATTCCGAAACTTTTAAGCCTATATAAGTTTATCATGTCATAATAAACTTTTATAAACAGAAAAGTTTTTAAATAAGTCACAAAAAATAAGCTTATAAAACTTAAGCCGAAAACCACATAAGCCACAAGCCCGTTATATAAGCCGAAACACACACCTCCTAAATGTGTGTCATTTCACTCTAGAGTTAATGTTTAACTGTTGCATTTTATCTCTTGCATCCTGTTACGTGAGAGTAAACGTGTAATCAGTGCATCTATAATGGTGAACCAGGGTTAAAACTTTGATGATGTTGAGTTATATGTTTATAACTATAATGAATTACACTTGGTTTCATTTAGATGAGAAGGATATGGGTCGTAATCATGTCATAGTCGGTTTCCATTTGTTTGTAAACCTTTATGAATAACCCGTTTGTCTTGTGTATGAAAATTGTACTAAATAACACACCAACTACTGATTTAGAGTTCGTGATACGAAATTTAAAAGTGGCATCAAGTGTCTTTATCCGTGTCGAAGTATTTTTTTGCAAGGTTCTTCAGATATCCTTCAGCCTTGTGAACTAAGTCTTCTGGATACCTGCGAATATGAAACAACGCGTTAGTCTCGCCCCGGGTGTTATCCCAGGAACAGAATCCGGCGTGAGAGTAAGTAAAGGGTAAACCGAAGGATCTAGTATAAGTGTGTGTGTGTGTAAGAAATGATACCTTTTTACCAATTACTGTATGCGTATTTATACTGCTCAGTGTCATTATCTGGTCACTGGCCCTGTCATCTTCTCTAGGACCGTTGGTGTTGTCAGGGCTGACACTGTCTTTGACGTCATCTCTGACACCCAGGAGAATGAGACGAAGTGTAACCAGGCTAAACGCCAAAGGTACTATCAGGTCAACGATCCCTTCGGATATGGACCTTTCGGTATGCTAATCAATCGGGTATTAAGTCCTCCGGCTATTGAGCCGGTGGACCACATAGTCGTCAAGTGAATCCGTTCAGAGTTATTGGATTTGTTTCGGTTTCATGGGCCTTTCTATGAACAGTGAGCCCAAGCCCATTGGGTGAAAATAGGTTAAAATATTTTTTACCGGGATCTGTGGGATTGTGCCACGTGGACGCGCCTTCGCTGACGGTTCAGATTCGCCTGCGTCCTTCCCTGACACGATGGGACGTTTCGTGTCCCCACCCCTTTTGCCTATATAAATTGTTTTTACCCCCATTTGTCATTTTTACTTTTTACTCTCGCTCCTTTCGTCCTTTGTTATCAAGTCTCCCGGCAAATTCAGGTGCGTTTTCTTCTGCTGCTCCTTCGTCACTTGCGTTTTACCATTCTTAGACATTCCACATGGCTTTCGGTTCCCAAACACCTACTTCTGATCTTTCCCCTAAGTCCGACATGCATCTATTCACCTCCGTGCTAACCGATGCGGATTTGGAGGGTATAGTCGCCGGTTATGGCGTCCCTGTGGACCTCCATCCCCGTCTTCCTCCGGAGGGATTCACCATGAATCACCTCCCGGCCGACGCCATAGGTTTATACGAACATTACTTTAACCTTTTGGGTGTCAGGGTTCCCTTTTCCACCTTCTTGCTTAGGGTGATTAGGTACTTCAAAGTTCATATTTCTCAGCTGGTGCCTATCGACTTGAATCGCTTGGTTATGTTCGAAATTTACTGTCGAAGTTTGGAGATTCATCCCACCGTAAACCTATTTCGTGTGTTTTACAAACTTAATAAGCAAGGTCATTGGTTTTCTTTTGAGCTTCGGACGGGCAGTGGGGCCCCCGAACGGATCTTTAGAGAAACTTGTTCGAGTCTGAAACATTGGAAAGATAGGTTTTTTTTATTGACCGTATGGTGATACCAGATGCCATGCCATGGAGGCACTCGGATTCGAACGTTTTGAACAATCCTCCATCAGGTGGGTATGAAGATGCGGATGTCCGTAAGCTATGTGAGGGTGTTGTGGATCTCCGGAAAATTCATTCGGGACTCCTCTTTGAAGTAGGGCTTACTACCATGTGGAAGCATCCCGGTTACCGTCCGGAGTTCAAGGATCTGGACAAGAATGGTAACACGAGTGTCGAAGTTCGTTTTGCTGAGTTTTTATTATGTATATATTTTATTTCTTTCTGATTTGCTTTTTACTGTTCCTTTTTTGCAGTTGTGACGATGTCCCAATACCTGAGATTGAGGCAGGACCAAGGGTCGAGATTGGGACGCGGCCGTCCGTTGAACGATGGGGAGCAGATTCCCCAGCATGTTACCCAACCCTTAGGAGTTGACGAGCCCATTCCTCCCGTTAGCAGGGTTCAGCAGATTGTCGAGAAGTCTGACCCGGCGGTCCTAGCCGCCAAGGAGAAGAAGAAGAGGCAACTTGAGAAAAGATCCGCAACTTGTGGGTCTTCCATGTTAAAGAGATGGAGGAAAGATCCCTCGCCCTCCATTGAGTTATCTTCCACCCGAGAGGATTCTCAGGCCACCCGTTCGATCTCTCCTATCAATACTGCAGGTCCGGAGGGTACTGCTGAAAACACCGAGCAGGTGAGTATGGGAGGTGGTGGCGTTGGTGGCCAAGAGGAGGATTTGTAGGAGAGGAACCCGAGTGTTCATGTTGAGGAGGTTCCCTAGAGTTTGACGGGGAACGTTCAAGGAGCTGGTGGCAATATCCAAGGTATGATCCCCTTTTACTTGAATCTTTTTCTTTTCTTTTTTGTTACAAATTTTCTCTTTGCGTAGGATCTGAGGCTGGTGCATCCGGAGCGGGCGCTCAAGAGACTGTCCACCACCGTGCTAGTCCTTTTGCCGGAGGTATTTTTTGGTTTCTTCTTCTTTTTTCTTTCCCTTCTCTTTTTTCTTTATGTGAATTAATTCTTCTTTATTCCGGCGAACCCTTCATCCCCGGATACGGTTTGACGGTCAACACAAGTCTGAATGATGTTGCCCTTTGCAGGGATATGATGATCAATCTCGCTCCTCCTTTTGTCCGTGGTGAGCGGGAGGATCTGACTGACGACAGAGCTTTGTATAGGGGCTGGTTTGAGTTATGTCATGGGTCCCTTGCTGTGGCCGAGGTGTTCCGGAGATTTGAACGGTTAGGCCATCATTATTCCGAACTTTACAAGGCACATTCTTCTTGTTCCGGACTGGCATCCCAGCTTTCCGAGACTCAGGCCAATATTCGAGATCAGCTTCAAGCCAACGGTCAACTTACCGAAGAGCATCAGTCCCTCCTAAAAACTCATCAGGTATGCACGGAGAAGGAAGAGGAGATGAGGGCAAGGTTGAGCGCTCTGGAAAGGGAAGTGGGGGAGCTGAAGGCGAAGGGCGAAGAACAGGAGAAGAAGGTGCAGTCGTTAGAGGAAGCTTTAGGGAAGAAAACCTCTGAGTTGGAGGAGTGCGAGAAGGAGGCTTCGGAGTTGAGGGCTGACCTGTAGCGGATCGCTATCAAGGTCGGGCAAGAGGAGATATTGCTGTTCAACTACGTCAAGTAATTGATTCCGGCGGTTGTTCGCTGGTTACATAGGAGCACTGAATACATGCAAGCTTGGGGGGATGTGTTTAATGCTGCTATTGATTTTGGCTGGTTGGATGGCATAAAAGAAGGTCGTGAAGAAGAGGAGGTGAACAAGATCTTGGCTTCACAGAAGGACTTTGATATGAAGGCAGTCAAGGGATTTACCGCTGCTTATGATGAGATGTTTACAAGGTCCTTCCAGTACATTGAGAAGATTAAACGTTTCCTATCACCTTCCTTTGGCCGACCTGATGAACGTGCTTCCCGAGGGAACCGGATCTACTCCGGGTGCCGGCACCTCCGGCTCATGATCTTCCCTTTATTTGTCATTATATTTTGATATGTAATCTTGAAACAAGTATGAAATATGTTATGTTATAGGCCTGCGTGCCTTTGGTTGTATTCTTGAACAATTTGTGATTCGCTTGGATATTTGTGTTGGATGTATCTGAATGCCATTTAGTCGTCCGTGAATCCGGGCGACCTTTTGCTTTTGAATTTTTGTATGCACTTTATTTTTGCATGTGTATGTTATGATCGCCTATTGGTGAATGCACCTGGGGGCTCATCCCTGGCGTCGTCACGCCTTCGGGGTATCTGCATGTCGTTGGGGCGAATACGCCGCGGCTCCTCCCTTAATGACTTTGCATTACTTTGGGGTACGCAGTTGCCTTACCGAAAGGTATAGGGGCCTTCCCTAGTGTCATTGCACTTACGGGGGTATAGTAAATATAATCATGGGGCTTTCGGTTACACGGTCGGAGGTAGCTAGTCTCCGCCGGAACCCCCCATTGTTGTATGAAACATAATATGGGAATTTTTTTCTCCTCCGTCATCGGTAGGGGAATATATCATTGTTCATAAAAGTATAAATGAAAACGGTTAAGGCCCGCGGGCTTACATAACATTCGATTACACTCTAAAGAAAACATTTCCTTAAATTCATAGCGTGCCACTTCCGGGGCACTTCTTCTTCATCCATCGTTTCCAACTTGTAGGAGCCGTTAAGGTGTGCTTCGACGACCCGATAGGGTCCTTCCCACTTTGGCCCCAGCTTACATTGATCTTCAGCTCTGATGGCTTCATTCTTTCGGTACACAAACTTCCCCGGCTTGAAGGATACGAAGCGTACTTTCGGTTGTAGTATTTTTCCATCCTCGTCTTGTACCTAGCTTCCATTACAACCGCCTCTTCCCTTCGTTCCTGCAATAGGTCAAGGTTGAGGCGTGTTTCTTCTTCATTTAGCTCCTCTATTCGACGAGGGTCCTCTTCGTCCAGACCTTCCTGCATAACCCTTGTTCTATACGTTGGCATGCCTATTTCTGCCGGTATGACCACTTCACTTCCGTATGTGAGACTGAAAGGTGTTTTTCCGTTGCTAGTTTTAATGGACGTCCGGTGTGCCCACAGGACATTGGGAGCTTATCAACCCATCTGGCCTTGGCATGTCCCAACCTTGTCTTGATTCCCTCCATCAAACTCTTGTTTGCTCTTTCTACCAACCCGTTAGCCTGGGGGTGAGCCAAGACTGTATTGATTTGCTTGATGTTGAGTTTCTCGCACCAGTTTTTGAAGGGGTTATCTACAAACTGCTTTGCGTTGTCCGTGACAATGACAGCTGGCAACCCGAAACGACAGACTATATTGTCCCATACGAACCTTTTGACGTCCTTGTCCGTGATTCTTGTCAATGGTTTAGCCTCGATCCATTTGGTGAAATAATCGATGGCCACCAGAAGGAATTTGACCTTTCCTGCTGCCGAAGGTAAGGGGCCCACTATATCCATCCCCCATTGGTAGAAGGGCCACGGGGCCATGATGGGGGTTAGATTAGTCTTTGGGAGTTGTGGTATAGGAGAATGGATCTGACAAGAGTCACATTTGAGTATCTCATTTCTGGCATCCCGATGCATAGTTGGCCAGTAGTATCCTTGTCGCATGGCTTTTGCCACGACCGACCGGGGACCGGCATGCATTCCGCAAGCTCCCATGTGTATCTCCCGGATCACATAGTTCGCTTGCAGCGGACCCACGCATCTCATCAAAGGTACCAGGTAGGCCCTTTTGTACAGTGTCCTGTCCTCCATGACGTATTGGCTTGTCTTCATCCTCAACTTGCGTGCTTCATTCGGGTCTTCCGGCCAAACCCCATATTCTAAACACCGAACGATGGGGGTCATCCAGTTATCCCCTTCTTCTTCGACAACATTGTTGATCTCCTTTCCCTCCGTCGATATTTCTTTTAGTACTTCCACCAGAACCTCCTTCGTCAGGTGGTCAAAGGCAACCGTAGCCAATTTACTGAGCACATCAACCTTTTGATTATGTCCTCTGGGGATGTTCCGAATGGTAAAGCTTTCGAAATTTTCTATGTATTCCTTTGCCTTTGCTAGGTACTTAATCATACTCTCATTACTTGCCACATAATCCCCCTTTACCTGGTTGGATACTAGCTTGGAGTCTACCCGAACCTCGAGGTGGCAAACACACATGCTTTCGGCCATTCGTAATCCGGCTAGTAAGGCTTCGTACTCAGCCTTGTTGTTGGTGCTTTCAAAGTCAAGACGAATGGCATATGTGAACTCCATTCCTTCTGGGCTGATTAGTACGAGGCTTGCTCCGGAACCTTTAGTGTTGGATGCTCCGTCTGTGTAGAGAAGCCATTTTCCCCCTTCTTTTGTTTCGGTGCCGGTTGGTTAAAATACCCATCGCTAGTCTCTCCTATTGGAGTTTCCGATAGGAAATCGGCCAACACTTGGACTTTGATCGCATTCCGCGGCTTATACGAGATATTGTAGGCGCCCAACTCCACCAAATATTTAGCCAACTTTCCTGAAGATTCCGGCTTGTTGAGGATTTGCTTGATCGGCTGGTCTGTGATGACCTTGATAGGGTGTGCTTCAAAGTACATTCGGAGCCTCCGTGACATATGCAATAGGGAAAGTGCTAACTTCTCTATTGGGGCATAGTTCTTTTCCGCTTCGTTAAGCGTCCGACTCACATAGCGTACTGGTAATTGCTTTCGCATCCTTTCAGTCAGCAGGACTGCACTGACCGCTTATTCAGAGGCCGCGAGATACACATACAACGCTTCTTTCGCAGCTGGTGTGGTCAACGAGGGGAGATCAGTTATGAGCTTCTTCATCTCCTGAAAAGCTTTTTCCGCATCCTCCGTCCAACGATACTCATCTTTGTTCTCCTTGGTGATATTCTTGAGGGTTTCAAAGAAAGGTAAGGACCTTTTGGCGGACCGAGATAAAAAACGGTTGAGTGTCGCCAACTTTCCGCTAAGACTCTGCATTTCTTTAAAGGTCTTGGGTGATTGCATGTCCATAATTGCCTTTGTCTTTTTCGGGTTTGCCCCGATCCCTTCCGAAGTGACCATATACCCCAAGAACTTTCCTTCCTCCATCCCGAAGGAACACTTTTTAGGATTCAGCTTCATGTTCATCTTTCGAAGGTTATCGAATGTTTAGGCAATGTCTGCCAACATCCCATTCTCCTCCTTGCTTTTTATGACCATGTCATCCACGTACGCCTCCAAGTTCATCCCTATCTGTGATTGGAAAGCAGAATCTATCATTCGCTGATAAGTGGCCCTGACGTTCTTTAGACCGAACGACATTTTTGTGTAACAGTAGGTCCCCTGCTCCGTGTAAAACGCCGTTTTTTTCTTCACCCTCTTTTGCCATCTGCACTTGATGATAGCCCTTGTAGGCGTCCAGGAAACACTTGTACTTGTAGCCCATGACTGACTCGATCTTTTAGTCGATCTCCGGTAGAGGGTAGTAGTCTTTAGGACATGCGGAGTTAATGTTTTTGAAATCGATGCACATGCGCCAGCTCCCGTCACACTTTTTGACCAAAACAGGGTTGGATATCCAGGTGGGGTATTTGACAGGTCGGACAATGCCAGCTTTAACCCATTCTTCGACCTCCTTCGTGACCGCCTGACTTCGGTCTGCTGCTAACATCCGGCGCTTTTGACACACCGGATCCACCGATGGGTTGGCATTCAACGCATGCTCGATTATTCTTCGGGGAACTCCTGTCATATCCGCCGGTTACCATGCAAACACATCCAGGTTCTTCTTGAGAAGTTCTTTGAGACGTCTCTTGCACTCAGGGGACAAGGCGCCTCCTATCATCACAGGCTATTCCGGGAAAGCTGGGTTAATCACCACTTCTTCCGTCAAACCTACCTCATCAGTCCTCCCTGACTCCTGACTATCGGGTTCCGGCGGGGCAGCCTGCATTCTTTCCAACTTCCTACACTCCGAGATAACAACCGAGCGAGTCACGAGGGTGGCAATTCCTCGAGGAGTGGGAAACTTCATCATGGAATGCACTGTGGAGGGGATGGCTCTTAGTATCTTTAGCCCTGTCCGTCCCAGGATCACATTGTAGGGTGACGAAGCACGGATGATAGTAAACTTCATTCTAACTTTCCTATACAGCCCTTCATCTCCGAATGACACATCCAGCTCCTTCTTTCCCAGCGGCTTCGTCACTTGTCCGGCAAATCCGAGCAAATCTGTTTGAGTTTGTTTCAGCCGAGACCTTATCTCCGGACTCAAGTTGTTGAAGCAATGCTCGAACATTACTTCAACTGAGGCTCCTTCGTCCACAAACACTTTTCTCACCAGATATCCTTCCATGTTTGCTTCAATTATGAGAGGGTAATCCGACCCATTTCCGCCAGGAAGAGAAGGAAAGGTTATGGGTACGTTCATCCACCCTTCCTCTTGTTCTGTTGATTTCCTCTTTCTCCTCTCCGGCCATGCCCGGACCATGTTAATGACCTTGTCTTTGGTTCCCGTCTCTTTCTTAGGAGGGTCTCGCCTACCCTTCTGTCTGAGATCCCTTACCAAGTGGTTCAGCTTTCCTGATTCCAGGGCCAGTTCCAGTTGCTTCTTAAGTTGGTAGAAGTCGTTCATGTAGTGCCCTTTTTCTCCATGGTAATCACAATACTTGTCCTGATTCTTTTTCCTGGGAGGGTCACGCATAGGCTTCGGGGGAGGTAAGCGTAACTGATGCTCGGTAGCCAAGATTTCCTTTGGAGGTTTGATGAGCGAATCCAACGTCAACCGGGGAATGTTTCGACTTAGGTGATCACCCCGAGAGGGTAAGTAAGGTGCCGATCTGTCCCCGTGATGGTAGGAACTTTCGCGATCTTTGCTTGAATACCCTTGCCGCCCATCGCTTCTCTTGTCTCCTCCATAATGTCCCCTGGCGACCCTTTCATCCTTCCGAAAGGGACCAGTTGAGGCTCTCCTGGTCGTGTCATAGTGTTCTCCCAGGGGCAACTCTGTGCTAGCGAAAGCTTCCTCTGACCTAACGAAGTCATCCACCCGAACCATCATCTCATCCACTGTCTTTGGCACTTTGTCAGCGAACCGCTTAGCTAACTCGGGGCATTTGCATCCACTCATGAACGAGGAGATTCTCATGATCTCCGGTACACCCTGTATGAACCCTGTCTCGATGGTCCATCTTTCTTTGAACTCCGGCAGCGTTTCATTGGCCTTTCTCACGATCTTAGTTATCTCCGTTGGGTATTTGAGGCAGGTCTTATGCAAAGAAAAGCCAACTTCAAACTTCTCCCTGAAGTCAGCCCATTCGTCTATGCTGCCCGGAGGAAGACGATCAAATCATCCCCTCGTCTTCCCGTCTAGAGTCTGTTGGAACATACGACACCATACCGACATCGGCCATTCTCCATGACCTGCCGCCCCTGTGAATCTATTGAGGTGGTCCTGGGGATCCGTCGACCCGTCATATGATGTGGGTTGGCATTTTGTGTTCTGGAGCCGAGAATTCGATTATTCGTCGAGTGAAAGGAGACTTTGAGACTTCCTTGAATGGCTTCCCCAGATCGTCGTCCTTTACCTTATTCCCGGACACGATTTCTTTTTTCTTGCCTGCCGGTTCGCCTTTATCTGGGGTTGTTTCGTTGGCAAAATCCAACCGTATCGGATCGATGGCATCCCTTCGACTGTTATGTTCTTTTATCATCGACTTAAGTGCAGTTATATACCCTTATAACTGTTCTCTCGTCATCGGGGGGGGGGGGGGGGGGGAGTTACTTTCCCCTCCTCCAGAGGTTACCGGAGGTGTTGAACCCGTCATCCTATAGCCTTAGTAGATTGAATGCGGGTCCCACGAATGGCGCCAATGTCGAAGTATTTTTTTGCAAGGTTCTTCAGATATCCTTCAGCCTTGTGAACTAAGTCTTCTGGATACCTGCGAATATGAAACAACGCGTTATTCTCGCCCCGGGTGTTATCCCAAGACCAGACTCCGGCGTGAGAGTAAGTAAAGGGTAAACCGAAGGATCTAGTATAAATGTGTGTGTGTAAGAAATGATACCTTTTTACCAATTACTGTATGCGTATTTATACTGCTTAGTGTCACTATCTGGTCGCTGCCCCTGTCATTTTCTCTGGGACCGTTGGTGTTGTCAGGGCTGACACTGTCTTTGACGTCATCTCTGACACCCAGGAGAATGAGACGAAGTGTAACCAGACTAAACGCCAAAGGTACTGTCAGGTCAACGATCCCTTCGGATATGAACCTTTCGGTATGCTAATCAATCGGGTATTAAGTCCTCCGGCTATTGAGCCAGTCGACCACATGTGTCGTCAATCCGAGAAAGGGAATATGGACTACGTATGTCACGATCAAGAATTTAAGTGAGCAACATGTAGTATGCGATTGTGGCAATTGCTGCATACCTGAAAAATTGAAATAAGATAATCATCGTAGAGTCATTAAAAGGTTTGTATGTCTACTTAAATATAAATAAATGAGTTATGATAAATAGGCCTACTAATTAGACCTACAAATAGACCTACCTCTTTTACATATTTCATTTTTGAAAGAGTGAAAGCTAAAGATACGCAACGTGGTTTTTCAGAACTAACGATGTACGCAACGAACTTTGAAAATTACCATTGTACGCAATATACTTTCAAATTTGGAACAATGTACTCAATATGACCGGTAACTAACAAGTTACCAGGTCAAAAAGTTTCAAAAATGACAGAAATGGTCCCTGTGACTTGCGTTGACTTTCACAGGTCATCCCTTGACTTTATTTTCGGTTAAAAAAGTTTCAGTAATGGTCCTTATGGTCATTAACTTTCAGATTTAGTCCGTTTTTTCAGTTTTCATCCGTTTTTCTTACGTTTTGTCCGTTTTTCTTACGTTTTTATCGGTTTTCATCCGTTTTTGTCCGCTTTTCTTACATTTTTCTACCATTTTTGTCCGTTTTTATCCGTTTTTCTTACGTTTTGTCTGTTTTCTTTCGTTTTTGCCCGTTTTCATCCGTTGTTTTTACGTTTTGTTCGTTTTTCGAACGTTTTTATCGGTTTTAATTCGTTTTTGTCCGTTTTTCTTACATTTTGTCCGTTTTTCTTACGTTTTTGTACTATTTCAACATATTAAAATTTTTTTTCCAAAAAGAAAAAAAATTTAGAAAAAAAATTTCCAAAAAAAAAAATTGGAATTTTTCGCAAATTTGAAAAAAAAATCCAAAAAAAATTTGAAAAAATAAATTGGAAAAAAAATTTGAAAAAAAATTAAATAAAAAATTTAAATAAAAAAAATATTTTTCAAATATTTTTTTATAAAAAAATCTTTAAAAAAAAATTTTTGAATTTTTTTTTTCAATATGTCGAAATACTTTTTTTGTTTCAAAACTTTTTTTTTCAATATTTTTCGAAATTTGGATATATTGAAAAAAACAATTGTAAAAAAAAATTCCGAAAAATATTGAAAAAAAATTTTCAAAATAAAAATTTCGACATATTGAAAATAAATTTTTTCAAAATTTTTTTTTAGATTAAAAAAAAAAAAAAAGTTTAAAAAATATTTTTTTTATTCAAAATTTTTTTTGGAATTTTTTATTCAATTTTTTTTTTGAAATTTGAATTTTTTTTTTAAATTTTTTTCAACTTTTTTTTTTCGGAAATATTTTGTTTCCAATTTTTTTTTTGGAATTTTTTTTTCCAATTTTTTTTTCTCTTTGAAAAAAATTTCAATATGTTGAAATAGTCCAAAAACGTAAAAAAACGGACAAAATTTAAGAAAAACGGATGAAAACCAATAAAAACGTACGAAAAACGGACAAAACGTAAGAACAACGGACAAAAACGGATGAAAACGGCAGAAACGAAAGAAAACAGACAAAACGTAAGAAAAACGGATAAAAACGGACAAAAATCTAAGAAAAATGAAAGAAAAACGGATGAAAACCGATAAAAACGTCAAAAAAACGGACAAAAAAGAAGAAAAACGGATGAAAACGGAAAAAACGGACTAAATCTGAAAGTTAATGACCATAAGGACCATTACTGAAACTTTTTTAACCGAAAATAAAGTCAAAGGATGACCTGTGAAAGTCAACGCAAGTCACAGGGACCATTTATGTCATTTTTGAAACTTTTTGACCTGGTAACTTGTTAGTTACCGGTCATATTGCGTACATTGTTCCAAATTTGAAAATATATTGCGTACAATGGTAATTTTCAAAGTTCGTTGCGTACATCGTTAGTTCTGAAAACCACGTTGCGTATCTTTAGCTTTCACCCTTTTTGAAATACATCACTTTCTCTCATATTAACCAATCATATTTGTAGTTCTCTTTTTAGATTTACAAATCATTTTTCTAAATAAATATAGGAGAAATGATGTCTGCTTTTTCAAGCTGTCAATTGGCTCTTTGTAAAAACAGGCGTCATTCAGTCAATCAAGATTCGCCATCAAGGGGGGGAGGACCCACTTTAGGTTAGGCCGGTCTCGTCATTCACTTCCTTATAACCGGCGTCATTATATCTATCATACAAAACCCGAAAGCATCTTTTACAATTCGATGGAATATTCGTTTTTTTTGGGCCTCAGTGCTTTGGCCCATTTTCCTTTCCCTAGCCTGTTTATTTTGACGCAAAATAGAGCCGGATATATATTAACGCTTCATATTCCACTTTCTACAGTCTTCGTCGTTTCTTAGCTTTCACTCGAAGAAACTGGATAGCTGCTGGATCTAGGGTTTCGGTAGGTTTGTCGGTCTTCTTTATGTTTTAGTTCTTGCATGTACTTTTTAGTCTTTGGTAGCTAGGATTTACGTTGTGTTCATGCTTCTTCTTTTTTTTTTTTTTGCTGGAGTTGTGTCTGATTCGCTTTTTGGTTTTGTTGTTTGTTGCATGGATGTTATTACTCTTGATATGAATTAGTATCTGTAGTTGTCAACTTTTGTGGGTGATTATTTCTGTTTTTACATTCTTAAAGTATTCTCATAAATTATGAAAACAAAAAGTAAAGCTAAAAAAAAAATTGGTGCCTCTCAAATTTTCTGTGGATCTCTGGATGATGACGTTGTTAAGCAAATATCTTTAAGTGAGGTTCGAATACCTTCGGGTTCTTTAGCCAGTAACGTCCCATGCATACAAGGTTCCGACGTGCCTGGCTTTAAGATAGGCGTTTCGGGTGTTAAGAGAAAGTGTCCTTATTATGATGAAAGTTTGAATGTAAAGAAGACAGCCACTTTTAATGATGCTAACTTTGGGGGTATTGAGATGTTGGAGGGTTTTGTGTCTGAATGTTCGCTGGCCCGTGATGTTTCGTCTGAGGGGTTGGCTCAAAAGAAAAGGAATTATGTGGAAACAGTACTTACAATGTCAAATGTTAGTAAGGTTGCCAGAGTTGATGCGTCTTCGTCTCCATTACGTTGTGATCACGTGGTGTCTCAAGCTTCCAAAGAAGGATCGTCATCTCCTTTATCAGGTTTGCACGTTGTTTTAACTTCGATTCTACTTTCTTTATTATGTTATTATTCTTCGATGTTAATTAACGGGTGAATTTTTTTTATTACGTTTGTTCTTATCGTTTCTTTTATAAACTTCGCAGCGTCAGCTCTTATGTTAGGGTTGCACTATAGTGCTGAGGAGCAGTTGCTGCAACCTATTAGAGCTGGTGACGCTAACGGAGCGGTGAAGGGGATTCGTGCGGATCATCTGCCTGCATTGGCCGAAGGTTTATTATCTTATTTGAACGTTTGTTGTGTACCTTAATTATTGCATCACATTTGCCCATCTTTTTTTCATACTCATTTTTAAAACCTAACGCTACTTTTATTATATGGGCTGTCGTCTACGTATTAGTATCACTGTTGTTTCAGGTTGCTAAAAGAAACCTTTAATGTAATTTGCGCAGGTTGTTCACCGGTTCCATATGAGGATCATGCTGTGCATTGTGCTGGTATCAATGCTATCTTCTTTTACACTTTTTCATATAGTTATTTTCTTTTGGCTTTATCGTTAACTTACATGTTACGTGATATGATTTCCAGAATCTTCGAGTCCATGTGGGGGTTCTAGAATGGCAGAGCTTGATACTTTTGTTTCCAAAACTGGTGAGGCTTTCAAGAGAGGTTTTTTTTTTGGCCTGTGTTGGTTATTGCCGCTGTACTTCTTTTTGGGGGCTTTATCATAATATTTAGGGGATCGTGGTTGTTAATTTTACGACCTCTTCTTATAGGTATGTCTGGCCGGCCCATAAATGGAGCTGCCCATCGTAGGAGGTATCGTCGGCGTACTGCTGGTAATATGAGTCTTTTTCATACACTGTTGGCCCTATTTATTGTTGGTGATTTGTACGTTTCTGTCGTTAGTAGTTTGTTGTTATCTTTACCATGTGTGTATTTATGCAATAGGTAACAATCAAAACCAGTCTGTTCCGCCTCCACTACGAACACCAGCTGATACGCGTGTATCTGGTGCGTAGTCTCTTACGTGCAAATTCCTTTTTTTTGGAATGTATGTCAGTTAAACTGTTGATTCGTTAATGATGTTGTTGTTTCCTTTATAGGCCCACCTCAGCAATATAGGCGATTTGGCCAATGTGTGCATGCATGCCGATACTGTAAGGCTCGATTCTGGGACGAAGAGAAATTAGCATCATCCAGTAGGAGGACAGGACCTTTGTATCATCGTTGTTGCTTGCAAGGTCGGGTCAAACTTTTTGTTCCAACGGAATATCCACCGCTTATCCATCAGCTATTTTCAGACAGGCATTTCCTTGATAACATAAGGATGTACAACCAAATGTTTGCCATGACATCTTTGGGGGCGAATATAGATGAGTCTGTTAACGTCGGCGGTGGTCCATATGTTTTTAAAATATCTGGTCAAATATACCATCGTATAGGGAGGCTTTGTCCTGAGCCAAATAAAACTCCACGTTTTTTGCAGCTGTATATATACGACACTGAAAATGAGGTTCAGAATCGTATGAGCCATTTTACAGAAGTGGGTCGCTCCAACATTAGGCGGGAGATTGTCGACTCATTAGTAGACTTTCTAAACCATAATAATGCATTGGTTCAGCTTTTCAGAATGGCAAGAGATAAATTACAGCAACATGACATTCCAACCTTTAAAGTTGTATTATACAGTCATGGGCCTTCTTCACAATATGAATTACCCACAGCCGATGTTATTGGGGCAATCATTTTTGATGACACTGTGGAAACGCAAAGTGACTTTGATGTTGTGCTGGAAACACATTCGGGTGATGTGCAACGCATAAATAAACTACACGCAATTTACATGGCCGCTCATTTTCCGTTGTTGTTCGTGTATGGTGAGCAGGGCTATCATACTGATCGCAAATACTTAAATGTGGAGGGTGTTACTACACGTCGTGGGAAACGTATGTCAATGAAGTCGTTCTACACCTACCAACTTCATGATAGGATTGGTCGTTATAATCTCCTTACTAGAGGCGGAAGGCTTTTTCAACAATATGTTGTGACTGCCTATTGTAGCATTGAACAAAACCGAATGGATTTCATTAGAAAAAATCAGGCTGATATAAGGGGAGATTTTTTGGCGGGTCTTCATGATGCAATAATGAGAGGAGATAGGGACGGCTCTGAAATAGGTTCAAGAATCATTTTACCTTCATCGTTTACTGGGGGTCCCCGCTATATGTATAGCCATTACCTTGATGCGTTAGCAATTTGCAGAAAATATGGAAATCCGCTGTTCTTTGTGACGTTTACGTGTAACACCAGATGGCCGGAAATAGAAGAGTATATGCAGCCTTTTCCTTGGTTGTCAGCGAGCGATAGGCCCGATATAATCGATAGAGTGTTTGAGCGGAAGATTCACGATCTGATCAAATATATACGCGAGCATCAACCTTTTGGAGTACTCAATGCAGGTTAGTTAATTACGTATCTGTTTATGCCTGTTTTACGATTTTATAATCAATACATGTGGTTTCCTGTAGGATACGATATCTTTGGATATTGTTTTTATAACGTTTTTGTTCTTTTCAGTCCTATATACAGTGGAGTTTCAGAAACGTGGCCTGCCACATTGCCATATATTGCTATGGATAGATACTGGTTCTCGGGGTTTGCGGGATATTGACATTGATAGATATATTAGTGCAGAACTTCCTGATCCAACACATGACTTTGAAGCCTTTAGGGTTGTAACAGAATTTATGGTGCACGGTCCGTGTGGTTTCGCATTCCCCAATGCTCCCTGTATGCGCGGTAGGCAAGCATGCAAGAAAAAGTTTCCAAAAGAGTACTGCCAATCTACCTTTGTAGATAAATCGGGGTATGTCCACTATCGAAGGCGTGACGTTGCAATGACTGAAACAAGGCATAATGTTCGGCTTGATAATGCATATGTTGTTCCTTATAATCAAGAATTATGTATGGCGTTTTATGCACATATAAACGTTGAGTTTTGTGGCTGGTCAATGCTAATCAAATATCTGTTTAAGTATATTTCGAAGGGGACCGACAGAATAATGGCAAAAATAACGAGGACAGTTGGAGATGCCCCACAATTGTCAACAGGTTCTTCTACTTCCGCTGGCGCTCCCCAAGTATACATTGACGAGATTAGCAATTTTGTTGACGGGCGATATATAGGTCCACATGAAGCGTGTTGGAGGATCTTGGGTTTTGATATACACAGCAGAGATCCTGCAGTGCAGATCTTGGCGGTTCACTTAGAAAATATGCAGACCGTCGTTTTTAGATCTTCTCAGCGTTTACAATCCGTTATCAATTACTCTTGGGCAGCCAAAACCACGCTAACAGAATGGCTCGCTTTCAATGAGTCATTTACTATTGGCCGTCATTTAACTTACCTTGAATTTCCGTCAGAATTTGTGTGGTCAAAGGCTGACAAAATATGGTCCCCAAGATACAACTTGAATAGGCCTTTGATAGGCAGGTTAACGTATGTACATCCTACTGCTGGAGATCTTTTTTATCAAAGGATGCTCTTATGTCATCAGAGGGGTTGTGCTTCATTTGCAGCCATACGTACAGTCAACGGTGTTCTTTATCGTACAAATAGAGCGGCATGTGAGGCCATGGGCTTGCTTGAAGATGATCAGGAATGGATCACTGCAATGCAAGAGGCTTCTGGAACAGCATCTTCATCAGAGTTACGGGCCCTTTTCTCTGAAATTTTAGTTTTCACAGACGTTTCAAGTCCAGTTGTCATATGGGAACAATTTTGGAGAGCGATGTCGGATGACATTCCTCGCATACTTTCTGAATCTTTAGGCATATGGCCACTACATGTGAATGATCCTGAGTTACAAGGTGGCGTTTTGTATGAACTACAGATGCTATTATCATTGCATGGTAAATCTTTAAAAGACTATGGGCTTCCAGTACCACCTGCGGGGTTGCTTCATATGTTTCGGAACAGAATGGTGATGGAAGAAAGGAATTACAATAGAGAAGAGCTAGCTTCTGAGAGCCGGGATATGATACCGCAGCTTAACCATATTCAAAAAAATATATTTGACATAGTAATAGGTGCAGTTACTCAACAAAAGCAAGAGCTGCTGTTTGTCTATGGTCATGGCGGGACGGGCAAAACATTTCTTTGGAATGCACTGATAGCAACTTTACGTAGTGAAGGTCGTATCGTTTTGGCAGTTGCGTCTTCTGGTATTGCATCGTTGCTATTACCATCTGGTAGAACGGCTCATTCAAGGTTCAAGATACCGTTACAGCTAACCGAAGAATCAGTATGTAGAATAAACAAAGGTACTCAGTTGGCGCAGCTTTTAAAAGAAACAGAATTAATTATATGGGATGAAGCTCCTATGAGTGAACGTAGGTGTTTTGAAGCTTTGGACAGAACTTTCAGGGACGTGTTAGATAAGCCAGCCATGCTTTTTGGAGGCAAACCTGTAGTGTTGGGGGGAGACTTCAGGCAGACTTTACCGGTTAAGAAAGGGGCAAATAAAAATCAGATAATAGCTTTATCCGTTGCTGAATCATATCTTTGGAAACACTTCAAAGTCTTTTTTTTGCAAGAAAATATGCGGCTGAAGAGGCCTTCAATGACATCAGCTGAGGTGCAAGAAACGAACATTTTTTCAAACTGGATCCTGAGTATCGGTGACGGAAATGTTGGTGTGCAAGATAGTGTAAATCCAGATGATGCGTCATGGGTGCAAATACCTGATAGATATTGCTTTCCGCCAACGGAAGAAGGAATGCTACAACTAATAAATTTTATATATGATACTGCATCGCTTGACAGTCCTACTCCAGCCAGTTTTCAGGATAGAGCTATTGTATGCCCCAAAAATGAAACAGCAGATGTTATAAATGCACGGATTTTAAAAAACCTTACTGGCACATCATATTTTTATAATAGCATAGATGATGCGATCCCTATTGGCAGTGACGGGGGGACATTAGAGCTACTATATCCAACCGAGTATCTCAATTCTATGACTTTCTCAGGCTTACCTCCTCACAAACTTGAAGTCAAAATTGGCAGTCCGATTATGCTGCTACGCAATTTAAACTTAACGGGAGGGCTTTGTAATGGAACCAGGTTGATCGTCAATCAATTACTGTCTAGAGTTATTGAAGCTAAAATTATTAGCGGTACAAAGATGGGCCAGAAAGTTTTTTTGCCAAGGATAATTTTGACAGTTAAGGAAGAGAAGATGCCATTCACTTTCAGGCGTAAACAGTTTCCAGTGAAGCTCTGCTACGCAATGACAATTAATAAAAGTCAGGGCCAGTCACTAAAGAAAATTGGCGTATACCTGCCTGAACCAATATTCGGGCACGGCCAATTATACGTTGCCCTTTCAAGAGCTACGTCACCAGCTGGGTTGAAAATAATTATAGAAGACCAACCTGGTCATCCATCGAATACTACCAAAAATATTGTCTATACTGATTTCTTAAATAAAGTTCGGACCCAACAGGTTTTAATTATTCTTGGTGTCCTGCGTCAGCCAAAAATGTGTGCCTGTCCTGTCATAGTTTATATGTCTTATAATGTCTTACTAAAATTTATGCATATCTATATTCAGCTATGTTATATGAAAAGGCCTTTTATAACTGCTTCCACTCTTTAGAGTATACCTTAGGAATATAGGTTATGTTATCATATTGCCAGCGTTAATTGTTATGCATATAGTGGTTAGAATACATACATTGGCCATTATTGCAACTACCCATGTTTGCACAATTTGGTATTTGCTTACCTCTTGATTATTTACCTGCACATACATAATATTACACTTCTCATATGTAATATGTATGTCATATCCTTTATTTCAGAAATAACTACCACCGTGTCATTAACGATGAAAAGTCTATACCTATATCTTTTACGTATTATTTTGGTGACTCATACTTATATACGTTGGCGTTTATGTGCCTCCCAATTTTCTACATAAGTATGAATCAAACCTGACTTTTCGTATCAAACATATATCCCAAGGTCTTTGGTTGACAAAAAACCAGCAACTGGTCTTTACCGAAGAACACCTTATACTTACGGCTATAGAAATATTGTTAAAAAGATACCTACAACGATAACGTTGCTGTTAACAATTTCATGGCTAAAATTCTTATGCAGAATCATGGCTGAACAAGAAGCGAAATTAACAACACCAAGGTTAACTGGAAGGCAGGTGACAGAAGAAGAAATCGCAAAAATCCGAGAAAAAAACAAAGGAAAAATGCTGGCAACTGAATCTACAGTTATAGGCATACGAGATATTGACCCCACCGATGCAAATCAGATTCTAGAAGCTAAAGTCTACCGCAAGTGGATATCCAAAAATGTCCCCGACCCAAACCCAACAGGGTTATGCTTCATCTTATTGGATAGACAGGTAAATAAAATTGTAAAAGAATCGTTTCTCTAAAATTAAGATATTTCCTTGCACGTAAAGTAACAATATTTTTTACAGGGTGATGCAATCCAAGCAAATGTTGATGTACGTGATATTCGGCAGTTCGATGCAATGCTGCAGCTTAATACATGTTACACAATTCAAGGATTTGGATGTAAACGGACAGATACCTGGCAACGAACACTTACAAATGACTTAACATTGTTATTTGGAAGATATACGCGTGCTACTCCTTTTGAAGACGATACTTTCCCTCTGCACTATTTTAACTTCGCTGCATATAATGAACTTGGCGAGCGTGCAGACTCACGTGACTCTATGCTAACAGGTATATTTCTGCAAATATAAACTTTACTTTGGAGATAATTTTTATAATCCTAACTGAACCTAGCGCAGATTACATTGGTATTATCAGAAACGTATCACGAATAAAGGAGTTCGGAGGTCCCGCCACTAACAGGATATTAAGAAAAAACATTGAGATACAGAATCTGAAGTATGAATCTCATTAACTTTACATTTACTTTAAAACAAATTACTAATTTATAGCAGGCTCATATAAAATGGTTTCCTGCAGTGGGAACAGCGTGACGTTGAGTTTATGGAACGAGATGGCAACATCTTTTGAATTGCAGATGGCGCTTCCACTCGAACAACCAATCATCATGGCAGTTAGCTCATGCCTTGCAAAAAGATATGGAGGTACATTTACTTTATAAATGTCAAAACTGCCTGTTTCATATACACATTAAAAATAGTCATTTACACAAAATGCAGGGTCTATTCAGTTATCAGGCACACCAGCAACATACTATTATCTTAACCCGAACATTGACGAAGCTGCCCATATCCGTGCAGTGTAAGTGTAAAACAAAATATTTTTTTCACTTATCGGCTGCTACCTAAATAAATAAATAAAAATTGACATAAACTTTAATGTAGCTATGATGATGTTCTTGCGCCCACTCCAAGAGTGCCATTATTGACTGCAGCTTCAGAATCTGAAGAGGAATCAATTCAGCAACAACTGTTAACGATATCTCAGCTTTGGGAAATTAATCCAGAAAACCTAACGGTAAGACTTACTGAACCTCTTTTTTCCATTCCCGACATATCAAATTAACAATGTAATTATGATGCAGGCACAACACAAATTCACAACTGAAGCTGTCATAATGATGATTGACGAAGACAAAGGTTGGTATTTAGACAAGTGCAGAACATGCGGCTTTAAAATAGAAGACAAGTCACCGCACTGGCATTGCCAGGAACCTGGAACAAAGGTCATCCCTAATTACAGGTATAAAGATATTAAATACAACAAACCGGCATGCATATTACACTAAATATGATAACCACAACTAACTTTCAACTTCTACATATGAATCACTGATATTAAATAACTATTGATTGCAGTTATTGCATCAAGGCAGTTATTGCTGATGTTACAGGCAGTCTTCTATTAACATGTTACAGTCCGCAAGCAGAAAAATTGCTACCACCTTGCTCAGAGATCCTAAGCTATATCCCAGACCCAGATCCATACAAGATTCCACCTCTCATAAAAGATCTCGAGCATACCAAACACAGGTTTGTACTTCATTTTGGAAAAGGTAGCAAGAAAAGATTCCCGAGGTTTATTTTAGACGATGCCAGTGATCCTGCTCCACCACCTTTCCCGCTCGCTCTTCCAGAAAGCAGCTCATCAAAAGTCATAATGAAGGAAACTAAACACGCTGAACCATCAACACCAGCACCAGAATTACCAGTAATTGGAACCCCTAAATTAACAGAAATATCCACTGATATACTCACACCACCACCTATGTCCGCGGAAGCAGCTGAAAAGAAAGGGTCAACATCAACTTCCACGCTCTCAGGCACGCGAAGGCAGCTATTTGAAACCTCAGAAGAGGAGGGAGATGAAAAAGGTACGAAGAAAGCCAAAAAAGACTAACCAGTCACTAAATGTGAAAGTAACACCAAGCTTTTGAAAACTTTTGCGCTACAAAAAAACACTTAAGCCTATGTATATACAGTTTTAGATGTAAATGTGCTGTGATAGTAACGCACCACAACTTTTGGGACGTTTTGCCTTTCACTACTGTTAGAAAGCAAAATCCACTAGTCTATAGCAGTTACCAGCCATGTCACTGATAGACATGGACAGTCATGTTAGTGTGAATGTAAATATAGCTACTGCTGTAAATATGTATGTAAGCTGTTATGACAGCCATTTTGTGCCACTTCAGTTTAGCACGGCTTTAGTGGTTCTAATGAAAGTGCACGATATTATCTTACAACCACTCCCAATGAAAGTGCGTCAGTACACGATAGGTAAAACTTACTGGAACATAAAACAACCAACCAACACTATGCAGAAAAGGGGAAGGCAAAAAACTTAACAACATATAAACCAACATTTTTATTCATAATAACACAAGATCATTACTATAACTTTTGATTCACAAACATAGTTATAAGTACTTCAACTCATTAGGTAGATTACGACCAGCCACACAAAACTATAACCCGCTATGGATTACACAAACCCATTGACTGTACATACATGAGATATCCTAATACGATACTAACCGATTGACACCAACAACTTGACTAACGATAGACAAACATTACTACTAGAAACATCTAACACCCAACGACCAACCCCACAAATACACTAACCATCTGAAGCCGTCTCCTCCAACTTCATGAACACTATATGCTTCTCTTTCTCCGCTATACCATCACGAAGAGCATCAATCAGAACATTAACGGCAAGTACAGTCTGACGATCAACACGTTTAAACTCCACCAGCGCTTCCAAACCGGCAACAGCCTTTTCATTCAGAGGCCCGAACTCACGTGTCTCAATAGTTGTCTGCTCGCGTTTTCGAAGCTTCCCAATCAACTGATTACGCTCCTGCTCCATGCGAGCCACAAAATTACGATCCTCGCATACTTCACTGGTAAACAAAAACTTATAAGCAGTTGCCAGATCATCTGACCCAGAGGCGCCCATGATTTCTTCAATATTCGGTTTCCCTGCCATTTTGAAATGCGCGATAAAGATAGATATGGGTGAATACATAACCTACTTAAGGGTTCTTGTCTTAACTTTTTGGGAAACCTTCCAACAAAAAAAGAAGCCCAATATGGGTACAAAACGAAGTGAAAGAAAAGGCCCATTACTAAAAAAAGCTTTGTAAATCGAAATAAATATTTCTTACACTATGAAACGAAATACCAATAAAAAAAACTTGATGCAACTTCCTAAAACGTACATGACGTAAAATGTAACAGAAAACGCTGAAGAATTTTTTTTCGTAAATCAGGACACAATACCCGCTGCATCGCAGCGGGCCCAAATCCTTGTTTCCTTATAAATATAAGTTTGAAAATCGTCGGTTCTTTCACTCGGTGCCTCTTTAACATTGCTAGAGGCCCATAAGATTTTTACTCCAAGCCCAGTTAATTAATCCAACTTAGTAGCCAATGTTAAATAGTACAGTAGTAGTTAAATTTTATTTTTCGCTGCAAATTATTCAAATTCATCAAGAAAGCTGAAATGGTACAAAATTCAAATAAGCTTGAAGCTTAGATGCTTCACTTATTCAATTCGACTTCAATTAAACAGATTATCTTCAACCATTGTTGAAGTATTTTTTTATGAGGTAGTAATGATTCTTCAGATATTCTTCAGCCTAGCCTTGTTAAGCTAAGTCTTCTGGATACCTGCAAGGATGTAACAACGCGTTAGCCATGCCTCGGGTGTTATCCCAGAACCAAGCTTCGGCATGAGAGTAAGTATAGGGTTTACCGAAGGGTATAGTATAAATATGTGTGTGAGAAAATGATACATTTTTACTAATTACTGTATGCGTATTTATACTGTAGGTTGTCACTACCTGGTCGTTGCCCATGTCACTATCTCTGACACTGTTGCTGCATTAGGGCTGACACTGTTTCCAACTCTGCGCCTGACACTGTCCTTGACACTGCTTCTGACACCCGGGAGAATGAGACGAATTGCTTCCAGGCTAAATGTCAAACGTACTGTCAGGTCAACGATACTTTCAGATATGACCTCCTTCGGTGTGCTAATCTTTCGGGCTTTTAGCCTTCCGATTGTTTAGCCATTCGCCCATATATGTCGTCAACCATAAAAAAAATAAAAAAATAAAAATGTTTGTCAGTAATTTTTAGTTGAATAGATTATCTTATACCTACATATATAGAAAGAAAACAATAAACGTTCTTTAGAGGGACGTGAATTAATAATTAACTAAATTACATTGCATTATTATGAATAGAAGAACACTACTTACAAGGCACATTATAGAGCTTACCTTATGCATTTATTATTTTTAGTTAGCTTTGACCTTTCAAAAGCAAAAGCCGACTATGAGACCAAATTATTATGATAATGAAAGTCTATAATAAGTTATATAAGGCAATTATGTCGTATATTAAATAAGCATTATACACCATTTCTATTTTAGGTGTTCGAAAATTATCTCTATCTTATTCTTAACACCGGAAAACTTTACTTATCTATATCTATACTTAAAATATCTACTGTGGTAAACTTTACTAAGAGTTTATAATTATTTCATATCGCTAGTTTGTAAACTGTATACTGTATTTTATAAATTTTTATCCACTATGCATAATCTTGTTAAAGCAGAATAAACATCTCATTAAACTTAAATACATTTAATTATAAATGTTCAAAATTTTAAATCTTTCAATTCATACTACATAAGCATGAAATATATGTCCATGGTTAAATGTTTTTATAAACTAAAATAGTATGATTTAAGAATGATCTACTGCTTATAATCGAAATGGGATAACAAGGTTACTTGCAATATATGGTTTCATGTTCCATGAAGACTACTCGAATGAAACTATATTTGCTGCCCAAAAAACCGACCAGTTTCCTATATTGTTACCATACATTTGCTTCCGTGTTTACCTTATTAACACCAAATAATCCCTAAATGCAGGAGCCGAGATACAGTTTCGAGTACTCTCGACAACCATGATCTGATAAAAATTATGTTATGACCATATTAGTTGTCTAGTTGAGAGGTAGGGGTCAAAAAATAAAGAGGATTTCACGAGATGTATCTAGCATTGGTTTAATATTCATACACTTTTTACTTGAACCTTATAAATTGCAGTATTAAATATGATTCAACAAACATGTGAGTTTTAATGCTACAACCTCATACTGGTGTACTTGTACTTACGCTAGGCTCCTAACGGCTTTTCACAGCCTTCATTTTCATCACATGCAAATCTTAATTTAATTTATAGCGTCCTCACTTTCAATTGAATTCCTCCCTCTAGCTATAATCTATTTTAATTTCCAAATTAATAAATTAGGTCCGACACGAAACTAAACTAGTTTGTGTTCGTCTAAAGTAAGGGTGTTCGTCGGTTCGGTTAGTTTGGTTAACTTGTTTTTAGGTAAAACTGAAAAACAAATTTGAAATCAGTTCGGTTTCAGGTTCACCTGAGTAACCCGAATTACATAATTTATATTATTTTTTATTTAATTATACAAATTTTTAGCATAAAAAGAAACTTAAGCTTAAAAAATGTTATATTTATATTAGAAATAGTTTAATGGTTTTTTGTAAACAAATATATAAAAAGTATATATTTATGTAAACTCGGTTTTCGGTTTGGTTCGGTTTCATTTTGCCAAAACCATATCCAAATTGAAAACCGTAAATTTAATTCAGTTAGATTCGGTTTTGAAAAATTCGGTTTGGTTACAAATTCAATTCGGTCTTATTCGGTTTTGTTTGGTTTCGGTTTTTAATTCCTGTAGGTATTATCGATTTATGAACACCCCTAGTCTAGTCTAATCAGTTTTCCTTCTTTTACGACTTTTTTTCTATTAAGAAAAACAGACTTACATGGGTTGACACTGTTGGAAATGTATATATTTACAAACATGTGAATGTCCGGATTCGAACTCGTGACCACGGGATTGCACACATTAGCGAATGAGAATTAAAGTTAATAATTAATGTTTATGTTTACGATTAATTATTGCACATTAAGTCCGGTTAACGATCGTTAAGTATTTGACGGAAAAATGATTAACGACCGTTAAATGAAAAGAGAAAGGACTAGAAATGGAAAACTTGGAAAAGTTATGGATTTCTTTGGGCTTTGCATAAGTGGCCGGCCATGGGGCTTTCCCAAGCCCTAAAATCATAACTTGTTCCCTAAGTTTACCTACTAGTATATAAAGAGGGTTAGGTTCTAGGGTTTCACACACTTGTGCATTGAATTAACCCTAGATCTCTCCTCTCCTCTCTCTTGTCCCATTTTCGGCCAAACACCCCTTGTAAGGGAGTTTGGTTTCGTTTTTCTTAAACGAGGACTTGTGTTAGATCTAGCAATCGCTTGATTCGTTGGTTAATTCGTGTGTACAAGAACGTGGTTGTAAGACATTATTCTTACATCATTTGGTTTGAGTTGTAGAACGGTAAGGGACAACTCATTAAACCACTTCTTTGGTTTGCTCTAGTGATCTGACATTCGCAAGAGGTACGTTACGCATACTTTCAGTTAATTAATTTATTTGTTATGATCTTTAAGTCTTCCGCTGTGTACTCTTGATGTCTTTATGTTTTATTGTATTTTATATATCATAAACTCAACAGACACATAACTATAAGTCATCAGGTGCACAAAACTTTTTTTACAAGTATAAGAGAAATAAAAATTAATGAACTAAACGATATGATTTCTTAAAAAATACTAAGAATACGTGTATTTCTTTTAATATATTAGTGGTAGCTAAACAACACATGTATTTATGTGACACAAAATTTCATGACCTGGTTCATTTCGGATAAATAAGGAGTTTTAAAAAGATTAACACTATGAGAAAAACATCCATCGAGTTTCCGTAACCCCTTGGTCCACCCTGCTTAGAGACTCAAACTATATAGTACCACTATCGAATATAGTATAACAAACGAGACTTGAAACACACGGTTACTTGATTAGAACATTTCACAGCACATGAATAACACTATGCTACAAACCATTTGATATCCTGTTTGTTTACTAATATGAGATTTCGAGTCAAGATGGTAAATTACGTACTAATAATGCATAGCATTTTTATTTTTCCTATATATTAGTTTAATTTACACTAGCTTAAAATACAAACTATCTTATTACTACATGATAACTTCTTTTATTTTTTATTGTTTAAACTCGAATTAAATCTTCCCATCAACTGTACCAAAAGAATACACTTGAACCACCTCTGTATAGCATGCTGCATTATTGATGGTGCTTCATCTTTACAACTGTGTTAGCTATATCATGCAGGTATCAACCAAAAAAGTTACATAAATTTAATAATATTATTATCTAATATGGTACATTATATAAACCGGTCACATATATTCCACAATATTATGGTCATAAAGAGTAGTCAATAAGTGTAAAAAAATTATTCATGGCTATCTCTACATTATATGGTCTTTCATTCACCTTAGTTTCATTATTTTTAGTACTAGGGACAATTTTTCCTAGTGCCAATGCTCGTGCATTCTTTGTGTTTGGAGACTCGCTAGTCGATAATGGTAACAACAATTACTTGGTTACATCTGCCCGGGCCGATTCATATCCTTATGGCATTGATTACCCTACACATAGACCAACCGGTCGTTTTTCCAATGGCCTCAACTTGCCCGACCTTATTAGTAAAGTTCTAAATATACCCTTTTGCAGATATTCATTTAGGGCAGACATTATATATCTGTTATGTATTTATATGTCGAGTTTCCATATTTATTAACTTTATGCGCGTAATGACAGGTCAGCGTATGGGAGCGGAGCCCACATTGCCGTATTTAAGCCCACAGCTTAGAGGACAAAGGCTACTCGTTGGCGCTAATTTTGCTTCTGCAGGGATAGGAATACTTAATGACACCGGAGTCCAATTTGTATAAATATTTTGTGACATACATTCTATATTAACATATGAGACGAATAAGCAATGTATATAAAATGAACTACCAATGTTTTTCAGGTGAATATAATTCGGATGCCTTTGCAATTTGAGTACTTTAGGCAGTACCAACAACGGGTAAGTGCACTTATAGGAGCGAGCCAGACCAAAAAACTTGTGAATAACGCCCTCGTTCTCATGACACTTGGTGGCAATGACTTTGTCAACAACTACTTCTTGATTCCCTACTCTGCTCGCTCTCGACAATATTCTCTCCCAAATTATGTCCGTTTTATTTTAGCGGAATACAAAAAAATTCTAACGGTATGTAAACATCCTAAATATTTGTTTTTAAATGTATATGTCAGCTTAAATCATAAACCTTAAACCCCTGATTGCAGCAACTGTATGATTTGGGAGCACGTAGAGTTCTTATCACAGGAACTGGCCCGTTAGGGTGTGTGCCAGCTGAACTAGCACAGCATAGTCAAAACGGGGAATGTGCACCCGAACTTCAAAGGGCTTCAGAATTATATAACCCACAACTTTACAAAATGATTGATGATCTCAATAGCAAAATAGGTAGTCATGTATTCATCAATGTAAACTCGAAGAAAATGCACTCAGACTTTATCAATGATCCAGCAGCTTTCGGTAAATAATCACATTTCTAGTCTAATCTTTCTTTCTAACATTCTTAAATTTTGGTTTCGTTTTAGCTCAAGATGGTTTGGTACTTTCTGCAGGATTTGTGTCATCAAAGATAGCATGTTGCGGTCAAGGACCATACAATGGGCTCGGTCTATGCACCCGATACTCGAATTTGTGTAGTAACAGAGAATTGTATGCATTTTGGGATCCATTCCATCCGTCCGAAAAAGCCAACAAGATTATTGTGGAGCAAATGATGACTGGCTCCACTGAGTACATGAATCCTATGAATCTAAGTACCATTTTGGCTTTAGATTCTCAGACTTAGTAACCATTTATTTCAATAAAAGTCGACATATATATATGGGTTAATGGTCTAGAAAATATACAAACTTTCCACTTTTTACTATTGTGACAATAAACTTTTTTTTTCCTATTGTAACAAAATAACTTCTTAATGACTACTATTGTAACCAAATGACACAGTTAATTACCACTTAAGTTGGCAGTTAATTACCACAGTTAATTACCATTTGGTTCCAATAGTAGTCATTAAGAAGTTATTTTGTTACAATAGGAAAAAAAAAAGTTTATTGTCACAATAGTAAAAAGTGGAAAGTTTGTATATTTTCCAGACCATTAACCCTATATATATTTGTCTAGTTGTTCTTTGGTGTTTGAACATGTGCACAATAGTTCCTATTTGTACCATTGTCATAATTGTAAGAGCTCTAATTCAATGATTAGAGATATATTCTGGTGTTAAAGTGATATATTTTTTATTAATTATGTCATTTTTAAAGTCTTTTTTAACATCAAACTCACAAATTAATTTCAGAAAATACATTTCTCTGTTTGTTTTAGACGCTAGTCTTATTTTTCCTCTATAGGGGGTTTCTTAAAGTATTGATTTGTGAATCGATGACTGTGTTTCATGATAACAACGGAGCATTTTTGGAAGCAAAACCTCTCTGCTATCGGTTAAATGTATGATTGGCTATATTTATCGCCCCATACCTCGTTCGTTCTTGACGAGATTGAGGATTGTTGTTGTAGTTTCGTATAAAGTTGTGCATTTCCTTTATAAATGTACATATGAAAAGCTTTGCAAATACATTTAAGCAAACAATTTTGTCATAAGTTTACGGAAACATTTGCTTTGCTTGATGATATGTTAATTAGGAAAGTTCACCAGGCACCCAAAAAAAATGTATGAGATTAACGTTTTTTAGCCGGTTTAAACCTTTTTGGAGTGTATGAAATGTGTATATTCATTTGAATCTAATGCCATAATAAAAGTTCATTATGTTGATCGGTGAGATGAACAACACACACGATACATATGTATTACACATAGTAGACAAAATATATTATTATTTTAACTGATTAATTTGCTAATTAGTTATATTTACAAAGCTTTTATTATCCACAAGCTAGACATTACACCCATATTGTAATGTATTAGTCCCATTTACCGTTCCGGTTACTCAACTGGTTTTAATTGTTGGTGTGGTGAGCCCAGTAGCAGGGTTAGTTAATCAATGTAAGTAAAACAACAATAAGTTAGCAGAAACAAATACTTACCGGATATCACTTGAAATCGTGTGATCACTTTCCAAAGTAAACTATTCGACCCTAATGCCTGGGTTACACGAATATCTACTTGGAATAAGACCAAATGCTGTTATAGAATTAGGCACAATTCAATAACCCTTGCGCTTATAAGTGTTTATCGTTTTCTGTATGTGTTTCATGCATAATCAGATATCCTATTTGTATGACATTACTCTCAGCCGTTCAAATGGAATTATGAGGATTAATCGGCCCATTAATCACCTCATAACTATCCCCATTATAGCCGTTAGTGGTTACATGACCAATTAAACGTGGTCATTAAGCAGTTGTAACTACCATTTAGCAGTACTTTAACACTAGCACGCAGTACTTTCATAGCACTTCAGTGGAAACAATGCTTATCAGTGGAAACCACAAGCAGTACTTTCCACAAGCAGTACTTTCTACTAGTACTACCAATACAAACCACTATAAGAGTCAGGGTGTTCATGGACCTTATGGGTGTACACTCCGTACCTCCTAACCCATTACAAGGTATGAACTAATCCCACAAGTGCACTAAATTTCCCAACAATCCTCCCCAAATTTAGTTCACTTCCTTTGCATAAAAACCAAACATTAAACAAAACATGTGCATAAACGAAATGTCCTGAGGATTGAATTTCCATCTTAGTAAATTACACGTTCAAATATTCGAGAATCAGGGTGTTCTAAGAATTGAACCCTTCAACCCATTTGAATACCTGAAGATAAAATACACACAAGTTTTCAAACACTTAACAGCTCCTGACACTATACAAGCCATGTGTCCATATCCAAATTCATAAATGTTGTAAAAGCTAAAAGTCCAAAGCTTCCTGAAGCGGCAAAACTTCAACATTTACATAGGTGGTTCCTCTTTAGTCATGCTCCTGCCAAGCACTTTTTCAAAGAAAATTAACCATTAAGAAGTAAAGACTTCATCCTCCTTTCAGCAGGTTCTGAGCACAACCTTGGGATGTAAATAAACATGTGCTCCAGTCCAATGAATGTTCAGCTTTCCACATTGAACTCAGCTCCCAAGTTTCCTTAGGAGGGAGTTGGGTGTCCTAGCATTCAGTGACTAAGTTGGACTTAAACCCATCCCTTTAGCAGACTTTATTACCAAGTCTCTAGCCAAACCCTTCGTCAAGTGATCAGCTAAGTTCTGTTGAGATCTAACAAACTCTATAGATACCACCCCATTCATGATCAGCTCACGAATCATGCTATGTCTGACACCTAAGTGTCTAGACTTACCATTGTACATTTGGCTATAAGCCTTAGCCAATGTAACTGCACTATCACAACGGATAGAAATAGGTGCTATAGGTTTAGGCCACAATGGAATCTCAAGAAGCAAGTTTTTCAACCATTCAGCTTCTTTACCAGCAGCTGCTAAGGCCACAAATTCAGATTCCATTGTTGAACTGGTGATGCAAGTTTGCTTCTTGGATGCCCAAGAAATTGCACCTCCACCAAGTAGGAATACCCAGCCACGGGTAGACGAATTGTCTTCAGTGTTACTGATCCAACTTGCATCAGTGTAACCTTCCAACACTGATGGATAACCAGTATATGAAAGACTATAATCCATAGTTCTCTTCAAATACTTCAGTACCCTGTGAACTGCTTGCCAGTGATGAGCACTAGGATTACTAGTATACCTGCTCAATTTTCCCACTGCAAAACCAATATCAGGTCTTGTACAAGTCATGGCATACATCAGGCAGCCAATTACCCTAAAATACTCAAGTTGAGATACAGCTTTGCCATTATTAGGCATCAGCTTCTCACAAGTATCCATAGGATTACTCACTGGAGTACAATCAAAGTAATTGAATTTCCTCAACAACTTCTCAATATAATGAGACTGAGATATAGAAATTCTTTTACTTTCATGTTTAATCCTTATACCAAGGATAACATCAGCCTCCCCCATGTCCTTCATGGAGAACCTTGATGACAAAAATTCCTTTGTCAAATCAACCTGATTTTGGTCAGTGCCAAAGATCAACATGTCATCAACATATAGACAAATGATGACTCCTTTACCAGATTCATCAAATTTGCTATATACACATTTGTCAGCTTGGTTAAGAACATAACCACTAGACAAAACCACTTCATCAAACATTTGATGCCATTGCTTAGGTGCCTGCTTCAGTCCATAAAGAGACTTAATCAGTTTACACACCTTGTTTTTATTACCAGGCATGATGAAGCCCTGAGGTTGGTTCATATAAACCTCCTCTTCCAATTCACCATTCAAGAAAGCTGTTTTCACATCCATCTGATGAATAACCAGATTGTGAATAGATGCCATAGCAATCAGCAGTCTTATGGTACTGATACGAGCCACAAGGGCATAAGTATCAAAATAGTCTATTCCTGACTTTTGTTTAAAGCCCTGAATGACTAGTCTAGCCTTGAACTTTTCAATAGTTCCATCTACCTTCATTTTCCTTTTAAAAATCCATTTGCAACCCAGAGGTTTGCAACCAGGAGGTAGATCAACCAACACCCAAGTGTTGTTGCCCATGATGGAATCCATCTCATCATTGATTACTTCTTTCCAGAAAGCAATATCATGGGACTTCATTGCTTCTTCAAATGTCTTGGGATCATCCTCAACAATGAAGCAATATGAGTATTGGTCTGAAACCTCATCCCTTGTTCCTTCAACTAAGTATAGTTAAAACTCAAGTCCAAATGACTTTGGAGTCCTAACCCTTTTGCTCTTCCTTAGCACAGGTTCAGGTTGTTGTACCACAACCTCATCAGGGACCACAGATGGTTCATCATCAGGGACCTCTGATACACCAGTGTCATGAGTTCCATTAGGAATCCTCTGACTTGGTCTAGGGACTGATGAAAATCTATTCTCATCAAAGTCTGCATCCCTTGATTCAATAATGGAGTTAATTGAAACATATTCATTAGGTTCAATAACATAGAACCTAAAAGCCTTGGAATGCTCAACATATCCAACAAAGATGCAATCAATGCCTCGTTCACCCAAAGTCTTTAGCTTTGGATCAGGGAGTCTTAAAACAGCCCTACAATCCCAAACCTTGAGATAATTCAGGTTGGGTTTCCTTTTAGTCCAGAGTTCATAAGGGGTAACCTTGTTCCTTTTGTTGGGAACCCTATTTAACAAATAGCAAGCTGTTAACATAGCTTCACCCCAGAACCCTTGACTCAGTCCTGAATAGGACAACATGGAATTAACCATCTCATTCAGCACCCTGTTTTTCCTTTCAGAAATACGATTTTGCTGAGGAGTATAAGGGGCAGTCGTTTCATGGATTATTCCAACAGACTGAAAGTACTGAGTATCCATGTACTCACCTCCCCTATCAGTCCTTAATCTTTTGATCAAAGACCCAAGTTGTAATTCAACTTCAGTTTTAAACACTTTGAATTTAGCTAATGCTTCATCCTTGGTATGTAACAGATAGACATAACAAAATCTAGAAGCATCATCAATAAATGTCACAAAGTACTTCTTATTCCCCAAAGAAGGAGTGGCATGCAAATCACACAGGTCACTGTGAATAAGCTCCAAGATCTTAGTCTCACGACTAACATCCTGAAAGGGTTTCTTGGTTATCTTGGTCAACATGCAAGTTTTACACTTTTCAGTGTCCATGTCAAAATCAGGGATTAAACCATCCCTAGACATATCTTGCATTCTTTTATAGTGAACATGGCCAAGTCTAGCATGCCAAAGGGTAGAGTCAGTCTGGTCATATGTGGTCACAAAAGCTGAAATAACACTATCAGTGGTAACATTAAGCCTGAACATTTGATTACATAAATAACCAAAACCAATAAAAACACCATGCTTAGAAAGCACAAATTTATCAGACTCAATAACTTGTTTATAACCATGATTATTCAAAATACTACTTGAAACCAAGTTCTTCCTGATATCAGGAACATGAATAACATCAAACAAAGTTACAATCTTTCCTGAACTAAACCTAAGATCTACACATCCACGACCATGCACCAAGGCTGTTGACTCATTTCCCATGTGAAGAATAGAACCATCATTCAGTGACTCATAATTCTTGAACCAGCTTCTATCTTTACACACATGAACTGTTGCACCAGAGTCAACCCACCACGCAACATCATCATCCTGCACATAAAAAGATTCAGATACATATGTAACATAATAAATTTGAAAAGACTTATTAAACATATTCTGACCTTTCAGTGAGTTGGCTGAACCACCACTCCCTGAACCATTAGTGCCTGATCCATTGGCTTTACCACCAATTTTAACACCTTTGCAGTCCCTTTTAATGTGACCAGTCTTGCCACATTTCCAACAAGTAGGAGTTGCCTTCTTGTTAAGATCTGCCTTTGTGTTATCATGATATTTGCGTTTGCCTTTGTTATCATTGTACCTGGTGGAGTTGTTATGCTCCACCATATTGACAACAGATGCACCAGTAGCATTGCTACTATTTGGCTTGTCATTATCCTGCACCTTGAGGGATTCCTCAATGCACAGATGACTGCCCAACTCAACAAGAGTTAACTCCTCCTTCATATGTTTCAAGATATGCTTGAAATCTTTTCATGAAGGAGGGAGTTTGTCAATGACACAAGAGACTTTGATAGCCTCATCCATGTTCATATGGTGTTGTGTAAACCTTCCAAGTATTCCAAGAAGTTCATTGTATTGTTCCATAACTGGTCTTGAATCAGTCATTTTGTAATTTGTGAAATTACTAACAAGGAACTTCTTACTTGATGCATCCTCAGCCATATATTTGGCATCCAAGGAATCCCACAGTTCTTTTGAAGATTCAAAGTTCTGATAAATATCAAACAGAGAATCAGACATACCATTCAGAATAAGACCTCTGCATATGTAGTCATCATTCTCCCATTTGCTCCTCCTCCTGATCTGCTCCACAGTAGCATCATCCCCATCATCAGGAATAGGTATAGTAAGCACATACACCACACTCATGCTTGACAGCAAGAAGTGCATCTTCTTCTGCCACCTCCTAAAGTCCACCCCTTCAAACTTATCAAGTTTGGCAAAGTTTGAAGCCATGTGTTTCATTGCAGCAGTTGCCATTGATTATCACAAAATAGTTTACTTTGATTGTTGGTGTGGTGAGCCCAGTAGCAGGGTTAGATAATCAATGTAAGTAAAACAACAATAAGTCAGCAGAAACAAATACCACTAGGTGGTTACCGGATATCACTTGGAATCGTGTGATCACTTTCCAAAGTAAACTATTCGACCCTAATGCCTGGGTTACACGAATATCTACTTGGGATAAGACCAAATGCTGTTATAGAATTAGGCACAATTCAATAACCCTTGCGCTTATAAGTGTTTATCGTTTTCTGTATGTGTTTCATGCATAATCAGATATCCTATTTATAGGACATTACTCTCAGCCATTCAAATGGAATTATGAGGATTAATCGGCCCATTAATCACCTCATAACTATCCCCATTATAGCCGTTAGTGGTTACATGACCAATTAAACGTGGTCATTAAGCAGTTGTAACTGCCATTCAGCAGTACTTTAACACTAGCAGTACTTTTATATCTCTAGCAGTACTTTCATAGCACTTCAGTGGAAACACTACTTCAGTGGAAACACTGCCTATCAGTGGAAACACTGCTTATCAGTGGAAACACTGTTTATCAGTGGAAACCACAAGCAGTATTTTCCACAAGCAGTACTTTCTACTAGTACTACCAATACAAACCACTATAAGAGTCAGGGTGTTCATGGACCTTATGGGTGTACACTCCGTACCTCCTAACCCATTACAAGGTATGAACTAATCCCACAAGTGCACTAAATTTTCCAACAATAATAACAACTGCACAACAGTGAACTGGTTTTAATTTGTTAAACAACATTAACAAAAAACAAAACACTATTGAATCTATTCAATTATTCATGTGTCACCTAAAATTTTAAACTTTTTATTTGGCAATAATCATGTACCCAAAACTCTTAATAAGACAAATAAAAAACCTTGTAAACTTGGTCTCTGCAGCAATGTACAAGCATAAAAAAAGCTTTAAAAATTTGCTGGCAGTAATAAATTTATATCCATTTGAAAGGAACTTTTGGGAAATGAAAGCTCATTTTCAGTCCTTTGATATGGCATGTGCGCGGATGTCACAAAAGTTCCAAAATGTACTGATCACAACTTATTCAAGGTCATGACTAGCCATACCTTTTTTCGTGCAATTGTTGGAACTGGCAATATATGTTTAATCAGGCTGAGAATACGTAACTAACTTTCTCAAATATACCGATGTACGTAACATACAAATTTTATTACTTTTGTACGTAAATAACTTTCAAATTATGGTCAATGTACGTAATGTGACCGGTAACTACAAGTTACCAGGTCAAAAGTTTCAAATTATGATCAATGTACGTAAATAACTTTCAAATTATGATCAATGTACGTAATGTGACCGTTTTTCTTACGTTTTGTCCGTTTTTGTTCCGTTTTCGTCCGTTTTTCTTACGTTTTGTCCGTTTTTCTTACGTTTTGTCCGTTTTTGTTCCGTTTTTATCCGTTTTTCTTACGTTTTGTCCGTTTTTGTTCTGTTTTTGTCCGTTTTTCTTACGTTTTGTCCGTTTTTCTAACGTTTTGTTCCGTTTTTCTTACGTTTTGTCCGTTTTTGTCCGTTTTTCTTACGTTTTGTCCGTTTTTGTTTCGTTTTTGTCCGTTTTTCTTACGTTTTGTCCGTTTTTGTTTCGTTTTTGTCCGTTTTTGTTCCGTTTTCGTCCGATTTTCTTACGTTTTGTCCGTTTTTGTCCGTTTTTCTTACGTTTTGTCCGTTTTTGTTCCGTTTTTCTTACATTTGTCCGTTTTTGTCCGTTTTTTGTCCGTTTTGTTCGTTTTTGTTCCGTTTTTCTTACGTTTTGTCCGTTTTTCTTACGTTTTGTCCGTTTTTTTCTGTTTTTATCCGTTTTTCTTACGTTTTGTCCGTTTTTCTTACGTTTTGTTCCGTTTTCGTCCGTTTTTCTTACGTTTTGTCCGTTTTTGTGCGTTTTTCTTACGTTTTGTCCGTTTTGTTCCGTAAAAAAAGGGACAAAACGTAAGAAAAACGGACAAAAACGGAACAAAAACGGACAAAACGTTAGAAAACCGGACAAAACATAAGAAAAACGAACAAAAACGGACAAAACGTAAGAAAAACGGACAAAACGTAAGAAAAACGGACAAAAACGGAACAAAAACGGACAAAACGTAAGAAAAACGGACAAAAACGGACAAAACGTTAGAAAAACGGACAAAACATAAGAAAAACGAACAAAAACGGAACAAAAACAGACAAAACGGAAGAAAAACGGACAAAACGTAAGAAAAACGGACAAAAACGGAACAAAAACGGACAAAACGTAAGAAAAACAGACAAAAACGGACAAAACGTAAGAAAAACGGACAAAAACGGACAAAACGTTAGAAAAACGGACAAAACATAAGAAAAACGAACAAAAACGAAACAAAAACAGACAAAACGTAAGAAAAACGGACAAAACGTAAGAAAACGGACAAAAACGGACAAAACGTAAGAAAAACGGACAAAAACGGAACAAAAACTTAAGAAAAACGGACAAAACATAAGAAAAACGGACAAAAACAGACAAAACGTAAGAAAAACGGACAAAACGTAAGAAAAGCGGACGAAAACGGAACAAAACGTAAGAAAAACGGACAAAACGTAAGAAAAACGGACAAAAACAGAACAAAAACGGACAAAACGTAAGAAAAACGGACAAAAACAGAAAAAAAAACAGACAAAACGTAAGAAAAACGGACAAAACGTAAGAAAAACGGACGAAAACGGAACAAAACGTAAGAAAAACGGACAAAACGTAAGAAAAACGGACAAAAACAGAACAAAAACGGACAAAACGTAAGAAAAACGGATAAAAACGGAACAAAAACGGACAAAACGTAAGAAAAACGGACAAAACGTAAGAAAAACGGACGAAAACGGAACAAAAACGGACAAAATGTAAGAAAAACGGTCACATTACGTACATTGATCATAATTTGAAAGTTATTTACGTACATTGATAATAATTTGAAACTTTTGACCTGGTAACTTGTAGTTACCGGTCACATTACGTACATTGATCATAATTTGAAAGTTATTTACGTACAAAAGTAATAAAATTTGTATGTTACGTACATCGGTATATTTGAGAAAGTTAGTTACGTATTCTCAGCCTTCACCCGTTTAATCACTCATGTGCAGCGTCTACTATAGCTGGATGAAACTCGAAACTAGAAACTAGCACAGGTACGCGCATTGATCCTAGGCATGTGCGTTATGAACCTTCTTACGATTCCATTTAACCATATTACCAATTTAGTCACTCCAAATTAAACGCTCGTGACCACGTTTCTGACCGTGCCCTACTTTGACAGCGAGCCAAATGATTTATTGATTATTCGTTGGTATAATAATGTTTTAACCATGTTTGCGATGATAATGTTGTATTCGTAGTTGCTAATATGTGTGTTCAGCTTGCGTTTGTATAAACTTAATCTTATATGATGTCAATAAGGTAAGAATTACCTAACATGACAAAATTGACAACCTAAGCCGAAGATAGGAAACAAAATTGTAAAACCCGTCTCCGTGGTTTGGCTAGATTATAGGCACCCCTATAGTTTTGAAAGTGCATATGCGTAGTCTTTTTGGGCTACTTTGGTGTGTGATAACCGTCTTGGGCAAGGACTGCATTTGTGCTCGAAGTTTCATATGTTCTAATGTCAGGGACGATAATTAAACCAAAGTTTCCTACATAAACCGTGGATGTATTATGGAAGTTGTAGCAACTGCGTCTGCAATTTGACCAAACCACACGACCGACTTTGACAATTTACTCTAACTATTCAAATGTATCTCAGTGAAGTTGTTAAACACGTAACTTTTGGTCATTATTACACGGTTATGAATTACGACCACCAGGAGAACCACATTTGCGGTGGGATATTAAAGTAATTAACTTTGGTCTGGTGAATTATTATAACATCGTGAAGACTAAGTGATAATGATAATATAATTTACATCTTGTATTAAACCAACCGTCCAATTAAATAAAATTTCAACCACCTTCATTTACCACTGTTCAGTACCATTATTGGTCTTCATTGATCCAAAGAATTAACTGGACCAATATAAATATAGACAACTCTATAAAACACCATCATTTGCATCATTCACAAAACACCACAAAACAGCCTTGTTTTCACTATGTCTAAAACTCACTCACACATGGCTGTCACAATATTTTCCACTAGCCTTGTGGTCATTTTTGCTATATTGGGACTATTAGCCCCTCCAGCCGAAGCTGCACCTCGTGCTTTTTTTGTTTTTGGTGACTCGTTAGTCGACAGTGGTAACAACAATTATTTGGTTACCACTGCTCGTGCTGATGCACCTCCTTATGGTATTGATCATCCCACTCATCGAGCCACTGGACGTTTTTCCAACGGACTTAACATCCCTGATCTTATCAGTTGAGTTTGGTTTAAGTTAACCTTTTTTGTTATTCACAATAACTTATTCTGCATGCATGTTACTAAACTTAAGTTTGATGACAGGTCAGAAGCTAGGGTCTGAGCCAACATTGCCATATTTGAGCCCGGAACTAACGGGGCAAAAGCTTTTAGTTGGTGCTAACTTTGCCTCCGCAGGGATTGGAATACTGAATGACACCGGAGTCCAATTTGTAAGTAGTTTTTTTTCATAATATCGCGTTTACTAGTAGTACCAAAATTTTAGAAAACGTATTGGTTAGATAATAAGGACAATGTAACAATTTTTTTCTTTCTTTCAGGTGAACATAATTCGGGCTCCTCAGCAGCTTGATTACTTCAAACAATACCAAGATCGAGTTAGTGCACTTATAGGACCCCAGAAAACGAAACAACTTGTAAACAACGCACTTGTCCTCATGACACTAGGTGGTAATGACTTTGTTAATAACTATTACTTAGTCCCGATGTCAGCACGATCCCGTCAATATAGTCTCCAAGATTATGTTCCTTTCATCATTTCCGAATATAAAAAGATTTTAATGGTATTTATTCGAATTTTTATCTAGCCATGCATTTAAAGTTTCAACATGGTACAATGTTATCTTATACATTTTGGTTGATTGCAGAGGGTGTATGACTTGGGGGCCCGCAAGGTACTCGTGACTGGAACGGGTCCATTAGGGTGCGTGCCAGCAGAATTGGCTCAGCATAGCCGAAGTGGTGAATGTGCGGGTGAGCTTCAACAGGCTGCAGCTCTCTACAACCCACAATTAGACGATATGCTTAATAGTCTTAATAACGAACTCGGTAGTCATGTGTTTGTTGGTGTAAACACACGAAAAATGCACAATGATTTCATGAGTGATCCAAAAGCTTATGGTGAGTAATTCCACAAATTAAGAATATAACGGAATTATTACTTCTTGGTTTATGTAAATAATATATATTTTGGATGATTTTCTGTGTAGGATTTGTTACCGGACAGGTAGCATGTTGCGGACAAGGGCCATACAATGGGATGGGACTATGTACCGCGATGTCCAACTTATGCTCAAACAGGGAGCAATATGCATTTTGGGACGCATTCCATCCCACTGAGAAGGCAAACAAACTTATCGTCGAGCAAATTATGGCTGGATCGACTGAGTACATGAAACCCATGAATCTAAGTACTATATTGGCCTTAGATCGATTCTAATCAATTCTAGCTATCTGCGTGTATCTAAAGAGATACTTCTTAATTCTAAGTTAATGTTTGTTCTTTTCATTGGAGTTATGTTTCCAGATGTGTTAAACTGGTTTGTAAGATCTTTTCAGGTGTAATAACTAAGATATATTTATGCTTTTTATTTGAATTCATATATTGTCGATCTTTTTGTTCGTTATCATCTGCTCTTCTTTCTGAGTAAAGTTGCCACTAGACAAAAATAATGACTCGTGAACCATCATTAGACTCGAAGTAACGGTCACCAAACTCACCAACGTGATATGAGTGCCACATCCACCATTTTATTACACTATCAAAACTCACAGCCAAACAGGTCTAGCAGTGACCACCAAACCAAACCTTTTCAACAAATTTGATAAAAACTAAATTAAACTTTCATTCACTGTTAATAAATACTAGCAGGGTATCCGCGCGATGCGGCGCCAGGTACCATGTGACTATATTTACGGCAAACAAATATTGTTCATTTACACGTTTTTTTTAACAATAACTTTACAATTGAATGATAAATTAAATTAAAATAACTTTAAATAGTAACAATGATATTTCATTTTTTGACATTTTCTGGTAAGATAACCTCTAATATGTTATACAATAAATTTTTTTCTTAGTGTTACAAACATATAACATCTTTTCAATGTAAATGATGTAAAAAAGCTAGGATTAAGTTTTATTTGACCAAAGTGTTTACGTTTCAACTCAAGAAACTAACCACATATTAAAAAGGACTTGTATAACAAAAGTGTATTAACTTATTATGTTTAAACCAAAACAGAAAAATAATGAAAGAAATTAGTTTTTGTTATTTCTTAAACATTTTTGGAGTCGAACCTTTGTCTAAATAAAGGCAAAATTTCAGCCCGTTCAGCCATAGATCCTTTAAAAAATTTGGCCACACACAAAATTTCAAATAAATTTCGGCTAGTAAATTGTAGCCCAACTTTATAACACCAAAAAAAAAAAAAAAAAAAAAAAAAAAAAAAAAAAAAAAGGATGGCCCAAGTTAAATAACATCTCTTAAGCAAAAAGCCCAGCCCAGATTCTCACATATCAATAACATTCACCTTAAACCTAATGAATCCTCACACAAACCATACACCACCCATCCCTCTTACACCTCAAATGCAGTCACCAAAAGAGATTTCTGCTTTATCTCTCCAATCGAATAACATCAACATCTCCCTTATTACTCCTAAAAACGCAGGTTTGAAGCAAATCACAAACGAACACTTTACTCTTTGCAGGTACAACGACTTATGGAGTTATTTTAGATTTAGATTTGATGGGTGTGTTTTAGCTATGTGCTTGACGATGGCGTGGCTCAGATTTATTCGTTTGATGTTGACGTATGTGTCCGGACGGACCAACATCCGGTCCACTCATCGACCGGACGGTCATCCTGACGTCCGGCCAAGGAGTAACAACTACCGACCATGTCAGCAGATTTTATGGGATTTCCTACCACATGGCCTACTAGGTAGAGTGGCTATAGGCCTGCGGAATAGTGACTGAACAGTAAAGGAATAGTAACATGAACATGAAGTTGGGGTAGTATAAATACCCCAACACATTTAATACTTTGCATTAAGTTTTCACCTACATTCTCCACTATATTTATTACTGCATTTACTACCCTTTACTTATCCTCACGCCGGAGCTTGGTCTCGGGATAACACCCGAGGCGAGGCTAACACGTCTGTGCATTGTGCAGAAAAATCCAATCCTTCTGCCGGACCGCTGGAACTAGCCGGAGACAGGAATTTGCTTCAACAAATTGGCGCCATCCGTGGGACCAGAATTCATTCTACCGGAGGTTTAGAAGACGGGGACGGAAGATACACCCCCACCCTTTCCTCCTCCCCCGCCGGTACGTGCGAGCGGGATTGGGGTCAAAAATGACCAACCACCCGGATTACCGGAACAAATACAAGCCCAAATGGCATCACTGGAGGCACTCATTCGGAAATACAACACCGCCGGAACCAGTCCCATCACACCTATTCGGTTGTCATTCGAAGATGACGAAGACGGATGAAGAAAGGACGTCGGGCCGAACCCGAAAGACGACCTTAGTAAACCACACAAAGAGATGGCGCGGTCACCGTTCACATAGCGGATCATAGAGTTGCCGGACCGAAGCATGTCATGCCCACTAACCTGAAACTATATGACGGCTCGACTGATCTGGATGACCACATCAACCGTTTTGTGGGGGCAGCCAATCAAGGGGAATGGCCGATGCCTGTGTGGTGCCGGATGTTCCAGCAAACTATGGACGGAGCCGCACAGGGATGGTTTAGCAATCTAGAACCGGGGAGTGTCGACAGTTGGGATGACCTCATAGATCAATTCACCACAAGGTTTGCCCTACGTCAGAAAAACATGAAAGACCCCACGGAGATTACCCGTATAGTAAGAAGGGCAAACGAGGTATTACCGGATTTTAAGGAGCGCTGGACCGATGAAGCCAGTAGGATACCGGGGGTTCCCGAACTCATGAAGATATCAGCATTCATGAGTGCTCATCGGTGCCCCGATTTGGCTAAAAAGTTTTCTGATCAGGTCCCAAAATCCGTGAAGGAAATGATGACCAGGGTAGATGATTATATTCGAGCGGAAGAGGCTTATAAGAACACCGAATTACCAAAGGGGGAAGCGTACGAGCTATCTCGGAGGGGAAACATCCAGACCCCGAGAGATAGGAACCTTAGGGGAGGGTTCGGTGACAGAAGAAGAAATGATAGGAAAGCCTGAGAAAGAAATGACTCCAGGCACAGGGAAGTGTTCTCCCCGTATGTCGCCCCGAAACGAATTTCGGCGCCATGATCTCAACAAGCCCGATAATCACAGAGTCATGCTCTCCGTCCTATCCAAACAGCCTAAGGAAATATTGGCAACCGAGCACCATTTAAACCTACCCCCACCACCTCCATTGCAGGGAAAACCGAGCAAGGAAAATGAGGACAGGTTCTGTGAATACCATGGAGAGAAAGGCCACCTGACCAACGAATGTTATCACCTGAAAAAGCAGTTGGAAATGGCCCTGGAATCGGGAAAGTTGGATCATCTGGTGAAAAATGTGCAGCAAAGGGGACGGGAAAGGCAGAGAGGTAATAATGGGAAAGGAAAAGTGATCAACATGGTCAATCATTATGTTGAAGACTGTAAGAGGAAGGCTCGGTACTACGATGAGGATTGGATGAATGTCCCTATATCCTTCCCACGCATAGCCACGGACGACCTATCGGAAGAACCGCTGATTCTGGAGGCGGAAATAGAAGGTTATTTCGTCCGGAGGGTGTTCGTGGACGAGGGTGCCTCAGTCCAGGTGATGTATGAGCACTGCTTTAATAACTTATGTCCATCCATTCAATCCAGGCTGCAAGAAAGTAATTCACCGCTAGTGGGATTCTCCGGGGAAGTCATCCAGCCTCTAGGGAAGATTGAACTGGAGATATGCTTCGGAGATCATGGCTTGTTCAGGACTGTCATAATGAAATTCACAGTTGTGAGATCGCCTTCACCTTACAATGTGATCCTGGGACGTACGGGTCTAAGGGAGTTAAGAGCCATACCCTCGACCATCCATGCCATGATGAAGTTTCCCACTCCCGGAGGAATAGCCACCTTGATCACCAAAAGGGCAGTAGTCATGGAGTGCAGGAGACTGGAGGAAAGGCAGGACCCCAGGGGTAATTGCTCTCCAGAAAATGAGGCAGAGATAACGAACCGGGAGGCTCAAGGGTTAAGGCCGACGGAAGATATATTGGTTAATGCGGCCTACCCTGAACAACGCGTGACCATAGGGACCGGTTTCTCCCGGGAGTGTAGGAGACAACTCATTGAGATCTTGAGGAAAAATAAAGAAGTATTTGCTTGGGAACCGACACACATGAGCGGAGTACCAAGGCGCTTTATCCAACACTCCCTCAATGTGAACGTTTCGGATACGCCGATCGCCCAAAAAATAAGGACGTTTTCCCGGGAGAAAAACCAAGTGATCACAAGGGAGGTTGAAGAATGGATTAAGGCCGGAATAGTCCGCCTAGTCAGATACCCGACATGGATCTCCAATCCGGTGCTGGTAAAGAAATGTGACGGGAGTTGGAGGATGTGCATCGATTTCAAAAATCTGAATTCTTCATGTCCGAAAGATTACTATCCCTTACCAGAAATTGATTGGAAGATCGATTCCGTCATGGGATACAAGTATAAATGCTTCCTAGATGCTTACAAGGGTTACCACCAGGTCCAAATGAATAGAGATGACGAGGAGAAAACGTCATTTTATACAGAACAAGGGACATATTGTTACACCAAGATGCCGTTCGGATTGAAGAACGCTGGGGCAACGTACCAGCGGCTGGTGGATTCGGCATTCCAATCACAGATAGGTAGAAACTTGGAGGCATATGTTGATGATATGGTTATAAAAAGCCGGACGGAGTGAGAGATGATAGCCGACATAGCGGAAACTTTTGATAACCTCAGAAGGATCAACATGAAGTTGAATCCGCGGAAATGTTCGTTCGATGTGGAGGAAGGGAAGTTCCTCGGTTATATGGTAACATCCGAAGGTATAAGGGCGAACCCCCGAAAGACGAAAGCCATCATGGATATGAAGTCCCCAGGGACGCTGAAAGAAATGCAAAGTCTGAGCGGGAAACTGGCGGCCCTGAATAGATTCTTGTCAAAATCAGTGGAGAGATCCCTACCTTTCTTCGAAACGTTAAAGAACATCACGAAAGAGAATAAGGACGAATACCGCTGGACGAAGGAAGCCGAAGCAGCCTTCCAGGAGATGAAAATTTTGATATTAGAATTACCTTCGCTGACCACTCCCAGGCCGAAAGAATAGTTATCCATATACCTAGCAGCGTCGAAGGGAGCAGTAAGTGCAGTTCTAGTAGTAGAAAGGGAGGGGAGACAATCACCGGTGCATTACTTAAGCCGGACATTACATGATGCTGAAAGGAATTATGCTCCGATGGAAAAATTAGCTCTATGTCTACTGCATGCATCACGAAGGCTACGAAGGTACTTCGAAGCTCATCCCATCCGGGTCATAACTGATCAGCCCGTTAAACAGATATGTATAAGCCGGAGGTTTCAGGAAAGCTGGCTAAGTACGCCATAGATCTGGGGGCTTACAACATTATATACGCTCCTAGAAATGCATTTAAGGGTCAGGTGCTGGCAGATTTCCTCACGGAGGTACCTGTGGAATCCGTGCGTCCTGACAGCAAGGGAAGAGATAGGGGTATGATGGGAGTAGGAGAGGAAGGAGAATGGCTGTTATATACTGACGGCGCGTCCAATACAAAGGGGTCGGGTGCAGGGCTGGTCCTCATCAGCCCAGAGAAAGAAGAACTTACTTACGCTTTACGGCTCAACTTCCCCAACACCAACAATGAGGCCGAGTATGAAGCTCTATTAGCCGACCTCCGAATCGCAAGAAAACTCAAGATTAGGAGTTTAAACGTGCTAGTTGATTCCAAATTAGTGGCTAGCCAGATCAACGGAGAATTCACGGCCACCAAGGAAAGCATGCAGAAATACCTAGCCCAGGCCAAGGAACACATAGCGGGATTCCAAAGCTTCAAAATCCGCAACATCCCAAGAGCTCAAAACCAAAATGTGGATATATTGAGCAAGCTAGCATCGGTAGCTTTTGACCATCTCACTAAAAAGGTGCTGGTAGAAGTCCTGGAAAAACCTTCGGGAGAGGAACGGAGGATCAATGGCGTGGTGGAAGAAGAATCGGATAACTGGATGACGTCGATCATTAAGTGTCTGGAAGAAGGGATCTGGCCGGAAGATCCAAACGTGGCCAGGAGTCTGCGAATGAAAATTCCGCAATACTCTATGGAAGAAGGAGTCCTTTTTAAAAGGGGCTACCTAGTGCCGATGTTGAGATGTGTAGGCCCGTTACAGGCGAATTGTATAATACGGGAGGTGCACGAGGGATGTTGTGGGATGCATTCCGGACCAAGAACCATAGTGGCAAAGCTCATGAGACAAGGGTATTATTGGCCCACTATGCACTTAGACGCACGAGAAGAAATTAGGAAGTGCGACTCTTGTCAGATACATGCTCCGGTACCCAAACTCCCTAAAACATTATTGAACTCCCTAAAACATTATTGACCTCCATCTGCACAAAGCCGGCGGGAAAAGTGTCTGTGATTTTTGAATCCTTGTGCCTCCACGCCATGGCAAAAGGAATGGCTCTCCTGTCAATCAAGAAAAACTTCTCCTTCCAATGTTTCAGGCCGGACAGGACCTCTTTAAAACACTTATACGAACCCTTACCCGTCCGGTTCTCGAAGGAAAACCAATGTCCTTGCTTACACAGCCAGTAGAACGCCCGGAAGAGTGAAACCCTATGTTGTATGTTGAGGCCAACATCTAACCTCGAAGAGAATCACCCGGTTCAATCCTAGCGGAACTAACTGAGAAATATGCACCCTAAAGTGTCTAATCACATTCAGCAAGAAGGTGGAAAAAGGAATCCTAACCCCCTATCTCTAACTGCTTAGGATAAATGCCTATTTTATCCTCCGGCAGTTGATCCATGGTCATATCATCCGGTGGTAGCACCGGACGTAGATCCATGGGAATACCATACTCGACAACTATATCGCCTAATTCTGATTGTTTTAATTTAGAAGTGTATATGTGCATGTCGAACTTAGGGACTACAGGTTGGACAGTCTCTTCGTTGGTTTCTTCCGTCTGAGGGACGGACGTGTTTTCTATAACTGGAATATTCCCCTCGGTTCCCATCTCGACCATTTCTAAAAGATGTCGAAGACAATTTACAAATATTAACAGGAAGAGGGCAAGACAAACCTTAAGAGATAGGAAGAGAACGTCTGGAGATATGAAGGCAATCTATGTGTGTGAAATGTAAAAACCAAATGAGGTAAAAAGGGGTATATATATATTGTGAGGGAAACCCTAGCTGACTGTGAAAATGTCCCATCAGTCAGTAATAGGGATGACGTGGGCTTACGCGGGCCATTCACGGCAGAAGATGAAACGATATTAGGCGCGGGAAAAGCCCAAAAGATAACCAGGCCCATATGACCAGCCCATGCTCATGGGATCCAACCAGTTTGACCCCAAGACCCTATACGAACCTTTTCTCTCCTTGGCAGGCCAACTAATCGTAAGTGTTGCATCACCGGCCTTTCGCCAATGATACAACACTGGGGGGACATGTTGACGTATGTGTCCGGACGGACCAACATCCGGTCTACTCATCGACCGGACGGTCATCCTGACGTCCGGCCAAGGAGTAACAACTACCGACCATGTCAGCAGATTTTATGGGATTTCCTACCACGTGGCCTACTAGGTAGAGTGGCTATAGACCTGCAAGCAGGTAATATAGGCCTGCGGAATAGTGACTGAACAGTAAAGGAATAGTAACATGAACATGAAGTTGGGGTAGTATAAATACCCCAACACATTTAATACTTTGCATTAAGTTTTCACCTACATTCTCCACTATATTTATTACTGCATTTAATACCCTTTACTTATCCTCACGCCGGAGCTTGGTCTCGGGATAACACCCGAGGCGAGGCTAACGCGTCTGTGCATTGTGCAGAAAAAATCTAATCCTTCTGCCGGACCGCTGGAACTAGCCGGAGACAGGAATTTGCTTCAACATTTGACGAAGGTAAGATGGTGTTGTGGTTGTGTTTGTGTTGGTATTAGTATCTCTTAGGATTAGTTTTCTAAAGATCAGATATTTGTGCTTCAATTTTGCTATAATGGTTTTGTCATATCGGTGTCAGTGGTGAAATCATGAGATTTTTTAAATCACGATGGTCATGATTTTGACGATTAACAAAAGTGGTTGTTTTCATTTTACCACTTTTACGAAAACGAAACAAATAATTTTTATAGGACAGAATGCTGGAACTTTGAGTTAGTGGGCTTGAACTATAAGTGGAAGCCGCTTAGATGGACTGGAAGCGGCAATGCAAACAGCTTAGATGATTCGTGATTTGTATTTATTAATTTATACATTTGTGTGTACATGGTGCTTAGTGATTTATATTTATTGGTGAAGGGTTGTATTAATTGTAAGTAAGAAATAATGTTTTAAGATGAGAATGTGTTGTGCTTTACATACTTGTAATTTATGTTTGATGAGTAATATAGATTTGTACATTGTGCTTAAGTAGTTGTATATATTGGTGATGGGGTGTTTTAAATTATGTATTAATTGTATGTAAGAAATAATGTTTTTTTAGTTTGATGTATGCTTTACATACTTGTAAATTATGTTTTTACATGTATTTGCTTAAAATCTATTTTAGAAAATCTTAAAAATTAAATAGGAGAGAAGTGCTTAAATATTAAATATAAGTAGTATAGATATAGATTACTGTATATTAATAATTAACGACACAAACATACGATATTAGAGATGTAAAATTAAGAATTAACTACATTTTTGGTCTTTATGGTTTGTCAGGCATTTCACTTTTGTTCCAATTTTTTAAAAAGTTTCGGATTCAGCCCAAAAATGATACCTTCATTCCACACTCAGTCCGATTCGTCAACGACGTTAGTTTCGTTAGTTAAGTCCAGTCGTCAAGTGACAAAGTTAGTCATTTATACTAACGGTCGTTTGCAATGTTAGTCCTTTATACCAACGATCGTTTGCAACGTTTGCCACGTTAGTCCTTTAAACCAACGATCGTTTGCAACATTAGTCCTTTATAACAACGATTGTTTGCAATGTTAGACCTTTTATATACGTCTTTATTTATGTTTTTATATACGGTTCTATACACGTTTTTATACGCACATTTTGTATACATGTTTTTTTAAGTGGTTTATACACGTTTTATATATGTTTTTATATGCGTTTTTATACTCGATTTTATAAACATTTTTATACGTGGTTTTATATACGTTTTTATACAAATTTTTATACACGTTTTTATACATTTTTTTATACGTGTTTTTATACACTTTTTTTACACATTTTTATACGCGATATTATACACGTTTTATACCTTTTTTATACGCGGTTTTATACACGTTTTAATACATATTTTTACACACGTTTTTATACACGTTTTTATACGCGTTTTTATACGCGATTTTATACATGTTTTTATACACGCTTTATAAACATTTTATATACATTTTTATACACATTTTCACACGTTTTTATACAGGTTTTAATACACATTTTATACACGTTTTTACATTTTTTTTACACGTTTTTTACACATTTTTATGCAAGTTTTTACGTTTTTATTGATGCGGATTATGCAAAACACGACAAGTTTTACAATCCTCCTAGGAAGAGTAACTAACCGTGTAGTGCAATATAGGAAAGACACGGGGAATTGATCGTTCTATAAAAAATAGTGAGGTAGGCTCAAAGTGTATAACGATTTAAGTATAAAGGTTGAGGGATGTTTATTTTTTGTATTTTTATATTTTTTTAAGAAAGCAAGGTAAAATCTCGAGGTTTGAAGAGTTTAGGTTTTTAAAACTAATAAGTAAACTAAATAAACTAAAGTAAATTAAACTAAATATGCAGAAAAGTAAATTGGTGAACTCGTATAATAGGTAAAAGCGTATTTACTTAAAATCTTACTACTCACCAGTTATCTCCTATTGATTAGTCGAATTGTCACTTCCTTGTTTTAATTAGAGTGTTGTATTCCTTAATATTAATCACTAAGGGTTGTCAATCCCTAACACTATGAATTTTTTTCTCGTTGAGGCTATCTCAATGTCAGTGAGCGCAACTCACACATTAAATACAGCAAACAACACACTATCTATATATAGTGGGGCGTTTAGTCGGACGTTCAAGCAAATTTCCTAAGATCTAGCCAGTTTTCCTATTCCTTATCATGCGCACTCAGCTCAAGCTTCCTTGCCATAATCTGCAACTCCAACATTTTTTCGTTGTCTTTTTTTTTAACTGTCCTAAGAAACTCAGCCGTTTTCTGAGGCACATTTTTGCCGACACTCTCTAGCTCATCAATCAAAGCATCTCTTTCGCGAACCAACTCGAGAATCTTTCCACAAATGCCGTAAATTTGCTGACCTAACTTTAGATCCTCACTTCCAGATTTATGACAGTATAAAACCATCATATCTGTCCAACTAGAGGAATTTGCCTCAGTTTTGAGCTCATCACATTTAGGAAGTCTTATCATTCTCCTATGTTGTTTCTAGAAGTTAGATTGCAGCTGCAAATGTGGATAAAATTGAAAGCAAGCAGTCTGTTAAATAGGCATACCAACAAACAAAAAATAGTCACATGCATTAGTTTTCCATGGATGAAAATAAAGGTGCATGGAATCAACACAAGATTGAATAGGAAAGAGCCTTTTTCAGACACTGCAAAAGGTTCTAAACCTCTCATATTCACCTAACTTTGCCCACAAACAGTAAACTGATAGCCAAAAAATCACAACATTTATAGTTTGTTAATTATACAAACATCTGAAACCCAAATTAGTAATAAACTTAGCTCATCATTTGTTTTGTTTTCTTCACGTATGCAGGCTAGTCGAAAATTTCACAGATGCAACTTGCAAAAGCATTACCCAACCAAAGCGCAAAGCATATGTGAAAGTAAAGATGACAGCTGCAGCTTTTGATATCTGAAACATAGAAAGACAATTATATTTTGCGATGTACTTTGGCGAATGTGAATACACAAGCGTTGTCCCGATGTAATATGCTAAATTAAGTATGCCATCTATGTATGTAAACAACTAGAAACAGCCTTCAGGTATACTAAACAGACTGCATTGCACACAGATCTGTAGTTTGTTAGTGTGCGCAGGTCTTTTGTAGACTTCACGCATCTAAGGCATAGATAACTCATGTGGTGCAAACTTTTATGTAAGACTAAGCTTATGCTATGTTGCTATGATTTTAATGATGAAATAATTACCCTATTCATGCATTCACAAAACTCCAATAACAAACCCGGGAAATTATGACTACAATAAGACAATTCAAATAACGTACAACAAAGACATTCATTAAAGAAAAAAAACTAAGCGAAAACAGTTACTATCTGCAGCGAATATAAAAGATTTAGTGCAATCTAACTTGAAGTAATTAACATATTACAAATTTTGATATAGTCTACTAACCATTAGTATGTCTCAACCAAAAGCCAACCAAAAAAAGAAGAAAAACAAAGAAACGGAAACACCTTTGTGTTCATTTGACTAACCATTATCGCCCTAAGGACGACCGACACTGTTCAACCCATTGGTCACGAGTTACAACATTCAAAACCTTTATATATCCGCATGTTTTTCCTATGTGTTTTTTAAAGTATAATAATTGTTAAAATTATATATTGTATTGGTTTTTGAAGCAGTAAATATTGAGTTCCAAGTTCATGGGACAAAGAATGGCCCATTGAATAACTGAAGAGTACCTACGTAAACTAAAATTATCAGACCTACATTGACCGACTACAAACATAATACTAATAAAAATCATTGAACAACATAAAAGCTACCATTTATATTTATAACATTGTAAACAACATACTATGAAAGATATACAAACGACATTACAAATTCACTAACTACTATAAACAGACAGACAGATACCAACACACATCCACCATACATAACATAGCATCAGTCTAAGAAGCCTACACTTACTCCAAACTTCTTTCCCTACCAACCAACACAAAAGACTTCACATTCACACCTTCCAACCTACAAAAGATCAAACACCAGCAACCCTATTATAAACGACTGAGCTTCTTCGACATCCTTGATTTTTCAGAAGCACGAACATGAGCCACTTGGAATCTTTCAATCAGAAACTCCAATTCTCGAAAATCTTCTTGCTCTACAAACCTCAACACATCCAACACCTCATAATCATTCCTACCAAACTTTAATAACACCAAGATAATTGCATGCCTATGATGAACACGAGCTTCGACCTCCTTAAAACGAGTATCATAATCTTTTTCATCCCACGTATACGATTCTTGCTCTCGCACAAACACAACAGACAAGACCTTATTCATTCGTCTGGTCCCAATCTTATGTCCAATCTGATCAAGCAACGGGAACTTGGACGCCATTTTTTCCAGATGACAGTGAACAACATAAACTAGAAGGAGGTATTTCAACAACTAAAACGTGTGTACAAGAATGTATTTTATGAGCTTACATTATTAAATAAAATACCAAACCAAAAGCCAAAACAAAAACATTATTTAAACCCTAAAATTCACCCATAAACCTAAACGTAATCACATACCTGAATGATCACACTTTCCAAAAACACACCAAAATGAATAACCCTAAATCCGTCACAAAATCGTTGGGCGGTGCTAGAAAAAGCGGTAGAGGTAAGAAACCACTGAAGACCAAAAGTCAGTTTCGGACACACATATTACGATTTCAGATGTGAAGAAGAGGATAGAGATGCGTGTTTTGTACCTGTGTTTCTATGGAACACGTATATACATACATGTTATGTTAAGAAGCGATGAAGTTGCTATTCATTAAGATCCGGTTAAGTAGTTTTGTGATATTAATTGGGTCGGGTTATGTTAGTGTAATTGGATCGAGTGGGTACGGGTCGGGCCACCTGGTAAATGTATTTTTTTTTTCGGTTTGTCTATTTTGCATCTTCCACGTAACAATAAACGTTGTTAACAGAATCATCGACTACCAGCAAGTATACCGACAAGTCCCGCTGCAACACGGCGAGCGTTTCCACCTCGTTTAGATCAAGATTGTGTTTTTAACTCAAAAAAGATGAAAACATGGGCCACAATGGATTTTGCTTTTTTCATTAAGTGTTGAGAGTTGAGACAGTGCCCAAGCCATGATATGTAATTCAAAAGGGCCTTGTTTTTATAGAATTATTTGTTTTTCTAAAATTTTATATAATTAAATTTTAGAAAAACATAAAATTAAATTTAAATTTTATTCGGTTGAGTATTTGGTTTTTTGTTTGATTTTTAATTCTTCAGTTCGATTTTAATCCAATTTGGATCCGTTTTAGTTCGGTTTTACTCTGAAATATTTTTAACCGAACTAACCGAACCAAATAAATGGAACCATCCGATAATCGAACCGATGAACACCCGTAATTATCTGCTCTTCTTTCTAAGTAAAATTGCCAGAAAACAAAACTAATAAGGGATAATAATTTTAAAAAACATTATACTTGTCCAAAAATATTCTTTTGGGTATCAAACAAAACTTTTTGCTTATATGGATACTAAACTTTCAATTTCAGAGGCAAAAATGTTATAGAAGTATCTTAAAAAATTCGAAATTAAACTTTTAGTACCTTTAAAAGTCAGAAATTGAAAATTAAATACTCGTATAAGCAAAAACTTTTGTTCAATACTAAAAAAAGTATTTTTTGATAAATATGAGTCCCTTAACAATAAATTTCCGTGAAATTATCATCTCCCAACCTAATATTTTTTGGCCTTCCATTGCAGGACTACGTTAGAAACACATCAAGCGCCTCTCTCTCTTGTTTACGTTTACTATTACACGGATGGCAGAAGTTTGTATGCCCGATGAGATTCTTGACAACATTCTCGCTCGACTTCCTGGAAAGCCTTTACTACGGTTCCGATGTGTATCAAAACATTGGAATCGTCTTATTTCAGATCCTTGTTTTATGAAATCGAGATCACGTCAAATGATCCTTTTCGGATATCCATGGCCTCTTGTTGTTATAGACGATAATGTACCAGTCGAAGACAAGGCTCATTCTATGCTCAAGATTCCTTCTCTTTTAGAATATACAAAAGTCTACATTGTTGGAACGTTCAATGGCTTAGTAATTCTGGTTTTTACTGATATTTTATTACGAGGTCATATGATCCTATACAACCCTTTAACCCGTGCATCCAAGACACTTGCTGTTATGGATCCACCTTTCAGTCGTTGCATCCCCTATTCATTTGGATTTGATACAGATGAATTAAAGGTTGTTAGATTTGAATCTATGAACCATCCGACTCAAGGCCATGTCTTTAAGTGTGATGTATTCCATCTAAAAACTAGTTTGTGGAGCACGCCACCACGATACTTTAAACAAGATTTTTTCTTTTGGATTGATGAAGGTACTTTTTTAAATGGTTTTTTGTATTGGGCATTTTCATTCTTAAGTGTAGGGATATTGGCTCTCAATGTTAGGGAGATGAAAATTTCATTCTTAACTCTACCACATGGACGTGATGCTAAGAAGTTTTCAGTACATAAATCTGATTACCCTGAGATTCGTTTGAGTTCCCTAAATGGATACCTTTGCATGCTCACCAAGACCGATACCATCACATTCGATTTGTGGGTGATGACAGAACAAGGGGTCCAGAACTCATGGTTAAAAACATTGTCATTTACATTCGGTGTGGAAGGTAATCATTTAAACGAGTTCCATCCTAAGTGTATTTTGGGTAACGGGAAAATTCTATTGATGAACAACAACCAACTTGTTATCTATGACACATCTAACGATTCATATAGAACATCAAACAATTTGACAAGTCTTGATGATTTCGTGGAAGAAAGTATGCGTGAATATATCTACAAAGTACTCCCAATCTCATACATGGAAAGTTTGGTTTCACCATCAGATGTTTGTTTAATTTAAGATTCCTACATTTCAGTTTTTGACTCTTCCATGCTATATTTCACGGGGCACTTTCGTCATTTTTGGTATGAGCTCCCTATTTGAATGTTTATTGGTCTTATTTGACATTTATAAAGTTGTATACTTGTATGTTGTTTTTACCTCTTACAAACTTCTTTCAAATTGACAATCCGATAGTATTTGTGTGTATTTCCCTTTAACAAATCATACTTATTAGCCTAACAGACAACAGTGTTCCTATCATTATTGTTCATGAAGTTATGATGCTTTTAGCCTTTTAGGAGCTCTTACATCCCCTTTTTTTTGTAACTTTCTTGCAAATGCGCATCCATATCTTCTTGTTAGGTGGCACTACTGTCTTCACTCATTTTATATGCTACTAGGTTGTATTTCTACCTAAAAGGTTGGCAGACAAACATGTCCACAAGGACATAACTAAAGGGAAAATTACCAATTAATTACTACCAAAGTGGTCATATTTTACCACTTTCTTTTAACCGAGGTCACTTTTTGGAGAAAAATAAAAAAAAAGTCATAACGACCCGGTCACACAGAGGTGCTACACGTGCGACATGGGAATCCTTAAGATAATAATATATTCAATAAAAAAGGTTGGATACATTTCGCGTTTTAGTGGACAAGGTTGTCACCCAGAGCCCGTGTGACGGGGTCTAATGACCGGTTTTAGTTTTCTCAAAAACACGACTTTTGTCGAAACAAAGTTGTCAAATACAACCATTTTGGTAATTTTCTAAAATGCTATGTTCTGATGGATTAATATAAAACCCAAACTGTACAATGTTAATGAAAATTCATAATAAGAAATTTTGGCTCAATTTGGATTCAGTTTGAACATTCGTACTGAGTAGCAAGATTGTTTTCGTAGCCATTACGTTAATCTTTTGACAGTAATCGAATTAGATGCAACTCGTTTACAATTATGCAATCATCGTTGAGTTCATTCATGCCTCTGATTATTTTCTTTTACAGTATCAACTTTATCAAATTATTCATTATTAGAATCCAAATAAAACATGTCCATTCATTTCAATATAAGGTTTGGCTTCAAATCCTACAGAAATGGTAAACACACGTACACAAAGTTGTATCCACTTATTTCACCCCCTCTTTTAGACTTAAACCTCAAAAGTTTGGCACTCACATCTGAAAATTTTAAGAAAAGGAAATGGCGATTTCTTTCTTGCCAATGGTCTTATTTTCATTACCACCATCCTTGTTCGTGACAGTGATGTCAATAATAAGCTGTTTGTCGCTTGCAAATGGCGGATACATGGAAACAAAAGGCAAACACATGCAGTATTCCAAGTTCTTCAGTGTTACGGATTCAAAGAAGTCGAAGGATCAGGAAATTAAGTTGTCTAGTAAAAACGGGATGCTTTTACTCTATACACCGGCATTCCTCGTGGGTCTTGTCTCTTTTGCTATCTTTCATAATCGAGATCTTCGATTCATTATGGTTATCTCTGTTCTCACCATCCATTTCTTCAAGAGGGTCCTTGAGGTACAATGTTTTCCCTTTCTTTAACTACAAAGTAAATCTGAATAAACATTTTGAGCCATTCAACTCAAGCTGCTTTCACTGCTTCTTTTGTGCATCTACATTTGTTCACTTTTTACTATTGTCTACATTCAACTTCAATTTTTCTTATTCAATTGTCAAACTGCTAATTCTTCCTGCTGCAAGCATAGTTAGAGGAATGTTATGACGTCGCACTAATTAATCATTTAAGAAGAGGCAATTTAGTCGGTTCACCCTCCTTGGTCTTCTTTATCTGTTTTCTTTTTGATTTTCTGTTCTGCTTAAAACACGTCTACACGATTGTCAGGAACACACACTCAAACAAATATATTTACATTTCAGTATTCATTTACACAAACCACTGTTAGTATTATGTATTGTACGTTCATGTATTTCTATTAGGCCTTAGTCCATGTACGGGCTCAAGCCCATGTGTCTCTAGGGTTTGATGTGTATTTGTATGTCCCGGTTTGGGACTTGGAAGATCAATGAATTACATGGTATCAGCCAAAACGATCCTATAATCTCCAACCCTAAACCTAAACTAGATCTTCCGCCGCCGCCTCCACCTCCGGCCGCCGGCTACACGCCGGAGGTTCGGAGGGCTCTCTTTAAATATTAACTTTTGTCATCTTTCATTTTCAAATATCAAGTAATAAAGACAACCCACCTGCCCCTCTCAACTTCCGACGCCGCTCCGGCTGCAGTTCCGGCCAACCTCCGGCCACACCACCATACTACACCGCCACATCCAAAAGGTAAATCAGGAACTTGTGGTTATGTTTTCATGTAACACGCGCCTTAAAGCCTCCATACGCGCGAATCTTTCAGATATTTGAGAACTTATATACCAAATATAATTTTTGGGGTATCGAGGAAGTTAAGGTGAAAAGATTTGGTAGTTTCTGGTTCAAGTCTGGTGCGGTGAACGTGGAAAAGTCTTGCGGTATCGAGTGATGGTCAATTGGAAGGACCTATAATGAAAAGTCTTGCACTTGTGGCTACTAGACCGCTTCGTAATGAAGAAGTTTACTTGAATTATTGATTGAGTAATTCAAAGAGGCGGCCTTCGTGGTATACTCCTGTGGATGAAGAAGAGGACCGAAGAAGATGGAGATATATAAAAAGCAAAAGCAAATGTTTTTAATTGTCAAAAGCAAAAGGAAGTGTTTTTAAAAAGAAAAAGCAAGTGGGTGGGTTGGCTAGATTATTTTTACGTACCCTTAAAAAAAATATTATTGTTATTTGTTTTATGTCGAATCCAGGGTATCAATCCCCAAGACGACTTTTGTTTTATGTCGAATCCAGGGTATCAATCCCTAAGACGACTTTTGTTTTATGTCGAATCCAGGGTATCAATCCCCAAGACGACTTTTGTTTTATGTCGAATCCAGGGTATCAATCCCCAAGACGACTTTTGTTTTATGTTGAATCAAGGGTATCAATTCCCGAGACGACTTTCTTTCCGCTGCCTCTCCTTCAACCTCTACTGCCTCCTCACATGTTGTCTTCTTTCCTCACATCCATTCTCGTCTTCCAATCAATCTATCTCACTTCTAAACTCACCTAGTCTTCTTTCCTCTCCTCCATTCTCCTCTTCAATCAATCTATCCCACTTCTAAACTCACCCTTAAAAAAAAAAAAAAAAAAAAATGGATCTTTATGTTTTTCTATGGAAAAACACGTCCCGTTTGTTTGGAAGGTTCTTTGGGGGTTGAAGTTTTAGAACCAACTTTCGTTGTCTTATCTTTGTTTAGTTGTATTTACTTGCTTTAGTTTATTGTTTATTAGCTTTAATCTCCAGTTCGAGCTTTCGCGATTTCGCCGCTCAAACTGCGAGGGTGTGTTAGTATTATGTATTTACATTAGGCCCATGTTTATGTACTTGTACCCAAGCCCATGTCTTTGTAGGGTTTGGGACCTATATGTATTCCCGATTTTGGGATTGTCACACAATCAATCAATAAAAACATTATACCTTCTTACAACCACAACCAGCCCATGATATCACCACACATCAACACTCAAACCGTTTAACTCAATTTAAGGCTTTTTCTGTTCCTGATGGTTTAGCCAGTTAGAGTGCTCGGTGAGGTAAACCGAACACACGCCAAATGCACCAAAAGAAATGAATGACGCCGCCAAACCCATACCACCTTTCTCGCCATCCACTCGCCAATGGGGCCTCCGCCATTTCAATGGCTTAGAGCAAAGGGTATGGGTTGTAGTTAACATGCCAAATGTAAAAAATATGAGTTGTTGGCATGCCAAACCATACCATGCAACATGCCAACCACAAGCCAAAAATTGTTTGAGTTGGTTGAGTGGCTCAAGCCAAAGGAGAAGATGACAAATTTTTGCTATTTTTTTTTAGTGTATTGTGAGTGAGTGGTATTTTTAGTGGGGTATTTTGTGGACCCAATAACATGTTATTGGTGTGTTATGAGGGACGGTGTTTGAGTTATTGGTGAGTTATTGGGAGGTGTATGATGTAGTGATGAGGTGGCATACCAATAACGTGTTATTGGTATCCACGATACCTTGTGCTCTTACGCCATTTGCTCCCTTTTTTTTGTGTGTGTGTGTGTTGTGAGTGAGTGGGTATATTTTGTGGGACCTAAAAGAGACCCAATAACATGTTATTGGTGTGTTATGAAGGAGGGGTATTTTAGTTATTGGTGTGTTATTGGGAGGGGATGATATGGCGCTGAGGTGGCATACCAATAACGTGTTAAAGGTTTTCACCTCACCTAGCACTCTTATAATCTTGTGGGTTTGATTTATGATGGTTTAGCTAGTTTGAAGTTTGATAAATTGGATTTGAATAATAATCAATTTATGGGTATTGTGCCTAAATTTAAGGCTGTGAATCTTAGTTTTTCGGGGAATAATTTTTTTGTAGAGGATCATGTCATCCTGGTGTTCCTTGTGCACTGGATGAGAATGCATCGTTGGAATACTATAGTATAAACTTGATTGTTTCATGGCTATATATTTTGGTCACCTTTAATAATATTCTTAAACCAATTATCCTTTGGTTTTCTTGTTTGAAGGTCCTATTAGTTCACAAATATAGTGGTTCCATGGCACTTGATGCTGCAATACCTATAAGTTTAAGCTACACCATCTCAACAGCGACAATGATTTACGCCCAATACTTATCTCAATCATTTGTCGAGCCTGCGATAGATCTCAAATACATTGGAACTACATTGTTCTTGATAGGAATAACCGGAAACTTTTACCATCATTACATTCTTTCTAATCTAAGAAAGAAGGGGGACAAAGGATATAGAATTCCAAAAGGCGGATTATTTAATTTTATTATTTGCCCACATTATCTCTTTGAGATCGTACAGTTTGTAGGAGTTGCTTGCATTTGTCAAACAATGTACTCGTTTTCGTTCACTCTTGGCACCACATTCTACTTGATGGGAAGGAGTTATGCTACAAGAGAATGGTACCTTTCAAAGTTTGGGGACAAGTTCCACAAGGATGTCAAGGCTTTAGTTCCATACATTTTTTAAATGGTTTTGGTGAGAATTGAATGTTTATGATAAAATCATGTACGCAAACGCAAAGCTATGCAGATTGTATATTCAGATAAAGATTCTGTTTTTAACTCAAAAAAGACGAAAAATGAGCCACAATGGATTTTGCTTTTTGGATCATGACATGTAATTCAAAATGGGCCTTATTGTTATAGACTTTGTATAGAGGTTGGGCTGAAAAATTAAGTTATGATTTTATATAGTAGTTTGTTTAATGGAGTGAGTGAGTGAGTTCTCTTTTCTTCTTAAACAAGTCTTGTTATTAAAGCTGTATTATGTGGTCGCGATATCATTTCACATAGGTGGTAACTGGTAAGTATGAATTAAGGAATACAAAATTCTGAATCCATTGATCAACAATCACCTAAGAACCCCCAATAGTTTCTTCTAACACCATTTATATACGAAGACTTTACTAATCACCCAAAGGAGATACAACTTAAACAAAGAAATGCCCGATTTTCATGTACTTTCTGTCTTCTCATCTCGTGCTATGTATGCTAACTTTCTCGACCTTAAGTATTCATAAATTCCAAATAATTTAGTCTTACGGGTCACTCAAAACCGGACCTATACTTAAAAGCAATCATTCTAACTCAGACTTATTATGACTCGTTACCATTTCATTCATTGCACGACATCTACTTCTTATGAATACGCCAAGACCACACGTCCACACCCAACCAACTTGATAGCTTAATGGACGTTTTCTACTTACCAAATATATCGGTTCTTATCGTAGCTGATGGTCTTCTGTTGAATGACACGATATGTCCAACACTAGACAAAATGTGGGACTTAGAAGTGATTTAAACTATATACCTAGATATCAGCTGATACAAATAATATCTAGATTTAAACTATATTGCTTTAATTTCTTGTGATTTTATAACATTGAAAACATGTAGTAGTACTATTTCTTGTAATCATGTTGGTCATAAGAGATCAGTTTTGTTACCAGCCTTAAATTTACCTAGCTAGGAACTCATCTTGTATTATTACAAGAGAAATTAATGTATGTTTGCAATTTTTGTGGCAAAAACATTCCCTTTGGAACATTGTGCATTATTAATTGCTTCAGTAGCAGACAAGAGACCATGGCTTTAATAATGATCCAAATATAACGGGTAGCCGGGTAGGTGTCAAGCGAAGAATGGATAGAAAATAACTATAATCACATTTAAAGAAGGCATTGTGGGTTTCTACCCCATTAACTTAGCAAAAATAGGTCAAAATAGGTCAAAATTTTTTAATGGGGTATAAACCGGACCCATAATAAAACTGAACACCCATTTTTGTCCCTAAAAAAACAGCAACAAACCAAGATTCATAATACTGATTTACCATTTTGTTCGTTAAAAACACCCATTTTTGTCCCTAAAAAAAAAACAACAAACCAAGATTCATAATATTGATTTACCATTTTGTCTAAAAAAAACCGGATTAACTTCATATATATACCCACCTGAGATATTCTTTTTCTTTTTTAAAAATCTTCGAAGTTGTGATATTGTTGTCTCGTTTGATAAACGAAACTACCAAAACTGAAAGAAACCATCCATGGCTGCGTTTGATAAACGAGAGTTTTTATAAGCTGTGGTCTTCATCGTTGCGTTTGTACATGGTTGCGTTTTCCACTGAAAGAAACCGTCCATGGTTGTGGTCTTCATGTTTGCGTTTTATAAGAAAGAAAAAAGGAGATCTATTTTTTGAAGATGTTAAAAATGAGGTGTTTAGGGTTAGGAGCATTTATATATTAGGGTAAGTGTGTTGTTGGGCCGTTTAACATAATGGGCTGCATAGAGTTGATAGACGTGTTATACTGATCTTTTCTATTGAATAGAGATATAGGTTGCAATGTACTTGTGAAGCATGTATGTATTATGTATACTAGACGAATACCCGCGTCTAGCGGCAGCGATGTCTAGTTTTCTGCAAAGTTCCGACGACCCATAAGTTTCTTTCAACAAACTGTATTTGTAGCATTAGAGAATCGTTTTCGAATAACTACAATTCTGATGCGTGGTTGCATAGCAGCATAAATATATAGTTTTAAAAAAAATTATGTGGAGTCGATCTAAATGTGTGAGAATATTTTCTAATAGGATTGTTTTAAGTTATTAAGATTTTTAGTTATAATAGATTCAAGCATTACAAAAAGCAACGGTATTATGTAGTTGGCAATATTATATTGTAGTTTAGAGGTATAGCCAACATGTGTGACCGCTTTTTCTTGTTTTGTCAGTAATTTAGGCAGTGATAACTATTTTTTTTACATGTGTAGCGTTTATCATTTGGTGTGTGGCTTTTAAAATTGTAACTTTGCAAATTGGATATCACCATATAAGATTATTTTGTACTATCAATTTGTATAGATATTTATGCATTGTTCAAAGCTATTTGTTTGAGGTACAAATAATTATCGCTAAAGATAACAATACTATTTATTTTTTGTGATTTTAATAAACTTACATAACATTATTGATACACTGGACAAAGGGCTATACAATATATATTAACTTTTAAACGACGATTCATATATGCTAGTCCCTTAAATGGTGCAAGAGCAACATTTTTTAAAATAAATTACATGTGTCAAAGCAAAATAAACCAAAAACTACAATTACTTGGTCTCTCATTTAAAAAAAAATTGTCACGGGTTCCACAACTACTTCATCATTTCTCATATAATTTTGTCAAATTTGAAACCCGATTTCACCCGGGTGGTTCAACTGGTTGAACCGTTCCGATAAAAAAACATGTCGATTTAAACCGAGTCAAACCGATAGGTTGGGTCAAAAAAATGTCAGATTAAACCAGGTCAGCCCGCCGGGTTTGAAGCTTTCCGGGTCAACCCGGTATCGGTTTCAACGGGTCAACCCGGTATCGGTTTCAATTGATTGTTTTTAATTTGGTAGATGTGCTTTTAATTGGGTGTACAATGTGAATAAATTATTGTACTTTTAAGTAATGGGGTGTTTTAATAAGAGTATTAATTATATTATGTATTTCTCTCTCCATTGACCATGTTTTCAACATTCAACTTTCAACATTTTTCACTTTTTCCACTTTGACCATTTTTCCATTTTATATAGTATAGATATAGAGTAGCTGATCTTTTCTATTGAATAAATTTAGTTGATAGACGTGTTATACTGATCTTTTCTATTGAATAAATTTAGTTTTTCGTTTGTGTTTGTTGGGTCCATCGTAGTAGCTGCATATATAGAGTAAATTTAGTTTTTCGTTTGTATATATCGTAGTAAATTTAGTTTTTCGTTTATTATTTATATTTATGATGATTTTTTTTTCTCTTTATAAATGCAGGAAATTTGTTTGTTTTGATTAAAAATATGTCATTTTTTAACGAAGAAAACTCAAATTTAGGTGGTGACAACGCTCACTATTTTTACGAAGAAAACTCAAATTTAAGTGGTGACAACGCTCACTATTTTTATGAAGAAAACTCAAATTCAGGTGGTGACGACGCTCACTATTTTTATGGAACGGAAGAAGCTCAATTTTCTACATGGACATCACATTTTTTTACTGATGAGGTACAATAAACCATACATGGACCGAGTTTGAAAAAAAAACAACAACAACAACAACAAAAACTACGGCAACAACAACAACAAAGACATGCTCCGCCTAAGACTACAGATTCGCGAACACGTAGTCAGTCAGCGAGGTTTTCTGGGATTGATTTGAATGTTGAACCGGAAAGACATAGTTCTTACACGAACTATCAAACAAATTTTGATTGCGATCCGATCCCAGATCTAAATGAAGAGCCAGCGAGACATAGTTTGTTTGCAGATTTAAATGAAGAGCCGATTAATTTTTTTGATTATATTCAAGAACCTGCGAGACACAGTTCATACGTCCAAGAACCCGTGAGACACAGTTCATACGTGGGTCAGCCGCCTCAAAGCAATAATTTGATCCATAATATTCCAATGCCTTTCTGTCGACACATCACAAGTATAAACAATGTCGTGGGTGATGGAAATTGTGGATTTCGGTCAGTTGCCGTCGGTATTGGTCTTGGCGAAAATAGGTGGTCAAGAATTCGCCAAGATTTGTTGCAAGAGCTAGATAATAACGAGTTAAATTACACGGCTATGTGGCATAATGTCGACTTTCAACGAGTTCGGGACTCTGTGAATTTTAGGGGAACTGGATGTGCGCCGCAGGAAAAATGGATGTTGATGCCAGACACAGGGTTTGTTATTGCTTCACTTTATAACCGGCCGGTTATATTCTTATCCATGCAACAAAGCTATACATTTTTTCCGCTTTGGTACGGTCCAAACTGGTCCCAACCAAGTGGTCCCATTGTGATTGCACATGTGAGGGGTGATCATTACATTAATGTGACATTAGATGAAAGTTGTCCAATCCCGTCAAATCACCCACAATGGAGGAGGTACAAGAATAGGGACGCATCCGCATGGCAAGACATATATTTAAGTCGACAACTCACGTAGACTGAATATATTGATGATCATTACATGTTGTATGTTATTATTGTTTCATGACAGAGAAAGAAATATCAATCAACAATGGTTTTTAACATCGATCTTTCAAATATTATTTGACAAATTACCATTTCAATATTATAGTTATCACCCAAATCACAACATTTAAATATGTACATGACCAAAAATATATTTACATGACTTCTCATTTAAATATTCCAATGCCTTCTCATTTAAAATGAAGCATTATAAAAAAACTAAAAAAATACGTACATGACCAAAAATATATGTACATAACTTCTCATTTAAATATTCCAATGACTTCTCATTTAAAATGAAGCATTATAAAAAAAACTAAAAAAATATGTACATGACTTCTTATTTAAATTCATAATGAATGATTATAAAAAACTTAAAAATAATTAAATATTATAGCAATAATTGTTTAATGATTGAGTTATGTTATCAATTAAATAAATGATAATGATTATTAGCCATGATTAGTCTATGGTGGAGTGGATCTCCTAAGTTAATGGGGTAGAAACCCACAATGCTTTTATTATAAATCAGATTTAAACTGGAATTTTTTTTTTTTTTTAACCTAGTTGGCTAGTAGAAAGAAATGGACAATTACTTATCTAATACAATTCTTATTCTTGTGGAGATGATGATTGCATATTCATGAAATAATGTAACCTAATATAAATATATTCAAAAAGACAAACTAATAAACTTTTAGTGGCAAACTTACCTAAATATATGAAAGGGTATGAAAAGTTATAATAAACTTTCAGTGGCAAACTAATAAACTTACCTAAACGGTTTTGAGTGGCAAACTTTTTTACACTAGTCATTTATTTGGATGAAAAAGATGTAGGAAAAACTTGATTAAGAAAAAGAGAACCTGGAAATCTTATTATGACTGATATTCGGACTCTTTTTTGGACCTTGGCATAAAGGATAATAATAACCTGCAAACAAAGCACAAATATACAAAATTAAATGTTGAAAAAGTGTGTTCACAAATCAATAAATTGATGATAATAACTAGAAGTACCTGTTATTCTTTATTTCAACTCTAAGAGTAAGAAAAAAAAAATAGTAAATCAGCTAAGATTGGTAAAGAAAAAAATTAAGTATGTTTAAATTAAAATTAGCCAATATATATACATTATCAAATCTGGTTAAGAATTTTAATTAATTAAGTTGGTTAAGAGATAATTAAAAATTAACAAGTTTCAAAAAAAGTTAGTCTAAGTTTTACATTTTACAAAAAATTTGACTTGACTTTTTAAAATAAGTGAAAATTTAATGAGTTGGTTAAATAATTCATTGGTATTTGTAGCAAAAATAGGTCAAAATAGGTCAAAATTTTTTAATGGGGTATAAACCATAGGACCCAAGAAGGCATAACTATAATCACATTTAAGAACGGGTAGCCGGGTAGGTGTCAAGCGAAGAATGGATAGAAAATAACTATAATCACATTTAAAGAATAGATAGAAAATAACTATAATCACATTTAAGATGCATCGATTTAATTATATGCATCTTTATTCATTTAGATGCATCCCAACTGGTTTCGAAAGTGATTTGAAGTTAATATGATACAGAGTAGTACTAGGGACACAGTTGACACGCAGAGGATGAAAAATCATAAGATTCACCTAACTTGGTGAAATATATCTACTATATGTATTAGGCGAGTATCCGTGCATAATAACGAGATTTTATAGTGACAAACAGTAAAGTTGCAATATTGTAACCAAGTGTTTTATATAACGTTTATACATACAATGTAAAATAATCCAAATGTAATTGAAAACTGTTGTAATATGTGATGATTCAACTCAAAAAACAATCTTTAAATGTATCAAAGAACGTTCACAAACAAACTAAAAATGAAACATTACATCAACTTTGAAATATGATTTCTTATATAGTAGAGTTTGTGGATAAATTTTAGAAAAAGCCATTAATGTTAGGATTAGGTACAAAAATGTTTTTTTTGTTTTTTTTTTTTAACTACATTCAAAAAAGTTGTCATGCATTTTTTATTTTTATTTTAATTTTCGGTGAAAACATTGTTAAAACTATTTCATTAAGACAACATCGTTTGAATTTTTATGTGAGAAAGTAAATAAAATACTGATACTTGAATTTTAAAATTGTATTTTACAGATTGAACATTAATCATTGTTAAGTTTTTTAAGTTTTAAGCAAATACGCTTTGTATTTAGTAGAGATATACATTTAATTTTAAGCTATAAAGTATATTATGTTTTTTTATACATAAACTTATTAAGACACATATAAATATGTGATGAACAAAATATTTTTTTTATATAAACTTATATTTAAGATCATTTGAGGACAAAAGATTAGGGGGAATTGCATTTATATCCCTCCAAAGGTGAATAATTTCATATATATCATTCTTACAAGTTTTTGATGCATATAGTACAATGATTTTTATGCATGCAAATGATATATATGCAATTTTGCATCTTTGCAAGTAACGTAAAAAAAGACGAAAAACGTGAAAGAAACGAAATTTTTTTCTTTTTTCAAAAGTATATCAATGTGCCCGTCTATAGAAAGATAATTAAATGCTCTTCGCGACGGTGTAAATATTTTCACTTAACGATTAACGGTTTAAGAGATATTTAAATTATAAAAAATATGTGAAATAATAAAATGCTTTTAATATCAGTCATTGATTTTTTTTAAATGAATGGTGGAGATGAGTCCCTTGTTATATAAGAAAAGTTTGGTATGTAAAATAACTCTCCTCATAAATTTAAAGTCTATTTTATGAGGAGAGTTATTTTACATACCAAACTTTTCTTATATACCAAGGGACTCATCTCCACCATCCATCTAAAAAGAAATCAATGACTGAGATTATAAAAAAATTTATTATTTCACCTATTTTTTATAATTTAAATATCTTTTAAATCGTTAATCGTTGGGTGAAAATATTTACACCGTCGCGAAGAGCATTTAATTATCTTTCTATAGACGGGCACTTTGATATACTTTCGAAAAAAAAAAAAAAAAAAAAAAAAAACGTTTTTTTTCACGTTTTTTCGTCTTTTTTTACATTACTTGAAATTTGCATGAAAAAATCATATATGATTAAATACTAATTTAAATATAACATGTGATATTAGTGTTAAGTCATATATGATATGTGATATCACATGTGTTATGATATGTATATCATATGTGATATTACACTAATATCACATGTGATATTACATATCATATATGATATAACACTAATATCATATATGATGTAACACTAATATCACATTGTGATATTCAAATTAGTGTTTAGTCATATATGATTTTTTAATGCAAATTTCAGTAACGTAAAAAAACGAAAAAAACTTAAAAAAAACGTGAAAAATACGAAAAAAAAATAATTTGTCGAAAGTATATCAAAGTGCCTATCTATAGAAAGATAATTAAATGTTCGTCGCAATTATTTTTTTTTTCCGTTTAACGATTAACGGTTTGAAAATTATTAATATTTGAAAAAAGATGATGAAATTGTGTTTTTTAAATTATTGAGATTAATTTCATCCATTTGATAAAAAAAATGAATTGAGTAGATTGATCCCTTAGTATATAAATAATATTTTGTCCTCAAATAATGTCAAATCTTATTTTATAGTCATCAGCTAAAGTCGATCTATAATTATTTTTTATATTTGTGTAGTAAATAGAATTTTTGAAACATAAAAGGGAAGTTTAAATTCATTAAATGCGTACTAACATGTTGGCATATAGCATAAGTTAGATAAACCTTTTATGTCATTGAATAATAAACTTTATTGCCATAAACGTATAACTATAATGAAGCAATCACCATCAATAAACACCTCACTTGCCCTACGAGTAGTAGTCGATACCAATTTAATCGTGGAAACCTTGACCATTGGCAGCAAAATTAGCGTTTTTGCTTAAATTTCGTAAAGTAATATATATACTAATATTGTAACGATTGGAAGCAGTGGTGTATGTTGCGTGCCCTTTACTTGGACCTGAATCCAAATCCTGGCATCCAATCAAAATCAAGACCGCCACTAGTCCTACATTGAAAATCAGCCCAAAATGGTACATACATAAACCAATAATAAATGCAAGGTTAATTGATTGAAAATGTATTATACTTCGCACTTTTTCCTATTGTGTGTACTGAACTTTATTTTTTTTATTGTGTGTACTGAACTTTCAAATTTCGATTATTGTGTATATTTTGTGACTATTTTACCCTTAATTTTTTTAAATTTCGAATGGTAAAATGTTTATTTTACATGGCTAAATAGTCACAAAATACACACAATAATCGAAATTTGAAAGTTCAGTACACACAATACGAAAATAAAAAAAATTCAATACACAATAACAAAAAATAACAAGTATAATACATTTTCAAGTAATTATGCTTAAGCCGCATGACTAGCTTGATGTTCTCTATCTTCATATAGTCACTTTATATGTAAATACGCATGGAGTTGGTCAGGGGCAGTCAGAGATATTAGGGGTGTGCAAGAAACCGAAAAACCGAACTTAAACCGGAAAAAACCGAAGAACCGAAACTAAAAAAACCGAAACCGATTGAAAAACCGATGGTTCGGTTTTTATATTTTGAAAAAACCGAAGTTTTTGGTTCGGTTTGGTTTTTGCTTTAAAAACCGACCAATAGAAACCGAACCGACATTTAAAGTCAAAATAATATATCTTGCCTTGTTGTTTCATAAATAATATAAGTACTTTATCTTAATATCTTCTTTTTACATTACCGTTGTCAATGATGCATTTTATATGTGTGATAACTCTACTAATATTTTATTTCATAACAATATATATAACGCAAATATGCTTGAAGGTAAAAAAAAAATGGGTACACACATTAAGTTTGAATATTAATGGTTGTTCATGTTGAAGATGGTGCAATTACATCAAAATAATGAAGAACTTCTTCCATAATCATTCTTTTTTCGTTTACACACCCTTCAATTTTTTTAGTATACCTTTCAAGCTCAACAAATCCTTGGAATTTGGAGGCAAATTTGAGAATGTTGGCACTTAATTTAAGACGGTTTTTTACCCGTTTTAGTACCGTTGTACCGGTACCGGTTTAAGATATGGTTCTATTTTATGATATATGTCAAATTTACTTTGAAAAAGCAAAGCTTGATAAATCGTATAGAAACTGAAAAAACCGAAAAAAAAACCGACAACCGAAAAACCAAACCGACACAAAACCGAAACCGAATGGTTTCTAAAAATCAAAAACCGAAATTTTTCTGTTCGGTTTCGGTTTTATACAAAAACCGAGCCAAACCGAACCATGCTCACCCCTAAGAGATATACATCTCTTTACTTTTTTACTTATACGTTATCTATTGATCTTGATATCCATTAAATGAGTTAAGTAGATGAACATTTAGCAAATATTAATATAACCTTATATGAGATGTATGAGACACATGCTGTATTAAGTCATACAATTGTTACAGCTCTTTTCTATACTAAGAGCAAAAGAGTTGCATGTAATTGATTATAAGCAAAACAGATTAGTTGTTAACGTTTGGCAATACGAGAACATGCAAGAGTTTTTGCTAACCTTGGCTCTAATTATGCATTAACATTTCATTGATCAAATAAATAGTTGAAACTTTTTTTTTTTTTAAAGTACTTACTCAGTTAATATTTACTAGATATAAAGAGAAAATAAAGTTTATTAAAAACCTGCAAAATGAGAACTAGAAAAAGTTACTACTAATATACTTTTAAAGACTTCCAAAAACTTGCAAGTTTATTTCCATTAAATACGTTGACTTTAATTTCTACAAATTTTTTCTGAAAACTAGCAATTTGACTAGTACCATCAATATAATAAATTCCTCTTTATCTTCATCCTTTAATGTTTGATAACTTTTTGTATAATTAAATAGATGATAATTTTTTTTTTACTCTTATTTTGGTGCTTACCAAAGGATAAATTCCCACCATTCATCTAGTTTGATCTAATGGTGAGGATTAACCTAAAATTTAATGGATAAACCTAAGTCCATTTTTTTTTATTGTCCCTTTGTCTTTTTTTTTTCCTTCACTTTTTTTTATTTTTTTATTTTTCTTCACTTTTTTTTGTTTTTTGTTTTTTTTGTTGTTTTTTTTTTTTTTTTTTTTTCTTTTCAAATTCACGTTTTTATTTATTAACGTTTTTTTTTCACGTTTTTAACCTTTTTTTAATTCGCGTTTTTTTTCTTCGCTTTCATATGTTTTCGTCTGTTTTCATATGTTTTCATCTATTTTCGTCCGTTTTCATACGTTTTCGTCCGTCTTCATACGTTTTCGTCCGTTTTCTTACGTTTTCGTCCATTATTCATACATTTTCGTCCATTTTTGTCCGTTTTCATCCGGTTTCTTTCGTTTTCGTTCATTTTCAGACGTGTTTTTACGCTTTCATACGTTTTCGTCCGTTTCCATATGTATTCGTCCGTTTTTTTACGTTTTCATCCGTTTTCTTACGTTTTTATATGCTTCGGACTATCACAAGTGATATTCTGTGATATTCAGAATATCATTTTCTGATATTTTGAAAATCGCTTGTGATTTTCTGAATATCACTTTGTAATATTCAGAATATCACTTGTGATTTTTTGAAAAACTACACTTTTATTGCTAATTTTTCATGTATCTCATTCTCATGATGTTCAACTTTTTGGAGGAGAATTTGATATCACTGGTGACATCACAGATATGTCAGCTTCTTCTATTTTGTTGAATCATGTGTGATATCACAGATGATATCACTTGTGATATCACAGATGATATCACTTGTGAAATCACCTATGATATCACGTGTGATACCACACATGATATCACCTGTGATGTAGCATGTGTTTGAGCTTCTTCAGTTTGTTTATAAAGATGTTGCGCTTTGTTTAACCATAGCTTCTTCACTGATCAACCATAGATATTTTCAAATCCCGTTGTAAACCTATTGAAATACTCACAATGTATCCATTAAATAGACAAATTCAATCACAACTTAAATAATAAACAAAACTACACTAAATAACTATGTGTTTAAAGCAAAATCAACTTGTTTAAGTTGTTTAATCTAAATGTAAACAAATGTAAAAAAATGAAAACGTAAGAAAACAGACGAATACGTATGAAAGCGTAAAAATACGTCTAAAAACGGATGAAAACGTATGAAAATGAAAGAAAACTGATGAAAATGGACGAAAACGTATGAAAACGGACGAGAACGTATGAAAATGGGCGAAAACGTACAAAAACAAACGAAAACGGATGAAAACGTATGAAAAAAGACGAAAACGTATGAAAGCGAAAAAAACGCGAATTAAAAAAACGTCAATAAAAAAACGCGAATTTAAAAAAAATAGTGAATTAAAAAAAACAAAAAAAAAACAACAATTAAATATAAAAAAACGTGAATTTAAAAATAAAAGACAAAAAAAAATATTTGAATAAAAAAGAAAGACAAAAAGACAAGACAAGAAAAAAAAAACATGGACTTAGGTTTACCTTTTAAATTTTAGGTTAATCCCCACCATTAGATCAAACTAGATGAATGGTGGGGATTTGTCCATTGGTAAGCAAAATAAAGTGCCTCTTAAATAGATATTTGTTCTTTCATCTATTATATATAATAAAATAAGCTTTTGTACAAGTCTACTAAGCACCTTGCATTAAAAATTGGTTTAATGCCATACCTTATTTAGCTTCTAAGTACAATTATTTTATGCATCACGTTTTTAAAATGAAGGTATTGAAACTGATACCTTTGTATTCAATGTGTTTATCTCAAACGCACCACGATTCAAAAATCAAACTCACCGGTTTCATCTCAAATCAATTCATGGTTCTAAGATAAAAATGGGCAATGATTCTACAGAGGAAGATTCGGGCAATGGAAGAATTGGTGAGTATCGATTTAATTATAATATTAGGGTTTCGAATTATTAGTTCAACATCAAAAGCACCTGTTATCAATTCAATTCATTATGTGACTATGCGCGATTCAAAATCACTACACAAAACATTTTCACACGCTGCATGTGCCAGTGATTTCTATGCTATCCACATCGAACAATTGGGGAAAATCAGTTTGATGAATTATTTGTGGATCTTTTTGTGTTTGTTTATGGCAAAATTAGGATCAGATAATTTAAGAATTAGGATCAGTAATTAGTATCTTTTTGTGTTTGTTTGATGAAAATTAGGTAATTTAAGAATTTTAGTGCTTCCTGATTATGCGATTGTGGTTTGCTTTTGGAATGTTTGGATATGCGTTTTGTGAAGTCATCGTAACAACTAGGATCAGATCATCATTGTTACTTATAGTCACTTAATAGGTGGTGGTTATATTGTAAATTATTGAGAGATTATTAGTTAATCTGTAAGTCCTCCTAATAACTTTATCTTATGTTGAAATTGCAGAAATGACGTCAAGTGCTAATGAAGGTATATATCCTTTCCATCGCTCTAAAACCATTCATTTGGTATGTTTTCATACTTTTATGGTTCAATCTCCTGCTATCATTTAGTATGTTTTATTTGGACGGTCGTTGTGATATAACAGGTCAAAACAAGAATGTACTAAATGGACGGCCGTTGTTATATAAGTATGTTTTATTTAGCTAACTATAGACTACAAATATTGTTCAACTTAGACACGCTTACATTCCGTTTTTTTTCTTCCTTATTTACTTCAGGATTTCACCAAGCACATAGAATCAGGGCTTCTTCGGAAAGTTGTAGTAATTGTAGTCCCTTCGGAGAACCAGGTAATATTACCATCCGGCTGCCACATATTAAGAAGATTCTTATTTTTATGAAATTCATCTCTATTTTGTTATGTTGAAAATATATGCAAGCGTTTCTATTATCAAATGATCAATTATACATGTTTTTAACTATACATGGAATTTAATGTAAAAAACAAAATCATAAAGATAGCCTACTCATTGGGTGGGTTTTGGGTCGTGCTTTTATGTTATCTCTTCAGTCTATGTTACAACTATATTAATTGCATTTGCATTGAGAATTTGTTAGTCATATAATTCATTCCAAAATGCAGAGAGGAAGGATACATATGGTCACTTTGAACTTATATCAAAGTTGAACCTGCATGAAATCATTAGACGGCTAATGTGATCTGGGGTGACACTTCAATAAAAAAAATTCCAAATGGTAATTTAGTTATTCTCTTAAATTTATCATGTTTACAAAACGATCTCACCTCAGGTGATTTGGGACTGTTTTCAATAGTTGAATTTAGGGGTGTTTGGAACTGTTTGAATAGATGAATAGCGGATTTAAAGATCTTTGTATGGTGTTAGTGGGTGTGTACGACACCGTATTGAGGTCATATTTTTCCATTGTTGTCTTTCCCATTAGTTTACAGAGAGTTGGTGGCCAATGACATTAGTAGTAATGTCTAATGCAAGTTCCAAAGTTCTGCAAAAGAAAGTTTCAATATTGGAATCCATTTGGTCATTGTGGCTATTAAGTGTCATATGGTCATTTGCGCAGGTCTGCAATAAACGTCTATGTTCAGCCATTTTTCTCTAAGCCATTTTTCTCTAAGTATTGTGTTTGGAATAGTTTTTTTTTTTTTTTTTTTTTTTTTTTTTTTGGCTTCGTGGACTTGGCTGGTGACTGAGTGAGTGTTGGTTTGCAATTGGGATTCATATAGCCTTCCAAATAGATGCTAACGTGTAGAATTTTTGGGATAAGTTGCAGACTGCAATTTAAGGTTTTGAGTGGGGTCCGCTACTATCTGTTTGGTATAATCCCTGGTCTGCACTTCATTACCCAGCATATTGGTAATTCGTTTCATGGGCTTGTGTTTTTGGGCCAGGCCTTGCTTGAGTTTGTGGTTTTATTCCTTTATGTATGGTTTATTCTCGGTACATGTTCGGATGTTCCTGCTTTTAGTTTTAGTTTGGTAACTTATTGTTTGTAAGTGTTATATCGCTTCGTCTATCAGGAACCAGAATCTATGTTTTCACGTCGAGTAGGATTAAGGTCATTTATGTCACTTGGCATATATGTGCTGCTATTTCTATGATACCAATGCTTTCTTATAAGATAAAATACAATTTATGATTTCGGTTTTAGGCATATAAAGTTATACTGGTGTATGTCTTTTGGCATTGCATACTAAATGGTGTTCGACTGCTGTGACACAGGTGGAACGAACAAAGTCAAGACCAATTGCAAGCGGTGCCTTAACACCATTCCAGGGGGTTTCTTTTCTTGGTGCTCAACTGCTTTTGGGTCTTGGTATTTTCCTCCAGCTTAATGACTATATGTCCGTATTCAACTTGGCTATTCTTGGATTCACTGTTTTAACCTATATTATCATTATTCTTACCTAAAAGCTTCTTACATTTACAACAATAGACTGTGCTAGAGGTGGCAAAATGAACGGGTCAAGTTTGTTGGCTAACGGGTCAAAACTGGCCATTTTTACTTTTAGATCGACTGAATTGGCCCATGCCGGGTTGGGTTGGGTAACAAAACGTCTGGGTCAGACCGGTTGGGGTAATCGGTCAAACAAGTGAGTTTCGGTATGAACCAAAATGGATTGTGTAGGGCTGCTCTGAAACCCTCTTTCGTAACAAAATTAAAGTTCTTCATAGATATTAGCGTGTCAAATATGATTACAAAGATTATATTGTTAAATAATCATATGCTTTTTTTTGAAAATAAGCATTAAATTTACACTTTGGGCAGACTTTCAACCTGTTTCGGTCTTCCTTTTTGCTATTGATTGTCACAATTAACCTGTTAGGGATAAAAGTAACCCCAACCGATCCATTTATGAGTAGAGGTCGAAAATGCCACCTGCGTAGTGTTCTTGGGACGATCAATTTCAATCTGCTGCCTAATAAGTTTCTTGAATATCAGGCACTCTCAAGCAAGTCTGCTTTTCAGAGGCACAAACAATGGCTACAACATGCAAATACCGGCAGTGCCAGACACAAAATTATGAAAGTACGTAATTTTGGATTTGATTGTTTGCTTTTTCTAATGTATCATCTTTTACTTGTATGGAACAGTCATGTTTTTGTTCAGTTTTAGACTATTTTTGCCTTTTCTTCTTGCATATAAGTGACATGTATACACATGAACCTTGGTATGATGTAAATGGTATGAGTGAAATATTTTGGGTTTTTTTTTTTCAGTTTTTAAAAGAGCAAGCTGCTCGATCTGCAACTCAACTAACAGTTGATTCAGTAAATGAGTTTCTTGCTGATTCTGGAGATATTGGTGAAGCTGAAGAGGTGACAGACTACTCCAAAGGGACTCACCATACATGGGAAAAGTCTTATTTTGAAATTACTGTAAAACAATTTAAGAAAGTCTTATTTTGCATCGCAACAAGTTTTTAAATTGTTATCACATGATCAAGAAAAGTAACACCGAACGAACCTTGAACGAGTAGCAGCAACAACTGTGATTTCCACCGTAACTCCTCGACCAAAAGGAAGGTCCCATAAATCTGTCGTAACATCAGGCACTATGTTAGGATCCAATATTTATGTTGTTTGATGATTCGGGTGGTCTAGGATTGTGATTAAATAAGAAAGCCATTTTAGATAGATGAAGAGAGTTGAGAGGAGGTTCTTGAAAGAGAGTTGCTTTATGAAATGAAAGGTTTATTCAAAGAAGCCACACCCCTTCCATGGATGGAAGGGGTATTTATACTTACAAAATACACGACCTCCTATCGGCCTGTGGATCAGGTATACAGTGGGTAAAGACCCGTCCTTCCTCCACGGTGTTGCTCTAAACTAAACTACGCTACAAACTAACTAATAAACTACTAAGTAACGTAAATAACTATATGTCTACGAGCTAACTTATGCTAGATAATAGTTGGGGTGACCGACTCTTTTACTATGGAATTTTCTAATTCCTAACAATCTCCCCCTAAGGGAGGTCACCCCATGATTTACATTTTGAATCCTAGCATTCTATTTAATCTTCAGTCTTGAGCTCGTAGACTTGAATTCTTCAATTTCTGTAAACTTTGTGCATTAGTAGCGATTTTTCAAAGTCCGCATTGATTTGTACTTTTAGTGGAGGCCATTAACTGATCCACATCTTAGATGATCTTCGAGCTTTCATTGAGATCATAAACCACAGTAAATCTCTGGATCACCCTTTATTGTGTTGCCATCATGTGAAGTTGTGACTTTCGGACCGACATGCTCACACTTTTGAATCATGACATCTTTCCATCAGAGTAGCGGAAGCCTTACAGGTTCATGATATTTGCAGCAGCGTAGCAGAAGCATAGTATGAAATATCAGAGCCAGGTTATGTAGATATGCACCAGTCATGATTTCTTCAAATTAAGTGTGTATGCTGTGAGCATGCGGCTTTAGATTGATAGCTCAATTCTGATCAGCTTCAACCGTCCAAATGTACCTGCAAACAACAGTTAGCAATAAAGCGCACGAAAGTGTCTTTGATCACTTTCGTTGAATTGAGGTACACGGCCCACGGTTCCCCGTTGATCAGTACAAGTACTGCCTGTGATCAGGTAGGATTCCTAAGAATCTCCTTGACAGGGTTTCGCAGCTGTTCTAGCTGTTCTCAAACCGGAACGTCTCAAAGAAGACAACACGGAGTGAGTGAACCAGCAAATTGAGATTCACTGATTGATGAAAAATGATTTGAAAAACAATCGCGTATTGCTTAGAAGAAAGAGTTTTGCAATACGACGAAGGTTTTATGAGAAAGATCAATTTTCAATCATAAATACTTTTTGTATTTGAAAAGAGTACACATTCGAAGTGCTAGAGAAAAGAAGATTTGCACATCGAACGGTTTTTCCAAAAGTATTTTTACAATCAGAGATACTTTTTGTGTTTGAAAACATAAGTACACATTCGACGTGCTAGAGAAAAGAAGGTTTGCACATCGAGCGGTTTTTCCAAAAGTATTCGTCAATTCCATTCCTGGACCAAGGTTGATTCAATAATGAATCGCCCTATCGTTTCTATCCAGTTGTCACAAGCTTGATATTTCGCAAGATTTCACATGTCACCCACCAAGAGCTTGTTTGATGTTGGCTCTAGAAGGATTTCCATCTTCATTGTGAATATTTTTACATACCACTCAGATGTTCTGGCAATACCACAAGGATAATGCGTAGGACTCTTAATAAATACTTACTTTCCACATTGTGTGAAAAAGCAAGTCTTCAAGAATTTAGTGTCCTAACGAGATATTGTGGATGATCTCTTGGCTCTAGACTCAATTGTGCATATTTGGTTCCTGTGTCGGAGACTAGGGAGAGGGTCTCCTTCTTCAATATCAACAATCTCTAAGAGAAAGTCGATAGATTATGTCGGTTCCCCGTGAGAATGAAACAAGCCCTTATAAGAGGAACTTGAGTGGTTTGGAAAGTTGAAGTGCAGTGCGTCACTGGGTCCATGACGTCTTGTGTTCAATACCAGTGTTACCTTAGTAAACACCAGTAGCATATGTATTGAACCCGGTATCTGCCCTAAGGTTGAATTGATGGAGGGCTATTTCTTTTCACCCTTTTCTCATTCATTTCTTTTTCATTCTTCAACCCCTTCAGTGCTTACCGAGACTTCATTACTAGAACCTTGTTGGGTTTATTCCAGTACTAGCTCAGTCTCAGTCCGCACTCTTCCCATTTCTCACTTTTCTCCTTTTTTTTTCAATATACCTAAGGACTCTACACTATCTAGTGGATTGTCCCTGGGTAGATCCCTCCGGTTCTGGCGGATCGTGGGAACTAATACCTAACCTCACCATCCTTATAACTCCATACATAAACTAAAATGGCCAGCCTTTTGGTACAGTTCATTCTTCCTTGAAACCAATTGAAAAATCATTTGGAAAAACAATCAAGGTACTTGTGATACGAGATCAAAGCATTTTGTACCTTAATAGTTTTGATCATATAGAAAACCTCCCCCTCAACATGTGCATTGTGTATTAGAAATTGTTTATCACATGGAGGCAAGAGGACTTTGAAATATTTTCTTTGATCACAATTTTCATACGAAAAAGCCATTTGATTTTCTTGGTCAAATTCTCCCCCTCAATATGTGCATAGGATATTTGAATACATTTTATCACATAGAGGCAAGAGTTCTTTTGAAGCACATCCACGATCACAAAATCCATTAAGAAAACCATTTGAAAACTCAATCAAGGTACTTTATAATTAACTTTTAAAAGGCTTTTGTACCTCGATAGTTATGCTCCCCCTCAATATGTGCTTCGATTTTCGAAAGCGTTTAGCACATATGAGAGAGCAGCGTGCACAATTAAATCAAAACGATCACCTTTTATCAAATTTCATTATTAAATCACAAATTCTCCCCCGATAAAAAATATCAAACCCTTTGAGATTTTGGATCCCAAGTGATTTAATTACGTTTAGAAAACATAGGAGAAAATGTGGCCAGGTTTAAATACTCATCTTGTTTTTGGATAAATGCTCCTCCTCAACATGTGCATTGTATATTTGAAATCGTTTGGCACATGGAGGCAGGAGTGCCTATAAAGGACTAAAACCAATTCCATTAAAACAGATATGAGATTTAAATCACGATCTCTTACCCGATCAAAAATTTCAAACCTTTTGAGATTTGTGATCCCAATTGATTTAAATCATTTAAAAGAGTTTGGGGAAAGACGTGGCAAGATTTAATTTTTGAAAAATGACATATAAGGACCAATTTGAGACATTAAAGATTGTTAGTGTCAGGTATGATAGTTTTTAAGAGATCTTTTAAGTAAAACAAAACAATTTCACAATCAAACAAGAACAAAAAAAATTTTCATTTTGAAAGACCTTGATTCTAAAGAAAAAATCATACCATGACATAACATTAAATCTTTAGATCACCACTTATTATCGTACAAGACGGAACTTTTGTGAAGAAACATCGTTTGAAAATATTTTATTTTAAATCACTCTCCCCCACAATCGATGACAGTAGTCGATGATTGAGTGACTTAGGTTTTGATAACATGAAGTCCGATGATTTTCAAAATTAAGTCCAATTAATTTTCAAAACAATATTTTCCATTTTCAAAACAATTTAATCAAATATTTTTTTTCAAAATTGTTTAAAAATGGTATCCTGCACAAAGATACGTTAGGTGGTTGAGAAGCTTCTGTTGTTGTTACTGTAGGGTTTGGAAGAAAACCATCTGCTGATGCAGTGAGACTTCTTCTTACGTTGCATTTTGAATGCCAACTGAGGTCAAATTAAGCTCCATTTCTTCAATCACTTAGAAGAAAACCATCTGCAGATGCAGTGAGACCTCTTACGTTGCATTTATGCCAACTCTCCATTGAAGTCCAATTAAGCTCCGTTTCTTCATTTGTCAACCCAAGATCTAGTTACCCTTTCCTTTCGGCATCCAAACATCATATTATGTGGGATCCTGATCGGGAACTTTCTTTTATACCAATATACCTGCATACGTTAGTGAACACACATACAAATATATGGTGGTCGACATCACCCAAACAGTAATCGACTAATAAAAGTCAATTCAACATATCAATCAATTCATATATGGCATGGGGTTTATGTGTTAATCAAACTCTAATCATCTAAACCTAACAATCATATCCTAAATTCCTAGTCCTTCGACACAGGCAAATATCATTTTTAATTAAGCACGTAGGATAATTAAGAAAGCTCGTTAGATGATATAGATTTGAAAACATTCTCCCCTTCAATCAATGACTCATTTTATGAAAAGTTTAAAAGCGCTGAAGTCATTGATTGAGTTTTCAATTTTAACGAAAAACTCTGAATCTGATTGATTTTCAAGCAACTCATTTTCCACCATTTTGAAAACACAACAAATATTTTTCTGAAGAATTTTAGACGGAAAAACATTTGTGTAGGAATAGCAGTCCTTTTGACGACATGCTTTCCTTGTTTTGTTTTTAGGATAAGTGCACGAAATATTTGAAAAATTGATTTAGCGCAGCACTTTCCTTTCTTGAAGAACGGGTTGCTATCTGAAATAATAGCAAGCCATAGTTTTAAGCCCGGGTTACAGTCTGAAATAACTGTAAGCCATTTTTTTGAAGCGCGGGTTACAGTCTGAAATAACTGTAAGCCATTTGATATGTGACATGTTTTGAAAAAGAATATTTACACCTCCTGCTCGAACTTCATCTAAAGTCCCGTGCCATTATTGAATGACATTTCTAAGACCGTAGATGTTATCGATACCAGAAGACATGTCTTGAGAAAACATATTTTTGGTATTTTTGAAATTTTCTGATTTTTATGGGTTTTTGAGGGTTTTATATTTTTCTATTTGGTTTTGCTGGTTTTATATTTTTGTATTTTGTTTTTGATAAATATTTACACAGATAGAGTGGATGATATAGTTTACGAGAATGATGATACGAGTACCGGGATAAGGATATCGAGCAGCCCCGTTGTAGAAGATAGAAGTCATCATCCTTAAAACTTTCACCACCAAAGCTTCCGAGGCTCTTGCATTGAAGAAAGAAATTGAACCATCTGAAAGTGAGACTTTGGCAGCTTCCCCCCAAATCGAAAATCCATTAGATGAGCAGATTCGAAGCTCTATTTCAAGCTTTCCTTAGCCAGGTGCACAAAGAAGCACGCCATTATCATAAATCCCGCTGCTCCTTTTAAGACCGACAATCGATATTCTTCGTTCGGGGTTATATCATCCAATAGAAGAACAACAAAGTTTCATCCCACGCTAAAATATTTCTTCTCAAATTCCTTTTCTACTGACGTCTGAAGCAATCCATTCCAAAAGGTGTCAAGAGACCAATTCCCCCAAGTAGATGAAATGATGTAGTCAGCCTCTTTGTATAATGCTCAAGAACTCTCCCAAATACACATCATGAGGGGAATGAAAACACCTTCCCATGTTCACATTTTTCTTCCCGGATGATCGTGTATGAAGCTCAAGAACCCGAAGTACACCAATACCTAAGAGCTCTCCCGAATACACATCATGAGGGGAATGAAAACACCTCCCCATGTTCACATTTTTCTTCCCTGATGATTGTGTATGAAGCTCAAGTATCCGAAGTATACCAATACCCAAGGAAGGAATAACTGATAACATTGAAGAAGCAAGCCAAGTCACTGATTATCTCTGCGGATGACAATCTCTGCGGATGTCAACTTCGGAATAAGTGATTATATCTCTGAATCACTGATTAAGCCCTCAAGTGAAACAGCTGAGCGCCTCCAATGTACACAATTCTCTCTCCTCTGATGATTGTGATAACATCGAGATCATCACGCACTTGTGTACCTCTTTTATCTTCAGAAACTAACTCTTCCATCGCTTCCCCCACATAGTTGGAATAAGAATACTAAACGCCTTGATGAGTAAAACCTTGAGTTTCTCTGCGGTCATGACATTTGTTTTCCCGGGATATCTTCAATCACTTAGAAGAATTAAGTTCATCAAGTTTACTCGCCATGAGTCAAACCTTGAGTTTCTCTGCGGTAATAACATTTGTCTTCCCGGGATATCTTCAATTTCTTAGAAGTATTAAGTACATCAAGTTTTACTCGCGTTTAGATGCTTGTCTCCTTCCCCCTTTCTGGTTTTTATACTTCAGAATCAGCAACTCTTTGAATGCCCAAATACTTGAAATTTGTTGAGAAGATCGCTTGAAGTCTTTGTGAGAATCAACATGCTGAATAATGTGAGCAAGTCTAATTGGGGATTAAATTCGACATATCACATTCCCCCAATTAGTGCTCTCCCCTAGACCGACAGTCTTTTTGATGAATGCCCAGATTACGAAGAAGTCTTTAGATCATTAAATGCAACTCGTCTTTGGTCTACTAACATATAGCAAGAAATGTAGAACATACTGAAGACTCGACCTTCTTCAAGATTGTCCAGTTGGGGAATAGATAGTTAACATCTTCAACTCATACCAAAAAGCATCCCACCAAAAAGCATCCCAATTAACTTACATCTTGAAAATCCCTTTAAATAAAATCCCTCCCAATCAAACAAGAACAGAAAGATGTTCATCAAGGAAATCAGCAATCAGGCCACAACGAACACACAAGATGGTAACACCAAACTACCAATCACATCAAACAAGAACAAAGAGATTGTTCGGAATCATCATGTTGATGTATACGTGAAGCATTAACCGGAAGCACTTTGTCGATAAACTCATCAATCCGAGTGAAGATGTCAACCAACGGCTCTTAGAAGAGAAAAAACTCCATGTGAAGATGACCCGATAAGAAGAAGCTCGGTTCTTACATGAGTTTAGAGCCGTATGACCATTTTTATTCTCAAATATCAATCAACAATGCAAAAAATTCACACTTCTTCTCCCCCTCAAGAATTGCATATGGAGATGCCATTCTTGATTAAACAAGTGAACATCATCCAAATGTAGTCTATTCACACTTCTCCCCCGCAAAATTAGCACATGATGTTGCCATCTTCATTATAATCGAGCAAGTGGAATGAGAAAACAATCAGTGGTAGCCCGGTTCACTTGATGACTGAAGCGCATGGAAAAAATATGAAGCATGTTGATGAGAATGGTCATTAATGAGAAGATTTCTCTTCTTCCGAAGATAAAGCGCACTGACACGTACACTTTTCTTTTCTTTAGAGAACGAGGCATGAACTGTTGTGTTTATACGTCATAGTGTTGAAGTACGAGGCCTGAACTGATGTGAACAGACGTCATAATCTCTCTCTTTTCATCATCTCTTGGCAAACATATAATCAACCCCATTATCATTCAGTAGGCTCTTTGTCGTGACAGCTGATGGAGAAAACCCAATATGATGAATTTGACCCTGAAGTAAACTATCCCGAACTCGTGACTTAAACTTGCACATATGTAACAAAGAGCGGTGCCGATTTCCATTAGCATCTCTAAGTACTCTCTATTTACTCTATACTCTTCAACCAACCAACCATCAAGTATAAGACGTACATTACCTCTTGAAAATCCACAATTGAATGTGACACTGAGCACTACAACGTAACTCCTTAAAGTGATAGTTATCTTGAGGTGATAAGAGCCCAATTCCCCCAAGTGGTAAAAGAAAAGGTAAAAGTCACCCAATAATAACTAGATTTCCAAGTCTTTGTGTTTGATAATAAGCTCGAACAAGGATCTCAAAGAATCTTCATCCAACCATCCCCGATACCTTCAGATTCTAAGTACACTCGCCCGTGATGTTTCACTTCAACCTCAAATAAATAATACTGAATTAACGCCGTTGTCACATCTTCTAAACTGCTCAAATCTAGCCTTCTTTGATATTTAAATGAACTTTGATAATGGTTTCATCCCGACCATGGTTAAGAGCACATAACCCCGTAAAACCTTGTAATAGCCAAACTGCCATGAGGACAATCCAAATACACACCCAATTTATGAAGTACACCCTTTTATCCCTTCTTTGAAGTAGAAACCGTAGCACCAGCATCAAATAAGATCCCGAAATACACTTTCCATTTCTCCAGAATGGTTCCATCAGTACGGGATTTTATAACTCTATGGTTTAAACCGAAAAATAGTATCTTTCGAGGGATTTTACAAAACCAAGAGTAAACCGTAAGATAGATCCGGAAATGCACTTTACTATTAACAGGATATTTCCATTATCACGGGATTTTACAAGTCTATGATTTAAACCGAGAAATAGTTTCTTTCGCGGGACAATCAAGACAAAACCGTAAACAATGTCAGCTTGATTGTGTTATGACAACTTTGGTTTCGGTGAATATCTGTTTTAGGGGAACATGCAGCGGTTCATCAATGATTCTTACTCCAATATCAACAACATCATCAACCATCCAATCAACACTTTGGTAAACACATCATTCAAGCATTATGTCGGCTATTTCAGTAACAACATGGAGAAGTAAACCCGATATGCCAAACTTGATCATGAAGTAAAATTCCCCAGATTTGTTACTTAAAGCTTGTACTAATCCTCGTGAAAAAGAAACGGTGTACCCAATGTACAAAACCTCTTGACGTATAGCCAAGTCTTTATCACACTCTGTAAATGCCCAAACAAGTCATCTCCGCGGAAGGGTAGAAAGAAAGAAGACGAAATAAGTAAACGCGCCCGGAAAACCTTACTTCAAATCCAAATACCGTCCAAACAACCCCGTAGTCAACATTTTCCAAAAAACACTTCAAGCAGTGACAAAATATTCTCTGTGAAGATGTATAACCCAAAATGTCAATCAGCATACCACAACAAATCTCATCATCACACCTTATCTCATCAAATCACATCGACAAATCTCATTGTCAAAACATTATAAGCACAAATCCCATAATCAAGACTCATAATCCAACAAATCAGAAAAAATTAATCATTTGATCCATAATCCATTAAGCCTTGTTCAATCCCAATTCAATATAATTCAGGCCCATCATTCCGTCATCCAAATCCAACTCATCACACAAAAACGAAACTTGGACCAATTCAAATCCACATCAATCTTGTATCATTAAAATTCAATAAACCCGATGAATTAACAATCAGTAAAATATACGGGATATGTGAGTAAACAATCCAAGCTGTACATGGCCCAAATCCAAAAGAGTGAGAAATAGCACTAAACATAACCCAACAAAAATTACTCGGCCCATGTAAACTCCTTATACCCGGTCATTCCAAACTAAACTTCACCAAATCCATTGTAGTAACTCGGCCCAATATTAAATAAAGGGGACGCAGCCCAAGTCCAAAATCATTGGACCTATACCAATACTACCTTCATAATATATATGTCCACTAATAAATCCCACGAAATTAGTATAGGCCCACGAGATTAAAACATATCAGAGATAACACATACCCTAAAAATCGGGGTATATAAAGTCACTTAACCTAATAACTTGCAACCCTAATCACAAAATATACACGCCTCTCTCTCCACCATTCCTCCTCAAACCCTAAATCATCTCCAAATTACCACCGCCTCTCACCAAAATATTTACAAAAATAAACTTATCATCCTCCTCTTGATTCTGAACATAGTCTCGATCTCCTCGCCACAGGGTTGGCTTCGAGGACTTCATTAGTACCACATGGATGGTATGAGATGATTAGGCTTCACGATACTTAAAGAGCTACAGGTAGGTTCAATATCATCCTTGTTGATTTTAGAGTAATAAACGAACCAAGGGACAAGGTTATAACACACTTGTTATACACCTTATCTTATGTTCGGATAATGAAATTCATAGAACGAAAGGATTACATTAATTATTTAAGGCCTTGCAATGATTATCAGTATATGCATAGAATGAATCAAGAAAAGGAAATAACATACTTGTTATCATCCTTTTCTAATGGTTCGTATATAATTTGAAGTAGAACCTTCACATATATAGATCGATGATGAGTTAGGTTAAACGAGAAAAACAGATCTGTTAAAGTTTAAAACAACTCGTTTGACCTAACTGAGATCTAAAGTGATTCTTGTAATAGGATCGAGTCTAAGAAGGTTGGTCTTGTTCATATACTGTCAAACGAAACTCAGAAAAGATTTTTAATATAGTTGTTAACAATCTTTCCATAGTTGATTTTCGGATGCTAAACATGAGGCACATCTTCCAAGTAGAGTCAATGATGAACATTTTTCGTGTGCAAGACCTATGATGTTCTGATTTTGGTATAAGGGTTTTAGTATGGTTAATAGTTTTGTAATCGTGGATATGGTCATGAATCGATGAGAGGTTGTTCTTCTTTTGCTTTGTTAATTTCTTTTTGAAATGGCTGATGATGTATGAGAAAAACTGAGGTCATGAGTTGGTTGTTAGAATGGGTCTTGTCTATCTTACTTCTTCCTTTCTGTCTAGCATCATCAACTCGCATCAACTCCAACTCGCATAACTAACATGCTGCATCATCCTATGTTAACATCTTACCCAGCTCGCAACTAACCCAACTCGCATCATACCCAACTCATATCTTCTCCAACTCGCTTCTTAGTCAAGACGCATCAGCAGCAACTCGCTAAAAGGCAAGTGCAATAATACCATATGCGAGTTAAGTAACTCGCATTGAAGCTGGACAAGATAAAACCCAACTCGCATTACAACCATTGAATTTGGACATTATGACAGCAACTCGCATTGACCAAAAGTAAGCAACTCGCTAAAGAGCAAGTGCAACCCGCATCCAAGGTTATTGTACCACAACTCGCATTCTAGAATGCAAGTACACAACTCGCATACCAAACTGCACCAACTCGCTTAGAAGAAGCAGTCAACTGTCAACTCACATAGTAGATTATTATATCAAACATCATATTCATGTGACTCAACTCGCACTCAAAAATTTCATGTATCAACCCAGAAACTGCAGTAACATACAGATTTACAAAAGCAGATACCCACTTGGACGATTTGACCAAATACATGAACATGTATGACCTTAACTCAAAAAATAGAAACAGTTTACCCACCAAAGTTATTAGACCACCAAAACTGAATTTAAAAAAAACTGATATAGACTTATTCAAGACATGTTAAAAACAGTTTGGACACTTCAATCAAGACCAGTAAACATGTTCCAATCAGATACTACTCATAACCATGTAACAACACTTTTGACATAAGCTTTATACACAAACACAACAACATCAACCACACATCAAAACGACACCATAAACCATACAAATCGCATCTAAACCATACGAGTCATCAAAAACAACACAGCCTTGGCTCTGGTACCAATTGTTAGGATCCAATATTTATGTTGTTTGATGATTCGGGTGGTCTAGGATTGTGATTAAATAAGAAAGCCATTTTAGATAGATGAAGAGAGTTGAGAGGAGGTTCTTGAAAGAGAGTTGCTTTATGAAATGAAAGGTTTATTCAAAGAAGCCACACCCCTTCCATGGATGGAAGGGGTATTTATACTTACAAAATACACGACCTCCTATCGGCCTGTGGATCAGGTATACAGTGGGTAAAGACCCGTCCTTCCTCCACGGTGTTGCTCTAAACTAAACTACGCTACAAACTAACTAATAAACTACTAAGTAACGTAAATAACTATATGTCTACGAGCTAACTTATGCTAGATAATAGTTGGGGTGACCGACTCTTTTACTATGGAATTTTCTAATTCCTAACACACTACCATTCAAAAAAAGTAGCAATCATCTTTTTATTTCTCTCTCTATTTATATTTTGTTTGTACATGACATGTTATTTCCCAATGTGCGTTATCTATTTTTGCAGCTTCAATACATGTCTCATCAATAAATCATTTTAGGCTGGACTCCGCTGGAGCTTTTGGTGTATCTCAATTGCGCAACCAGGTAATCTCACAATCAGGTAACAAGTTCTCCATTATGATATATTCTACGCAACCATTCCATAATTGGTATGATACTTCAACCTCTCTTGATCCTAACGCCATAAATATTGACTTATTAAATATCAAGTATCGGTGAAAAAATGGGTTGGTCGATTGAGTTGGGTGCGAGTAAAATGAGTTATTTTGGATTCATTTTAAAGTAGATCGAGTTAGGTTGACCTCCCATTTTTTTGAGGTTAAATGAAGTTTCATGTTAGTAACAATAACTTACTATATACAATAAAGATTAATGTCTGCAATATGGTCATGCTTACATTTAGCACTAAAAGATCTGCAAAAAATTAAATATAACATGTATTAGTCCATAAAAATTATGTGTGAAGTACAAAGACCAAGTGCGGGGCTGCTACAATAAAAAATGACAGTTTGTCTAAAAAATGAAATGTTAGATGTTACTAAAAAATGAAATGGTCAGCGAAACCTTTTTGACCCATCTCAGAAACTTACGCCTTTTGGGCCACTTTTTGAATATGATAGCTTCCACACTTCATCACTAACGTGTGAACTTAAAAACTCTTGGTCTCTATGTGCTTTTTAGTGCCACGTACTGTTATGATTGATAACTTTTTTGAGCCTCTGTTATGTGCTTAATGACCAGATTGTCGATGGATCCACCTAAGCAGGAATCCTAATATTCATATAGATGTTAAGGTGTTTGGGTGAATACCTACTCTCCAGGTATGTAAGTACATATTGATGTTTTTAAGTACATGAACCCACAAGTAAATTGATACTCAAGCTTAAGTAAAGTACCCATTTTCTAAAATGGGTTGATTTTTTAAAATTTTCCTTATAAGATAGATACAGGTCAAGATAAGGGTAAAGTTTGCCCAAACTGTTTAAATTATTTACTTACTGTTATACCAAAGGTATTAACTGGCTGATGCAAAAGTTATTCTATAGTCTTTAGTAAATGCATTCTTTTTCATATAGATCATTAAAAAACATGTGCATTAAGGAAGTTGTGTGAGCTATAGTGCCTCTATCAAGGATAGGTGTTGCGTTCAAACTAAACTTGCTCAGGTTAGCGTCTCTTTTACTAAACCAATATAACATGCTTACAAATGAATGAAGAAATCTGGGTTATATAAAAATTCATACAAGAAATTATGGTTATATTTAAATTCAAACGGGTCACAAATGAGTTGATTGTTTAGGTAAAATCTATTATATTTCTTTTATTACTTGGAAAAAATAACTGGAATTTGAGAAGCATGTGCGAATGTGTTGTACTCATATAATTTTAGTATCATTACAAGTTTATATGCTTGGGTGCCCATAACTCTGATCACTCATCTGCGCTAACTGTGATTATATATCATACAGGAGGAGACCATAACTTATTCCGTTGAGTAGTTCATGATGGTAAAGTAGTTCATGATTCTGAGTTAAGGTGTTTGGGTGAATACCTACTCTCCAGGTATGTAAGTACATATTGATGTTTTTAAGTACATGAACCCACAAGTAAATTGATACTCAAGCTTAAGTAAAGTACCCATTTTCTAAAATGGGTTGATTTTTTAAAATTTTCCTTATAAGATAGATACAGGTCAAGATAAGGGTAAAGTTTGCCCAAACTGTTTAAATCATTTACTTACTGTTATACCAAAAGTATTAACTGCCTGATGCAAAAGTTATTCTATAGTCTTTAGTAAATGCATTCTTTTTCATATAGATCTTTAAAAAACATGTGCATTAAGGAAGTTGTGTGAGCTATATTGCCTCTATCAAGGATAGTTGTTGCGTTCAAACTAAACTTGCTCAGGTTAGCGTCTCTTTTACTAAACCAATATAACATGCTTACAAATGAATGAAGAAATCTGGGTTATATAAAAATTCATACAAGAAATTATGGTTATATTTAAATTCAAACAGGTCACAAATGAGTTGATTGTTTAGGTAAAATCTATTATATTTCTTTTAATACTTGGAAAAAATAACTGGAATTTGAGAAGCATGTGCGAATGTGTTGTACTCATATAATTTTAGTATCATTACAAGTTTATATGCTTGGGTGCCCATAACTCTGATCACTCATCTGCGCTAACTGTGATTATATATCATACAGGAGGAGACCATAACTTATTCCGTTGAGTAGTTCATGATGGTAGAGTAGTTCATGATTCTGAGTTTTATGTCAAAGCTGAGAAAGATAATCACCTTGATCTTGGCAAGTCTTTTACGATTATATAATGTACATGAATTTTATCTGAAAGTTGAGAAATATATTAATCTTCTTCCTGTTAAGTCTTAGTCCCATTATAAAATGTTCATCTTATTTATCTGCCTTCATACTATATTAATCGAGCTTCTTAAACGTCAATTTCTTCAAGATAGTTTTGATACTAGATGCATGTTATCATGATCTTAGTTCTCATGTGCAAGTACCTTTATTTTGTGTTTAAGTTAACCAAATTAATCAACGTCTAACTTTATTTCCACAATAAAATGTGCATGACGGTAATAAACGTAGGACTTCTGGTAGGGTCAATGAGTCAGCTTGGAATCATGGATTATTAAGCATGTTTTAATGTAATTATCAAAACTTTTTAGTTTTTCTTACCCAGTGGCTTTTTCTTTTAAATTTTGGTTTAGTTGAGATATTTTATTTTCAAGCTTAGGCATAGAGGTTAAAAGATGGAAAGGTCGGATGGGTTGGATAACCGGTCGAAGAAGGTTTGGGTTGGAATGGGTCGTTTTTATATCAATAAATCAATGTGTTAAAGTTGAATATAGGTGGGGTGCTTGGTGTTTTGGTCGTACGTGATCAGGATGGTAATCTCTTCAAAACCACAACAAATTTCGTTTATAAAGAAGTACTTGAAGGTCTTTGAACAAGGTTCATGTTGTATCATGTATGTATCATTGGTGTAATCACGTTATATTATACTATGGTTCATTATTTTTAATGTTACAAAGTTTGTTAGCAACTCAATTGATCATTAAAATCACACATCATTTTATGTTCGAGTCAATCTATTTTAGATTGGCAACGCGATGGTTGTAAATCGATTGTGACTCACATATATTTTATATTTAACAAATTTACGTTATTACTTTTATTATCATCTCATTTATCTATTTCTTTAAAAAATAACCCGATGTCAACGGGTCTCTAAGCTAGTTGATAAATAACCAGCACTACTAACTGTCGCTATAAATGATTTGCCGTTAAAATTTTTGTCGGAACACAAGGGTACTCGGCTAGATAAAATACATGTATTTAACATTTGGGTTTGTTTAACGGGTGCCCTCGGGGCAAGGTTTAAGGTTACTATAAAAGGAAACATTGAGTTTATTTAATGAAAAATTATATTTAATTATGTTAATTTATAAGTTTCATTAATGTGCGTTAAATACAATTTTTAATCTAAAAAGAAAGTTTGTGTTTAATAAATGCGGTTTAACCAGTGCCCTGAGGACACTCGTTAGACAATCCCTTAACATTTTGTGAAGGGTTTATAGGTCAAATATGGATGTATGGCAAAATTTTGAATTGTAACGTAACTCTGATGCTTTGAGAAATTTAAATTCTTTCAATTGATGCATCATCTATTTCAGTTCCAGCTTTCTTGTGTGCCTAAATTTTTTCGATATGAGGTTTTCCAAGCCGTTCCATGTGGGCATAGTGTTTATTCAAAGTAAAGTCTAAGTTCACTGTATTGAAAATCACATTTAAATGAATTTTTATTTGGAAAAAAGTGTGAATTTGCTAACACGGCTTAAGATGCGCTTGAAAGTATATATCTATAGTACATCTCTTTACTACATGTATTTTTTTTTTCTTTTTTTCTTTCAAATTTTCGTCTTACTTCAAAACTTAAAGCTTAATATCGTTTGACTAAAATACATTTATTTATAAAAGTCACTACAATCTATTAATTGTTTAAATACTTAATTATAATCACTACAACAAAACATGCCTAATGCAACAATCAAAATCTGTTGCAAATCCGCTGCAATAGGCTATGTGCAACTGAGTTGCAACAGATTTTGACTATTGCAAAAAGGCAAAATTTGCAACGGGCATTAAACTTTTGCCACTGTTATATTTATAATCGTTTAGTAAAAAGAAAGCATTTGATTAAAACTTTAAAACTTAAAAATGAGTAATGTTAGACAAAAATACCCTTGCTTATAAAATTCAACGCAATTTATTAAATATTAAATATTTAATTGCAATTTAAACAACAAATTTTTTTCACTCTCACTTACTTCACACCTATATATACATAAAAAAAATTGAACATAAAAATTAACGGTATTATACATCGTCCCCGATATGCGAAGATAATCGTCTCATCTTAGAAAACATTTTTTTTCTGTATTCTGTTAACCATCACACTATGAAATAAAGTGAAGATTTCAATTTCGAATATTTACAGTAAATTGCAATAAATTTTGTGAACCAAAAATTGGTCCAAACATTACTACTACTTTTACACGTTCGTGGTTTCCTTTTGAAACAAACTACCATAATTAAAAATTTGGCCACCCTACAATACTTAGACTTGAAATTTATGAGCTAAACAAAAGAGACAATTTATTCGGTTGCTATACAATGCCCATTAGACAATGATTAAGTGCATTTAATGTAGTAATTCATTACACAGTTAAAGTAATTATGCATTTAATGCACAATAAATAAACATACAAATTAATTTAATTATATATAATTTTTAATTTAGTAAGTTCAAGTTTCCTTTTATATTTATCCTAATCATTGACATTGCCCAGTGCGTATAGCAAACCAATTAATAAATGAAAAATGATTTGCATACTCTCATAAATGATTAAGACACTTAAATTTAGTCTGTTTGAACATTTATACCCTTATAGGATGAAAATGACTAAAAATAATGTGAGAATATAGATATCATGACACTTTAAATTTGAGTATGACAATAAATTTTAAAAATGTGCAAATCACTTCCCTTAATAAATAGTAGGGGTGTTCATGGGTTGGGTAATATCCGAATAAACCGAAAACCGAACCGAACCGAAAATAACCGAACCGAAATTGCCAAAACCGAACCGAACCGAAATAAAAGTTTGGTTTTCGGTTCGGTTATGGTTTTAGCAATCCAAACCGAAAACTGAACCGAAAACCGAAATTAAATAAATATATATATTTTTATATATTTATATTAAAAAAATATATTAAAACTCTTTTATAATATATATATAATATTTTTAAGCTTGAAAATTATTTTTTTTCAAAAAATATATATAAATAAATGAATAAATTATTAAATTTAGGTAATTCGGGTTATTCGGTTCGATTTTCGGTTATTGGGGGTTCGGTTTTCGGTTTTCAGTTCGCTTTAGTTAAATTTGAATTCGGTTCGGTTCGGTTTTCGGTTATACCCAGAAAAAAAAATTAACCGAACAAAACGATAACCGAACCGATGAACACCCCTAATAAATAGTCCCCATCCCCATTTCATAGCTCTCCATACGTACCATTATATATATGAACTCTTGATCAAAACCAAAGCAATAACATCAAATCCAAAAAAAGAAACAAAATGTTGGGATCCTCCTTGTTCATATTTTCATCATCAATTTTGGTGACAATAGTGTCGATTGTAAACTTGCTGGGTCTTATTATGTCCGGATACATGGAAATGAACGGCAACAACAAGCAGTATGCCAAGTTTTTCGATGCCAATGCTTCAAACATATCAAAAAAAGATGAAGAGCCTAAACTGCCTAGTAGAATTGGTATGCTCGTATTCTATACACCAGCGTTCGTTGTGGGTCTTGTTGCTTTCACCATCTTTCCCCATAACGATGCACGATTTGTTATGGTGGTATATGTTCTAACCATTCATTTTCTCAAGAGGATCCTTGAGGTATGTATATACTCTAAATAATTCTAGTTTTAGTACTTTCATATATACCTAGTTTGTTTTTTCTAACAATATGTTTGGTTTCATAGGTGTTATTTGTTCACAAATTTAGCGGTTCCATGATGCTTAACGCTGCGATAACTATTGGTTTAAGCTATGCCGTGTCTACCACTACTATGATATACGACCAATGTCTGTCTCAAGAATCACCTGAACCTTCTATTGATCTCAAATATGTCGGACTTGGCATTTTCTTGATTGGAATGACTGGAAATTTTTATCATCATTATATTCTTTCTAATTTACGAAAGAAGGGTGATAAAGAGTACAAATTTCCAAAAGGAGGATTATTCGATTTGGTTATATGCGCACATTATTTCTTTGAGATTGTTGAGTTCATTGGAGTCTCGTGCATTTCTCAAACAATAAGTTCGTTTTGTATTACCCTTGGTACGATACTCTTGTTGCTGGGACGGAGCCATGCCACGCGAAAATGGTATGTTATGAAGTTTGGAGGAAAGTTTCGCAAGGATATCAAGGCTGTAATTCCATACATTTTTTAAATAGTTTGGATTTATGTTGCATGAAAATAAAAAATAAAAGAAAAGGTATTGTTAGGAGTACCCGTAATTTTTACCCACTTTGTCTACTCTCTGGACATGCATATACAGTTTTACCGTTTTGTGTTTCGTATTTTTAGTCTGTTAATACTTTGGACTTATTAAACTTTATATTTTATGTTCCGTACTTTCAGTTCTGTAGTTTTATAATAAAAAATTTAATTATAAAAAAAATTAATAATAATAATAAAATAAGAAAGAAAAAGAGAGGATACCAAACTACCAATATCCATTTAAAGGGTATGTATACCCAACACCTAAAAGAAATTGATCAACGTAACCAAAAGTAATTGATCAATATAACTTCATATCATGTAAAATCAATAATTAAGCACTATTGGTAGAATACTTGCAGCTACGAAATAAAGAGTTTAAGTTTATGCTTTATTTAGTCATCAACAATTTCTGCAATCGCAGTTATAATCAAGGTTATAAATAGCGCGAGGCAAGGCGCCATGATCAAACTTCACGTTTTGCGGTTAAAACGAAGCTTTTGCGTTTATAAAGTATAACACAAGCCGGCACAAAATATAAAAATATTTATATGTTTATATCATATTTCATGTATATCAAGTTTACAAAAAGACGTGGCATAAGGTGACGTGACGGCATGACGTGACAAAGTCTCAAGCCTTTACAAAGTTTTCGCAGAGCCTTTACAAGCCTTTTAGAACCATGGTTATAACGTTGAAACCTTAATTTGAAATAAGCATTCTAGTCTTTTTATGCATGTGGATATTCTTATGCATGAAGATATTTTTATGAGTTTTATCAAGGTTGCAAAAATCGTGAATCGGTAGTGAGGCGGTAGATCCCCCTGTAGCTTGTAATCGGTCTAGACGGGATTAATCGGTGATTAATCAGATTGGCATTTCTGGTAAGTTTTGGGTATTTATGGTGAGTTTTGGGTATACCCAGAAAGATTTTCGTTAAAAACATCTTGTCATATATATAACTAGCGACTATAAGTGATTACATTTGTTTAGGGTTGCAAAAATAGCGAATCGGTGATAAATTGTATTGGCATTTTTGGCAAGCTTTGCGTATTTACGGCGAGTTTTGGTATTCCCCACAAGATTTTCTTTCAAAAACATCTTGTAATATATATATAAATAGTGACTACAAGTGATTAAAACTAATTTACGGCGAATTTAGAGTATCTCCAGCAAGATTTACAAGTTTTTCAGCAAGTTTGACCATCGTTAACCGTCGTTGACCACGGTTGACCTATTTGTTTGAACGACTTATGAAAATCGGCAAGGTCGGTGGCCCAGTAGCACCTAATCGGTGATTAATCGGCCTTGTAAACCTTTTCTTGCAACACTGAGTTTTATTATTAATATGAGTTATGTTATTTATATCTACGACACAAGCATATATATATATATATATATATATATATATATATATATATATATATATATATATATATATATATATATATATATATATATATATATATATATAGGGGATAGCTTGGCTACAATTTTTGTAGTGAATTAGCTATAATCCTTTATTAAAAATACACTAATAATGATTCAGGGACTCACAAAAAAGAATCAGGACCCACAAAAATAATCAAGGACCCACATTTTTAGTACAAAATTGTAGCCATGTGGCTACAATTAATTGTAGCTAATATATATATATATATATATATATATATATATATATATATATATATATATATATATATATATATATATATATATATATATATAGTGTATCTTTATTTTAAGAACCTTGTTAAGTGCGAGAACTATGAGAACCCTTTTTGGACCATAGGATGATAAGATCAATGGCTATTAATGAATGTGGCAATTTTGTAATTAAAATAAAAACAAAATATAATTACTTAAAAGGAAAAGGGTATTATAGGAAGTGACTAAATATATTGAAGAAATAAAACTTGTTGCAGAGAATCAGTTACATAACCACACATCACATTCACAAGTCTCTCTCTCCCTTCTTCAAGATTATACGCCGCCGCTCTCGTCTTCATAAAAAACCCGCTGAAAAATCCACCATTAACGAATATCATCACCTTCGTTCTTGCCTCCTCACCATCTAAAACCCCACCATCGAAACCCCATGTTTTGAGGTTTTTTTTTCTAGATCTATATATATACATTTCAAGTTATATAGTTTTTTTTTAGATCTATGTATCTACTTTACATATCTGAGTTTTTATAACACTTCTGACATCGCCGTTCTTGCCGGAATCTGCTGTTGTTTCCACCGGAATTTGCGCCGTTCTTGCCTTCAAACAAGGTGAAGGCGGTGCAGTGAGGTGGTGGCCGGACGGCGGTGCCGGCGGCTAGAGGTGAGGCCGGTGGCCGGAAAGTTTAGAGAGAGGTGGGAGTGTTATTGGTTAGAGAGAGGTTTTTATTGTGTTTTGGTATCTTCCTTCATCTCTCTTTCACAACATATATGTTATTGTTTGTTTATGCAAATATAAATGTGAAGACTTAGTATAGTGTTTTATATTATTTAACTGGATGAATGTAGTAATAATTTATCAGTGAGTAAATTACTTTTATGTGCTATTTTCCAGATTTGAGAGCCGCTTTTTTTTTCTTCGTCATCCACGACCGTAGATCAGATGGATCTTCCATCTCAGATCCATCTCCATTTATAAAAAGCAACAGGTAATGATAGGTTTTAATCTTTTCATAAACATTTAGTTTGTTTTTTTAATCCAAGAGGTAAAATAAATAATTTATAAAAGGCAACAGGTAAAATAAATAACAATGTGTCGGCAACACCAGATTAGATTTCGATATGAATGAAAAAGAAAAAGTTTGAAGAGGTAAAAGAAAAAGTTTAATTTGAAAAAGAAAAAGTTTGATTTGAAAAAGAGAAAGAATTATTCGATCTGAAATATAATATTTGGGTTTCGATGATCTTGAAACGAAATATAGATTTCGATATGAATGAACTAATGTGATTTGCGGCTATAAGTTGTTCTTTATACATGTTTAAATGAGAGTCACTCTAAACATGTATGCTAAAAACATATATGTTTTACAACATGTATGTTTTAAAAACATGCATGTTTCAAACTTGTGTTATCAACATGTATGTTTTAAAAACATGCATGTTTCAAAACAAATATTTTTGACGACAAGTCTGATCTCAAAACATACACGTTCTTAAGAATTTATGTTTTTGATTTTTCAACATGTATGTTTTAAAAACATGCATGTTTCAAACTTGTGTTATCAACATGTATGTTTTAAAAACATGCATGTTTCCAAACAAATATGTTTGACAACAAGTCTGATCTCAAAACATACACGTTCTCATGAACATGTATGTTTTGATAGTTGTTTATGATTAAATATGTTTGATATACACAAGATTGTGTATATGCGTTATGATAGTTATGATTAATTTTTGTTTTTTATTTGTTGGACGTTTAATTGTTTTTGTGCATGCTTATTTCAGATTGATGAAGATGATGATATCATTAAAGACTATGGAGTGGATTAATACAAATATACATGAAGATAATTTACGACTTTTGAAGATATACGATTATTGCATATGTGTTTTTTGTACTTGTAATAAAATAAAATGTAACATTTAAGTATATGAATCTTGTTTTTTCTTTTATAATGGTTTATGTTTTTTAATTTATGCTTCAAACTTAAAAAAAATAACAATAATGCTAGCAAAAAACATACATGTACTTCACTAAAAAAGAATCATGCTTAAAAAACATGCAAAAAACATACATGTACTTCACTAAAAAAAATGCAAAAAAAACATACATGTACTTCACTAAAAAAAATGCATGCACCTGTAAGATTATGAAACCATGCTTTAAAAAAAAAAAAAAAAAAAAAAAAAAAAAAAAAAAAAAAATCCGAAAATTTAGGAATACTTAAAATCGGGATTTAATAAAAAATAATATAAAAAATTGTATTTTACTATAATACCCTTTTGGATTAATAATAATTTTTAATATTTAAAAAAATCTCATTGGTTTAGAAGGGTTCTCAAAGTTCTCGCACTTAACAGGGTTCTCAAAATAAAGGTCCCCTATATATATATATATATATATATATATATATATATATATATATATATATATATATATATATAGAGAGAGAGAGAGTTAGGATCAAATAAGAAGATTACTTAAAATAAGAAGGAATAAGAATAATTATAACCGCAAATCCAAGATGCACCGACCTAAATTAGATGCATCCCTATAATCTTAGATGCATTATAACGCACCATAGTGTGTTTTCTAGCTTTTAAGCATACGCATATACGTATATTAGATGCATTTCATGATTTCTCTTGTTTTTTGTTCCTCTGCACGTGCCGAAATCATGAAAATCAATTTACACCATTTATACATCAAATTAACTTTCGAAACTCAAGATGTTGCATCTATATGAATAGAAATGCATCTAATGCAAGTCGTTGCATCTCAAATGCGTGGTTTTGGTCACTTCTCACCACTTCTTATTTTAATTTACTTCTCACTGGATCTCTACTATATATATATATATATATATATATATATATATATATATATATATATATATATATATATATATATATATAGAATCTAGATCAAATAAGATCAAACTGAAAGTTGTTAAAATGAGATCAATCTAAAATTTGACAAGTGATACTCTTCTTACAATAAAAATAATTTTTTATTAGCTACAACTAAAAATGTTAAAGTTTTGATAGATTTCTTTTTAAAATTTACGAAACCTAGGTGATACACTTTGATTATAAGTGTAATGTGTATCAGGTTTTTGTATGTGTATCAGATTTTGGAATATTTATTAGTGTAATGCGTATCAGGTGTATCACTAATTCAAACTCATGTATCATTTGGTTATTAGTTTCTAAAATGTTAATTTGTATTAAAATATTATATTTTTGTGTATTATTGCTAAAATTGTTATTTATAAATGTTTTAGTGGTTTTTTAGACTTGATCTTATTTTTACAATTTTAAGTATGATCTCACATTAACCCTCCCCTATATATACATATACATATATATATATATATACATATATATATATATATATATATATATATATATATATATATATATATATATATATATATAGTGTATCTTTATTTTGAGAACTCTGTTAAGTGCGAGAACTGCGAGAACCCATCTATAACCGTTAGATAAATTGATCAATGGCTATAATAAATTGTGCCAATTATGTAATTAATTGAAAGTGCAAGTATTATCTTTTTTGGCTGAAGGGGCAACATAGGAATTTTATCTTATACAATTTTGAAAATTGTCCAACTAATTAGGGGCATGATTAATTGGTTATTAAATGGAAAAAAAAAACTCCTACGCATTTCTCTCAACTCCTACCCACAAACAAACCCTAGCAAATAAAATATTCCATGCCGCCTCTATTGACAAAAATCAATGGGTTCCGTCTGTGGTGATCATCCAAATTCCCTCATAATGGGATGGGGACATCGAGCTTAGTTTGATGGTTCATAATTATCTTTGTGCCAAAAAACAACCTATCACTTGTGAAATCAGAAAGCATGAACTCATATTACATCTACTGCCATGATGCATACACATGGATGGGTTCGGTCTGTGGTGACTGGTTCCCTCATAACAGGGTGGGGACAAGCCACAAACTTTTGTCTTCCATATTATTTTGGTTGATAACAAAAGCACCCACAATTATCAAGAAAAAATTAACATCACCAATCGATTCAGGGATTCATCTTATAGGTTTTATCTTCGAGCAGGGAAAAATGATTTGTGCAATTAGGTAAGTTTCCGTATTTAGTTCTCATTATTGTATAAATCTCAAGATGCAATTAGGAAAAAATTGTTTGTGCAATGTTAATTTGTTACAAAAGAAACGTTTCTAGTGTTTTGGTATATACTGAATATGCTTATTGTATGTTGATACATGGAGCATCTGCTTATTGTATGTTGAAACTGTTTATCCCAAAACATACTTCAATTTTGATCATCTGATTAATTAGAGGTCAAATAAAATCACTTTTTAAGTAATGACTTTAAGAGTAGTTTGGTACTTGAAAAAAGAAAATATTTTAGATTATCATACAATTTTCATCCTATCCAACTATCCTGAAAAAAGAAAATATTTAAGAGTAGTTTGGTAGTTGAAAAAAGAAAATATAGGATTGCTTATATACTGTTTATCGATGAATACGGGCATACGGCATAGCGAGTAGCATATTGATCCTATCTTGTATCTATTAATGTTTTAATATAGCATACAAATTTGCCCACTTATTTGTGTCTATAGCAGGTGTAGTATTGATGATCATTGTATTTCACTTGTAGCATGTAGAAGAATCTCCAAGTTCGACTTCTCTATGGGTGCGAAACATGGTAAATGCTAATTTAAATGAGAGTCACTTTAAAACATACATGTTTGTTTTAAAAACATGTATTCACTTTAAAACATACATGTTTTTTTCATCTTCTTGAGAACCATAGCGAATGCTTCTAAACATGTATGTTTTACAACGTGTATGTTTTAAAAACATGTATGTTCTAAAAAAAACTTGTGTTATTAAACATATTTGCTTTTAAAAATTTATGTTTTTTATTTTTTTTATGTTTGATACTTTATTAGTAGTTAACTGTTGGTATGACTTTATTCTTTCATTCATTCATATCTAATAGTTTCAATACAATTATAAAACATGTATGCTTCATAGCACTTATGGTTCAAAACATGCATGTTTCATAGCAATTATGGTTCAAATATGAATGTTTCAAAATTGTGCATATGCGTTATGATAGTTATGATTAAATTTTGTGTTTTATTTGTTGGAGGTTTAATTGTTTTTTTGCATGCTTGTTTCAGATTGATGAAAATGACGATATCATTTGTTGAAAACTCTCAGACCTTGACAGATCTTTAGCACTCGTGGATCGTTAGTGTTGCCTATGTAATCATGAGCAAACTAATAGACAGTCTCTAACACTCGTATTCTATAGCGGAAACTAAATACAAGTTGTTATAACTAAGAACACTTAGATCCTCTATGGATCTTTTTATTAACTGAAACTCTATGTTTCAGATGAGTTATCTTTGTATTACAAACTATATGGTTCCTTTTATAAACAAGGAACCCTAATCTAATACTACCCAATCGACTAAACATGCAAGCATGCATTTAATGACTAATACACTAAACTATATTGAGCAGTACAATAAAACCCATGCTAACCTCGGGCCGTTCAAAGATAATAATGAGTTAGCATTTAATACAGTAAGCGCATGCAGATCCTAGTCAGCTTTCACTCTTCAGCAGTAACACGGCAACGCTTGTTCTCTTCAGCAGAATCACTTCTTCAGCAGATTCTGCTTCTACTTCAGCAGAAACCTTCGGCAGTAATGACAGCAGAAATCCTACTTCAAATAATTCCCAACAATCCTCCCCTAAACTGGAATTTGACTAGGTTAAGTTCCAGTTTCCTGACCTTGAAAGATCTTTTGATACTTCAGTACTAGAGGATTGTTTTCACACATCATTAGCAAAGAACCAATAATAATCTCATCTCTATGATGATCAAACTTTGAAACTCCAGGTCTTTGCAGCAACAAATGACATAATGTACATCAAAACTTATTAGTTGCATACTATTCTCATCACTTCCAGGTGTGTGAACTCCTGAGAGAGGTGAATCATTGAAAATAATGGATTTGATGTCTCTTTACCAATAGCCATTACTACTGGAGTAGCCAAATGTTTAAGTTTGAAAACTATGGTACACTGATAACCATCTGATTTAGTAGCAAATCAGCAACTATATAAACGGATTTGACTTGTCTTTACCTGTAGTCGTTTGCTCAGGACTAGTCAATTCTTAGAATTGGTGAATTGATAACCAAATATGGATGTAGTTGCCTTTACCACAAGCCATAGATTTGTGGGCTAGCCAATTCTTGGATTCCAACAAGGAATAGACCATGGTGAATTGATGACCATACAACTCTCAGCAATTAAGCATGGGTGGTTGCATACCCTATGATTTTGAGCAAATCATTACAACTATCAACAGATTTGACATGTCTTTACCAAAGCTGTACCCTTTGGACTAGCTAACTCTTTGATACACACAAGGTATATCTGGTGAGTTAAAAACCATCAAAAATGCAACAAAACTGCAAAAGAAACATAGTTTTTTTTTTTTTTTTTTTTTTTTTTTTTTTTTTTTTTTTTTTTTTTTTTTTTAACTAATAAACTAGCAAACAAACAAAGAGAACAAACAACATAACAATAAAATCAGTACAAATTACAAAAGACAATATATATTACCACATTCATGATGAAGATGCAGCTTGTGCTTGCAGAAGTTGAGTCTTGATCAAACCAACCAGTCGTTCAGCATCTGGTCTTTCATTTCCCACTGGATCTGGAGGAATTTCCAACTTCTGACACAGCATCCTTTCCATAAGTCTCTTGGGCAATGGATACTTTCTTTCAGCAAACATGCAGACTGTGATTCCACCCTTAGTCTCAAACACATGCACACGAGGGAGAGGATAGAGTCTCCAGGACACAACTCGCCATAAATGTGAGTTCTCCCAAATGGAATGTCCTCTACTATCGGGAGAATGAGAGTTAAACAGGACTTGAAGATCTCCTAGTAAGAACATCCCAGAACCTTGTGGTGCAATGTTGCAGTAATGGCTGGTAACGAGAGAGTACAGAGTAAGCAAATCTGCCCTGTCTACCAAGTGGAGTATTTCCTTCAAAAAGGTGAATTCCATTGAAGTTTCATCCTTTCGATGAATGACATTCATCTCATCATGCTTCAGAGTCCACTTGACCAGCACATTTTGATCTCCCTCAGGAAAATCAGAAGAAGATCCTTCTTTAATAAAGGTTGACTCATCAGCCTCAAGATCCAGGGTAGTGATTTTGGCCATCCTCTTCCTCCTTCTTCCAGGCTTATAGATTCCTAAAGATGGTTCATCTTCACGAATGGCATTCATCCTTACTAGCAGGTTTCTAGCCTTCATCGTTTTTATACTTGTTATATCAGCTTCTGAGCAACCAGATGCCACAGATGGAGTGGGAGCTGGTACATTAGGTACTTCAGAAGAAATGACAACTGGTTCAGCAGATGAAGTTTTGTCAGGTGAGCTAGCAATCTCTGTAGGAGTTTCAGCAGAAACCATAGATGGTTCAGCAGAAAGAACCTTGTTATCTTTCCTATCCAAAATATCTTTTTCTGCCTCAGCAGATGCTATAGTTTGGGTGGAAGAGGACATGACTATTGCTTCAGAGGAACCACCATGAGGTTCAGCAGATTGATCTGCTTCAGTTGAGTGTGAAGCCTTTATGGTAGCTTCAGTAGAGACTTTGGAGGAACATGACATATCATCAAAATTGTCCACAATCTCAGCTGTCTTTGTCCTCTTAGACTTAGGAGCACCTGAAGTACCAGCAATCCATTTTAAGCTTGAAGTGTGCGAAGAAGAATGCTTCATGATTAGATTATATTTGCGAATCAAAATATGATCGGGGAAAGCCTTGACTTGCTTCATTGGCAACCCAGAGTTATACAGAGATGAGCTCTGGTTTTTCACCACAAGCCTCATTTCAGCTTTAGTAGGAGGTCTATCTTTATTCCTTTGAGCTTTGATGGCTCTCCTCTTTTCAGCTGCTTCTTGCTTCAATTGTCTTCCACGAGCCATCATCAAATCCACAAAACTTCCACTGTTGAAGTCTGCACCTAAGATACTCTGAGCAAGTGAAGGGTTTGCTATGACTTGCTGAGTGTAAGTATCCCAATGAGTGTCAGGAAGCTTAGTACGCATTTCATCTAGCTCCCCTTTTCTTTCAGGAGGTAAATCAGACGTAGGTAGAGCTGCAAGCTGTTTAGCCATTTCTTCATCTTTCTTTCTCTCATTACACTCAGCTAGCATTCTGTCTTGTTCTTGCCTTTCCTCTTCATTTACCAAGTCTGGACCAAGCTCATCTTCTACCAGTAAACCTTTTCCTTTATCATCAGTCTCCTTAGCACAAACATCATCAGCAATATCGATAACAGGAATCTCAGTAGAAACACCCAAGTCTTTTTCAGAAGAAACATGTTGAGCGGGTGCTTCAGCAGGAGTGGACACTGACGGTTTTTGAATGGCTGAAGATTGACCAAGTTCAGTAGCAACATCCTCCATTGGGGTATCAGCAGATGCAGCTTTGACATACTCTGATTCCTTGGATACTTCAGTAGTTGCTTTATTCAAGTAAGATCTCTTTCTCCTTTTGTAAAGAACAGGTTCCTTCTCCTTTGAAGATTCTGTAATTACTGATGAAGGATCATTAAGAGACACATCAGCTAACATATCAAGAGATCCATACTGAGGTTCATCTTCTTCCTCCTCAGAAGAAACCACAAACTTCCTTTTGGTTTCCTTTTCAAGTCTGTTCTCTAGGTCCTTAACTTTACTCTGTAGATCTTCAATCTTACTACCAAGAGTAGACTTGGTCACTGCAAGTTCCTTTTTCAGACTGGACACCTCAGCTGCATACCTGTTCACAAGATCATATACAGATGTGAGAGTAATGGGCTCCTCAGCTCCACCAGCAGATTGCTCTGTGGTAATTGGAGCTTCATTGGACCTTTCAGTGGAAACATGGTCATTCTCAACATTAGGAGGTACCTCATCAACAGGTACCCTTGGAGGACTAGGTGTGGTCATCCTGTTCAGATCAGATTCAAAATCATCAAGAGGATCATGTGCTGGTGGTGGACTAGGACAATGTGCCAGAGTTGGTGTTGGTGGAGGCTGCTCTGGAGCAACATGAGAAGCTTCAGCAGAAAAGGAGGGGCCCTCATCAATATTGACTGATGGATTGCCATCAGTAGCAACAGGTGAAGAGGGTGGGATGTTGGCAACATTCTCCTCATCAGCAGCCACATTGCCTTGAGGCAACATAGCTTCTGTCAAGGGATAATGTGCCCCCTCAAAGTTAGTTCTCATAGAGAGAAAAAGTTTGGCTGACAGAGCTCCTACGGCATAAAAGGATTGGACTTGGGTAGAGGTGTCTAAAATCATTTGCAGAAACCTAGGGTACATTAAATACTTATTCTTTTTCCTTTGAATATTCTCAATCATGTTTTCAAAAATAAACTTAGAAAAATTATAAGTTACCCCTTGGGAAAGACACACAATACCTCATCCCAGTTGGGTAGAGAACTGGTCCCATCCTCCTGACTTGTTGCTAATGCACTGAAGCAACGTGTGAATCAAGAACCTCCACATTGGGCAAAGATGCTTCTTCAGCCACATGTCAGTCCTCGTACCCCGATAGCCAACCGCTCTCAGCCCAGTAAGCACCTCCATCTGTTTAGAGTGATATACTCCATCAGCATCTTCCAAGCGAAGCTTCCTCCTTATCATCTCTTCCGTAACCACGTGCTCTGTTCCGTCAATCGTAGCCACAATCTCTGTTTCACTTCGTTTTGAAGCAGATGCCCAAAACTGAGTAATAAGTGATTCATATATTGCATTCGGAGAATGTGTTAGAGCATAGCAAATCTTGGACCTTTTTAAGAATTCCACCATTGGTTCATACAACTCATCATCTTTAGCTTTTCCCAGAAAAGCAACTTTGTTGTGATCCTTCTTAAATTCAAGTGCCATGTGATGATTTGAGATCTTAGGGTTATGATGCTCGTACTGAAGTGTTATTGGATGAAGGAGAGGGAATTGGTTTGTTTTGAAGTGGAAGAATGTGAATGGTGGAGTGGTAGTTGTTGCCCAAGTTATAGTCAAAAGAATTAGACCGTTTGGTTGACCGTAGCTTACGTGTATTTCAACTTGACCAAAGAAAGTGTAACGCTTCAGCAGAAACAGATGGTCAATCTGCTGAAGTTATACACTTCAGCAACAACAATCAAAGATAAAAATATCTTCGGTAATATTCTAGAGTGTTACTGTGCCAACCACTCGCATTAATTCCCATTGAACCTCGAATCCGTCTATAAAATGATCCCAATGCACACATAACACTTCAACAAAGATCCCCAAATATCATAACAAACCCTAGTTTCTTCAATGTCCCAAAATTAATCACAATCAACCATGAGTAGTTCCAACCCAATCATTCTTTCATCAGATGACAATGAAACCTCCATAAGCAGTCTTGAGAGGTGGAAGAAGAATTATTTGGCAAGCAGTCCAGGCGGTGGAGAAGACAAATCATCCTTAAGCTCGTATGTATCACCTTATGAAGACTCAGATGAGGAAGCAACTTCAAAGAGAGTGAAGGAGCCTCCCCTTGCTGTTGTGAATGAGCCTTCCCTTCCCGTTGATGATCCTGAAGACTCCTATAAGGAGAGAACATCTTACTTCCAACCTCCAGCACCTCAGCCTCCACGAAGACCACGAGCCAGAAATCCACCACTCCTTAAGGATAGAGGGGTGGTTCTTGGTCTTTCTGCACCAGGTTTTGGTGCATCAACACACATCGTATAGAGGAAATGCTTATAGATGGTGGATTGATTGCATTTTGGTTGAAATCAATAGATGAAGCACAAAGGACATATTATTTTTCTTCATCATCATGATTTGCATCAATCCATCCTTTCCATTTTGATCCTTAGCATCCTCGTCATAGAAGTTATGCATCTCCAGCCATCGAGATAGAACGAATGGGTGGTTATGCAAGACTTCACGAACGCATATCCAGCATCTAGTGTGAAAGATGTGAGCGATCATGCATATCCAACATCCTGTTAGATGTTGGAATAGATGATATGTACTAGATTAGGATAATTAGAATAGCTCTTTTCTTGTAGTTGCATTGAAGTTGATTGTAAGCTGTAAGCTGTAAATTGAATGAATGAATGAACAATTTTAACTTCAATACTTGTCTTCAGTATTTTATCTTCAGTGGAAACCAATTGCTCACTCCATTACTTAGCTTTCAGAGGAAACAAGCTTTGAGCTTACTAGACCATATACCAAAGGACCACACTTGATGAATTTTAACTGACACAGGGCTTTCTGCAAAACAAACTCAGAGAAACACAAGGACAAAAACAGAGACAAAACAGACTAAAACTATGAACAAACAGGTGTTAGCAAACAACATATACACAAAGTTTACTATGAAATCCTCCCCTGCCCTTAAACTTTGCAGTTAAGGGAAGAGAAAGATCCACCATTGTTCTTGGGTTTCCAGTAAAATTTTGGTCCTTTATCCTTCCAAGAACAACCTGCTGAAGTTTTGACAGATTTGTCAGTAGTGCCCCAACATCCTTTCCCATTTTTCATAGAGTCAATATATGCAGGCCAATAACCATGTTTAAAATATGGGCTAGTAGGTTGCACATAAGGTCTATGAGCTGATCTCCTCCAAGGATAGTCAGTTTTAGCTTGTGGGACATAAGGTGGAATATTGTTAACATTGGTCCACACTGGTCTTGGTTTCTGCTGATTAGCACAAACACCCAATCTTTGCTCATAAAAATCACAATCCTTAATAAGATGAAATTTACTTCCACACACAAAACATGTCTTCCTTTTGGAAGATGTATTCAACAAAGAGGATGTTCGATTACATGTAGAAGTACTTAAACAAGAAACATTAAAGGAATTGTTTTTAACAGATAAATTATTCAAAGATTGAAAAGACAAGGCTTCAGGAGAAACAGGCTTGGAAGTGGATTCCTCAGCAGCTATCCTAGAAGGCTTGTAGATAGTCTTGGGTGCAGGCTTGGGTGTAGGATTTGGAAGGTCTGACTTATCACTTGAATCATAGCTGTAAGTAGATCCTTGATCCGATGAATTGTCACTGTCAGAGAAAGAGACAAAATCATAAGATGAAGCATCGTTGTCTGGCAAGTCTTTTGACTTTTTGCCATACAGATGGTGTGATCCATCAAAGTCAACAGTAATAGACAAGTCAGTGGGCATGAATTCACCTCTAATAGGTCCAGGGACAGCATGTAAATCACCTTCCTTTCTAAAGTGTTCTAAGCCTGCAGGTGTAGATTTACGCCCATCTTGCCTAGCTTCCAATCCTACATACTTCTGAAAGCCTAAACCTATTCCGGAGTTCACTGACTGACTATTATAGAGTTCTCTAGCTAGATTGTCACCAGATATCAACCATTGTTTATTTCTAGCTATTTCCTCTGCAATTTTCTCTTTAAGCTCTAGATTCTCAGTAATAGTATCAGCTCTTTCTTTTTCAGTGCGTTTAATGTTAATATTAGCAATATCTAGATCAAATTGTAGCACCTTAATATTTTCTTCATAAGCTATCTGATTCTTCTGAAACCATACCTTTTGTCTTTCTAATGTTTTTAACGAAAGTTTATAAGCTTCATTATCAACATAGCATTCATTGTATCTAGGTTTCATAGTATCATAAGCTTCTTTAAGTTCATTGTATCTTTCACTACAACCAAATATACAGTTGTGTACCTGAGAAAGTCCCATGAAGGCAAACTGATCATGCCTGTCTTCTGAAGTGCATCTGGCCAGCAATCCAAGCTTCTCTGTATCAGCAGCTTCCTCAGTCACAGGTTCATGTGCAGCCCAGTTGACCTGCTCATCCATGGTGACTAGAGCTGCTGAAGTGCTAGCTCCCTTCTGATTCTGCTGATATGAAGAGTAGCTAGCTCCCTCTCCACTCTTCCTGTCTTTTCATTCCCTTGAGAAATGACCCATCTGGTGGCAAGAGAAATATTTGACCTTTCTCCTGTCAAAACGAGCTGGATCCTTTCCCTTGAACCCAAACTTCCTTCCAGCCTTCTCTTCAAACCTCTTGATATCCACTGAAATCATGGCCACCTGCCATTTCAGCTTCATCTCCTCCATCTCAAGTGGGTCCACTTGGTCAAAATCTTCATAAACCAGATGCTGCTGAGTATCATAATCAGCAACAAATGAGTGAAGAACATCCTCCAATATACTGCCAGATTTGGCTTGAGGATGTGATGGAGTGGGACGATAAGATGATGATGGTAAGTAAGATGGACTTGAAGTATGCATCATCATATTCGAGTGGGATGTCCCAACAAAGGCTGAATGACCAGAAGAGGATGCACGGTAGGGAGATCTGACATCAGGTTCCAGAGATCTGAGTTTGTTGTATAGCTCATCAAATGTGAGCATGTCCAACCCACCTTTAGCCTTAAGAGCTATACTGACATGTAACCATGATGGAGGCAAGGATCTCAGGAACTTTGAGTTGCAATCATCATTGTCAGGCTTTGCATTCAGCTGGTTAAGCTGACTCAGAATCTTGTGAAACCTGTCGTATCCCTTGTGGATACCCTCTTCTTCAGAGATATTGAACTCTTGGAAGTGTTGTCTCAGCATAGACTTCCTCATTCTCCTGGACTCTTCATTCCCACCAAACCTTGCTTTCAGAGCCATCCAGATGTCCTTTGCATCAACCATGTGGTGAAAATCACCCAAGTGATCTTCAGGAATAGATTGAAGAAGGATGGTTCTTACTTTGTGCTCTCTTTGTACTGCAAGAATCGCTTCAGCAGTTTTGGGAGGAGCAATGGTGAACTTACCATCAAGATCTGGGATAGTCTTCTTTAGACTGTTGCCATTCTTCACAATCTCCCACAGATTCCAATCAATATTGGAGATCCAGTTCTGCATCTTCATGGTCCACAGATCATACTCTTCCTTCTTTAGGTAAGGAAACTTACCATTACTGTTGGAGAGACTAAGTTGTTGCATACAGGTGGTGTTGTTTTTGGTGTCGTTGGTGACTTCTGATTCATCATCAGTTCCAGGCATGGTGAATATGTTTTTGGTTGTATGGGGGTGAGGTAAATAAGGTTCTCAGTATCGTAGAGACTCTCCCGAGGCTCTGATACCACTTGTTGAAAACTCTCAGACCTTGACAGATCTTTAGCACTCGTGGATCGTTAGTGTTGCCTATGTAATCATGAGCAAACTAATAGACAGTCTCTAACACTCGTATTCTATAGCGGAAAGTAAATACAAGTTGTTATAACTAAGAACACTTAGATCCTCTATGGATCTTTTTATTAACTGAAACTCTATGTTTCAGATGAGTTATCTTTGTATTACAAACTATATGGTTCCTTTTATAAACAAGGAACCCTAATCTAATACTACCCAATCGACTAAACATGCAAGCATGTATTTAATGACTAATACACTAAACTATATTGAGCAGTACAATAAAACCCATGCTAACCTCGGGCCGTTCAAAGATAATAATGAGTTAGCATTTAATACAGTAAGCGCATGCAGATCCTAGTCAGCTTTCACTCTTCAGCAGTAACACGGCAACGCTTGTTCTCTTCAGCAGAATCACTTCTTCAGCAGATTCTGCTTCTACTTCAGCAGAAACCTTCGGCAGTAATGACAGCAGAAATCCTACTTCACATAATTCCCAACATCATTGAAGACCGAGAAGTGGATGAACACAAATATACATGAAGATAATTTGCGACTTTTGAAGATATACGATTATTGCATTTTTTTTAACTTGTAATTAAGTGAAATGTAATGTTAAATATATGAATCTTGTTTATCTTTTATAATGGTTTATGTTATTTGAATTGTGTTTCAAACATTAAAAAAAAAGTATGGATAGGTTGATAGAAAAGTATAAACAATTACATACTAAAGACACATTTAAATTTACATTATTAAAAAACATACATGTACCTCATTTTTTTATATATAAAAAAAATAACACATATGCACCTGTATGCTAGCTTAAAAAAATCAGAAAAAAAAGAAAAAAAAAATCCGAAAATTTAGGAGTATTTAAAAACGGGATTTAATAAAAAAAAAAAGTTCAATAAAATTGCATTTTACTATAATACCCTTTTGGAATATTAATAATTTTTAATATTTAAAAAAATCTCATTGGTTTAGAGGAGTTCTCGCAGTTCTCGCACTTAACAGGGTTCTCAAAATAAAGTCCCCCTATATATATATATATATATATATATATATATATATATATATATATATATGCATAAATCACTTGTATAATTGCATTAAGTATTTTTTTTTCACCAATCAATTTTTTAAATCAATCAATCAAATCATTAGACTCATTTGTAGGCATAATTATTAGGCCCAACAATCATTTTCCATTAATATACCTCATATCTTGCGTTTAACCATTTTCGTTAATATACCTCATACTTTTGACTTATTAAACTTTATATTTTATGTTCCGTACTTTCAATTTTGTAGTTTTATAATAAAAATTTTAATTATAAAAAATATTAATAATAATAATAAAAGAAAAAAGAAAAAAGAAAAAGGGAGGATACCAAACTATCAATATCCATTTAAGGGGTATGTATACCCAACACCTAAAAGAAATTGATCAACGTAACCAAAAGTAATTGTCTCTAAACGGTATTCTTTTGCCATTTTAACATGGTTGTTAAATATATAACTTCATATCATGTAAAATCAATAATTAAGCACTATTGGTAGAATACTTGCAGCTACGAAATAAAGAGTTTAAGTTTATGCTTTATATTTAGTCATCAACAATTTCTGCAATCGCAGTTATAATCAAGGTTATAAATAGCGCGAGGCGCGGCGACATGATCAAACTTCACGTTTTGCGGCTAAAACGAAGCTTTTGCGTTTATAAGGCATGACATAAGCCGGCACAAAATATAAAAATATTTATATGTTTATATCATATTTCATGTATATCAAGTTTACAAAAAGACGTGGCATAAGGTGACGTGACAGCATAACTAAGTCTCAAGCCTTTACAAAGTCTTCGCAGAGCCTTTACAAGCCTTTTAGAACCTGGATTCGAACCTGGGTATGTTAGTCTACAAACAAACATGATTACCACTAGACCAACACATTTTTTTTATTATAACTTGGAAAACCAAATTTATAAATCTCTACAAAAATTATATTAAGTAATTATAGTTTTTAAAACTTATTATACATATTTGTGTTGTAATCTGTCCATTTGGGTTGTCCTTGCTTTTTCTTTCCTTTCGCATGTAGGGTAGCATTGTGCTGTAAATTTTGTGGTGGTGGCTTTTGAAGTGCCATTTTTTTTATATGTACAGGTTTGATGTTCATTTTTTAAGCTAACGAAGGAATTCCTTCTTTCAACATAATTTTTTGTCTACCTTTTATCTTTAGTTGCAGGTGTATTTGAATGCCTAGATGATTATTATTTTTTTACAAGATTAGTAGCTTAACATTTATAATTTCTTTTTGAAGTTTTCAAAGGGCCACATAAACTACCCGAAGGCAAGCTGAAGTACAAGCTAAATTAGAAGCCAAGCAAAGAAAGACATTGAAGCATATCGACGTGCGCTATTAAAGGTATTGAAAACTTTATTCATCATGATAGTAACAATAAGCACATTAAGAAACATAACGATGTTTGATATTTAAAAGGTAGTTATCATAATAATGTAAACCTCAACACAATTGTTTTTGTTATTGTACAGAGCTATAATTAAGGATTTTTAAAGTGTTTATAAGATGTAAACTCCTATTTATTTAGAGGTGTGACTTACCCTGCTGATACAGGCAGCTGCTATTCGTAGCCGTTTCCAGGATGTGAAAGTGCAGAGGAAAAGTTTTCAGAATTGGAAACTAATGAGCCAACATAAAGGCGGGAGATGCGGTTGAACCTCTTAGATCTAAGTGCCAAGGAAATAGGCATCGTTATATTTTTATTGCCAGGAATGTAATTTATTCATTCGTGACAACTATAGACTTCACTATACATTTTTTCTTTGATATCTGCTGCGATACTAAATCAATAAACATTTTACAAGTGGCCGCGATTGAGGCCTGTGCAAATTTTGATTATGATGACTATTTTCACTCCTTGATCAAGGTTAGCACATGCTATCGTATAACAAAATACATATGCAAGGATTCTAAGAAATATAAGAGACGTGACAAGAATGAAATATTCACAGGTTTTCTTATGATTTTATCATTCCATTTTTAAGTTCATGAATTAATAGCGGTGGTTATACATGACGCATGACTGGTGCTATATTATATTCGAAAGATCGACAATGTAACTCATATGAGATAAACCGGTTTGAATCATTAGTTTACCTCAACGCTATCAATGTATGGTTATGTTTTCTGAGAATCAGTTACATGTTTGTAAAGTGAGTTTTTGTCTTTGATTTCTTGCACTTTTTGGGTTCTTTTTGATGACTGACTTTAGTCACTATCGTTTTTGGAATGATGTGTAACATCTGGGAGTTTTGTAGGAACCGGTCAGAATGGTGAAAGATGCCCACAGAGAATGCGTCTGAAACAGCTATGAGGAATTGAAAACGATTCCACCGGTCTTGGCAGCTATGAGGAATTGAAAGGCAATATGAGACGAGAGGGTTCTGAACTGATGGAGCTCGAAATGGACTTGACGGGCGCAGTAAGCACATTTTTTCACCTCCTCTTTCTACTGTATCTGCAATGAAAAAAATGCTGTAAACCTACAATTATGGGTGAAATTTAAAATTTTTTCTGCTCTAGATAGGTATCATTATATTTTTATTGCCAGGAATGTAATTTATTCTTTCGTGACAACTATAGACTTCACTATACATTTTTTCTTTGATATCTGCTGTGATACTAAATCAATAAACATTTTACAAGTGGCCGCGATTGAGGCCTGTGCAAATTTTGATTATGATGACTATTTTCACTCCTTGATCAAGGTTAGCACATGCTATCGTATAACAAAATACATATGCAAGGATTCTAAGAAATATAAGAGACGTGACAAGAATGAAATATTCACAGGTTTTTTTATGATTTTATCATTCCATTTTTAAGTTCATGAATTAATAGCGGTGGTTATACATGACGCATGACTGGTGCTATATTATATTCGAAAGATCGACAATGTAACTCATATGAGATAAACCGGTTTGAATCATTAGTTTACCTCAACGCTATCAATGTATGGTTATGTTTTCTGAGAATCAGTTACATGTTTGTAACGTGAGTTTTTGTCTTTGATTTCTTGCACTTTTTGGGTTCTTTTTGATGACTGACTTTAGTCACTATCGTTTTTGGAATGATGTGTAACATCTGGGAGTTTTGTAGGAACCGGTCAGAATGGTGAGAGATGCCCACAGAGAATGCGTCTGAAACAGCTATGAGGAATTGAAAACGATTCCACCGGTCTTGGCAGCTATGAGGAATTGAAAGGCAATATGAGACGAGAGGGTTCTGAACTGATGGAGCTCGAAATGGACTTGACGGGCGCAGTAAGCACATTTTTTCACCTCCTCTTTCTACTGTATCTGCAATGAAAAAAATGCTGTAAACCTACAATTATGGGTGAAATTTAAAAAATTTTCTGCTCTAGATAGGTATCATTATATTTTTATTGCCAGGAATGTAATTTATTCTTTCGTGACAACTATAGACTTCACTATACATTTTTTCTTTGATATCTGCTGTGATACTAAATCAATAAACATTTTACAAGTGGCCGCGATTGAGGCCTGTGCAAATTTTGATTATGATGACTATTTTCACTCCTTGATCAAGGTTAGCACATGCTATCGTATAACAAAATACATATGCAAGGATTCTAAGAAATATAAGAGACGTGACAAGAATGAAATATTCACAGTTTTTTTTTATGATTTTATCATTCCATTTTTAAGTTCATGAATTAATAGCGGTGGTTATACATGACGCATGACTGGTGCTATATTATATTCGAAAGATCGACAATGTAACTCATATGAGATAAACCGGTTTGAATCATTAGTTTACCTCAACACTATCAATGTATGGTTATGTTTTCTGAGAATCAGTTACATGTTTGTAAAGTGAGTTTTTGTCTTTGATTTCTTGCACTTTTTGGGTTCTTTTTGATGACTGACTTTAGTCACTATCATTTTTGGAATGATGTGTAACATCTGGGAGTTTTGTAGGAACCGGTCAGAATGGTGAGAGATGCCCACAGAGAATGCGTCTGAAACAGCTATGAGGAATTGAAAACGATTCCACCGGTCTTGGCAGCTATGAGGAATTCAAAAGCAGTATGAGACGAGAGGGTTCTGAACTGATGGAGCTTGAAATGGACTTGACGGGCGCATTAAGCACATTTTTCACCTCCTCTTTCTACTGTATCTGCTATGAAAACAATGCTGTAAACCTACAATTATGGGTGAAATTTAAATTTTTTTCTGCTCTAGATAGACTGCTTTCAAGTGTAATAAATTAGTCGAACGCACCCAATACTTGACTTCTTGAATCCCTAATATAATCTGCCCCACAGTGGAAAATTAGTACGACTAATCTACGGCATAAACTACCTTCATTTTTGATAATTGAATTAGTGCTTTGTAACAGCTATTTCACCAACGCGACAAGTTCCATAGTGTATCTTTACACATACTCATCTTCACAATTTAACATATCTGCTACGCAACGTGCAACAATGTTCAAGGTCAGGAAGCAGACTTCACTGATGCCTTAAACACTTTATGTGTTTTTGCTTTGTTAGGAATCCTGAAGAGGCCAGCGGCTACCATGTTATTTACACATCGTTTTTTGAACAACCTAACCCAGCAAGACATTTAGGATTCTACCAAGTTAATCAACAGGATGACTTTGCTGGTATTTTCTTTCTATATTTACTAATTATGTTGACATATCAAGACACCACTAACGATTACATTCTCATGTTTTTAGGTGCCAAAAAGAAGGGAACATTTGAGTTAAGATAGTAACCCAAATTGCTAATTTCCATTCCTTACAAGGGCCTCCCTCTTAGTCCGTTAGAAGAGTATGATGTATGAGAAAAGATACATGTACGTTTTGAAGTCATTTTTGCCGTTTAAGTTCTATAAGACACAGAAAGTTAGGAACTTCCATCTCAAGGTCAAGGCCAAAAGGTAATCTGGCTTAACTAATGTTGTCCGTATTGGTATGTGTTTAAATTTGTATGTCCTTGTGGTTTTTATACTTTTATGTTCTTAAAAGGTAATAAAGTATAAAAATTGGTGTTGTACAAATTTATCCATAATCCGATTGTTTCCGTATAGGATGGCTAATGCGTATGGATGCTGAATTCTTTTATGTCCCGCCGGGCCAACATGTTAAAGATAATGTTAAAGAGCATGTAGTATGTTACTTTTTAGTTTGACATGTTATATAAATACCAGATTGGAGATGACGTTAGAAACAAAGAAGGCCAACTTGATTCAACAGGTTGTTCATCCGTTTGTGGAGTTTTACGATAGGAGGGATGCGTTAGATGCTATACGCACATTGGATGGTATGTGCGATGTCTAAATATAGAATTACTATTGTCAAGAGATGGTCGTCTAATTGGTTTTCTACTCCATATGTTGAAATCTATCATTGGTTTACTTGTCATTGCGTTTATTGGGGACTTCCATTTATATGTTTATTATAAGATCATATCAGCTCATAAGTATATGTCTACCAGACTATATTATGTTTTACATTACATGCTCTTCATTAGTTGATCTTTTTAACATGGCACTATGGACTAGGCATCAATTTGCAACTGATACTCTGTAGGTGTTATGTAAATGTTATTTACATGTGAATCAATTCACAAATTCTTCATTATTTGGGAGGGTTTCACATGCTCTTTATTTGGGTGTTTTCAATCAGTGGTAATGAAAAGTTTAATACATTTCATTCTCATGATTGCTGCTAACTGATTCGTGAACTAGAAAATATAACAACACGTGGTTCTAGCACTTTCAAGTCAGGCGAAACTAAGTCAGTGCTAAAGAGGTGCATGCAATACAGTTCATTCACATTTTAGGGTTATTTATCTGATTTACTTGCCCATTATTGTACTGTGATACAAGTGCAATTTTTCTATACCTACAAACGTATTACAGGTTGTTACAAGATTCAACAAAGGAACACAAAGGAGCCGTGTGTAACACCCCCAAATCTGGTTTAGCAGAAGCATACGTGTTATGGGGATGCTACAAAATCGGAGATCACAACACAAGTAATAAAGAACGGAATTCATACTCCGTTTAGATTCATAAAATAGTTTTAAAACATATACAAACATTGTTTAAAATAAGAGGGCACAACCCATAAGTTTTGTGGTCCCAACTAAAACATCACTTTGTGTAAAAAAACACTTCTTTAGACATTACTACGACCATTTACCACCTCTTGCCTTGCATCCATGATCACAAATTAAACACCTGAGAAAATATGCTAAAAAGGTCAGCTAAAAGCTGGTGAGTTCATAGGTTTATAATAAAACATTAAGCATGGACCATAATCAAAGACATATAATCATTACAATGAATATAATGATATATGGATGAAAGTCTATTACGTTAGCACTAAGTTCATGCAACCGATACTACGACAGTTTCTGTATGCTAAATGAAACCATACAATATTTAGGCCCAATGCGAGTGTTTTGTCCCTCAACACTCGATTCCAACATGGTATACGTTTCGCCTTGGCCTAAGCATGGCCAACCGAACGGAGGAGTCACCCTCAATAGATCTATTTATAACATTCGCGCTTCCCAGCAGGGAACTGACGGTTCATGAAATATGGGCATTTCTAGGGACATAAGGGCTTAGGCTAAACCACGTAATAGTAATCATGCAGTAGTTCATGTCCATAAAAAGGTTTTGCATATTTTCTCACCCCAAAATGTATAAAACAATTTATCAAGTAAAAGAGGGGCTATGAAACTCACCTTAGCAAATGAGCAATCCAAAAGTGGGATTCAGTGAATATTGTGAAGCTGCACCGACACGCGACCTAGATAAGGAGGGCAATGTTTTAGTTCATTGTTTCAAGTATCGCTTACTTAAAATGGTTCAATTTATATTGTTTTTGTATAATGGTATTAAAACCTACATTTAGTTTGTGAAAATGATTGAAAGGTTTTACTAGTACGTATATAAATGTACATATACTTATTTATGTTGACACATATTATTATTGTCAAAATCAATATTAGTTGATTTATTTTCTAATTGTATTTAGAAATACTTGAGTTAAATTTGAAGACTTCCAAATTTAATGAATGATAAAATGATATAGTGGTCTCTATTTATTTATCAAAATTTGTTCTTAATATTTATAGTTCTCAACTAGAAATTTACTTGACATACATTTGTTTACACATTGACATTAAACTTTGACGTAAACCTTATTAAGTGAAACATGTTTTAAGCACTTGTTGTTTATGTTAAACCTTTACACTTGCTTAGTTGGATTAAGACTTTTGACGTTAAGACAATATGTACGAAATGAAAGGAAGGAATATGCGGGAACGAGTTTGGTTTATTTGTCTTCCGATTTACCACTTCGGGTTTTATTTTGCGGTTTAGCTTAGACTACCCAAACGAGCATCCCGAGACCTCCACGGGCTGTGGCCCGGTGTCGTGAATAGTAGGGTACCCGGATCGGGCCTAGGCCCGAAGTAGTACACAAACGAGAGAAGGGCTTTGGCCCAAAGATGAAATAGACTACTTCCTTGGGAGGCATTCTTGGGCTGCGGCCCAATGCTATACAGAGAACAATGTGCAAAATTTTGTCTTAACACTTTTCTGAGTCAAGGCCCAACCAAATGATTTGACACAGTTTAGAGATGGTTTAAGTGAAAGATGTGTGTTCCAATTTTTAGCCAAAGGTAACCTCTACCCTTTTCTTTAGACATCCTGATTCAACATACAAGGCTTTGACTTGAGGTTTTACTTGGATAAAACACGACTTAGATTATGAAGTCGAGATTTCTCGACAAAGCTTATACGTACTAGACCCACATTAACTCATCAAAACCATTTAAGAAAAGACAAGATTATACCACCGTGGTGATAACCACAATGGTGTTTTTCCCTTTTCGACCCAAAACGTTTTATCACTTTGCTAAGGGGGTCATTAGACTCTTTAATATCACAAGATTCATGTGCAACTTTAATGTAAAATTGGTTTAAACAGAACCCCGACATCGTGGTACTACCACAACATCATCACTAGTTCGATATAGTGGAGATGGAGGAGACTCGACAGGTAGTGCACAAGGAAACCGTTGAGACCATACAATGGTCGAGTACTACTCAACCCGGCTTCACTACATTCTGCAAGTTTTTGAGTACCAAACAAAGTGTCACAGCCAACATAAATTTCCAGATTCGATACCTATTGTTACTTGTAGAATTTATAAAACTTAATTTCTCCAAACCTTTGGTTTCATATACTCAACAGAAGCCAACTAACAAAAACAATTAACAAACTTAAGTTCCAATGACTAAATCATTTATCAAGGACACAAGGATCATCGACATCAACAAAATTTTACTTTTACAATCTAATTATCACTTTTACAAACAACCCAATTCATAATTTTTAACAAGTACAAAGTTGAGTAATTTCTTACAACGAAGAAGATGATAATGAAGTCGAAGGCCAACCCAGAAATCCAACACCAATGAAATCCCAAACGATTCTTAGCAAAACCCCAAGCAATAGCTTTCAATTCATTAGAGTTTCCTTAACCTTTGAGATGAGTTTGGAGGTGTGTTTTTCCCCTGGGTTGCCTCGACAAGGATAAAAGGAAAAGAGAAGAGATAGTCTTTGAATATCTTTCTCACCTTGGAAGAGGAGTGGTAACCATTCTTGGCTCTCTTTTGTCTTTACCTTCCCACTAGGCGTCTTCTCATTGGAAGGATGGGATGAGGATAGTGACTCTTGAAGCTCCTATGGCTACCTTGGACTCTTTCTTTTGTGTAGCTGCGCGTGTGTTGGGTGAAAACCCAACAAAGACAATCACTAATTTGCCTTGTATGTAGAGATGAGGATGGAAAGAGGCTCTTGCAGGTTCTATTTTTATCATTAGCTTCTTTTGGGATGTTTGACCTAGGCGCATGGTAGGGATAGCAAGGAAGTAGGTGACCATTCTTGGGAAGGTGAAGTTTTGTTGGTATTCTTCTTGTGAGAGAAAAAAAATAAACGTGTGGGAGGTGGAAGAAAACAGAAAACGATAAAAGAATAGAGTAGAGTGGGAGGGGCGGTGATATCTAGGGTAGGTGATTGAGTTTTGTATTTTATTTACTTTGTAAAATTTACTTTGTATTAATACCTTAAATTACAAAGTGTTATAATTTAAAGTAAATGTTGCATTAAGCATTTTGGTGTCCCGCGATATAAAGTTGTGTTCGAAATATTAAAGTTTGGTAATTTTTATAATGTAATATCTTGTGAACACGTTTATGAGTTTATCTTGGTAATATTTTCCATTCCGGGGTTTTACCATTTGTTTTATTTGCCCTTATCATAGTGTCGGTACGTGTGCAATGTCGGTCACTGGGGAAAACGAGATAACCTCTCGTCTTACAAATTTAATCATAAGACAATAACACAATATTCATATTATGAAGTGAATGCAAAAGAAGTGCAATAGGCTACTGTATGCGAGTTATCTACTCAAATGACCAGGCAAAGCTTATGCATGCTTAATGACTAGGCTTAGTAATAATAAATTACCATTTATTATTTAATAATAAGTGAAAAATTACCGTGTGTCACACCGTGTACCTTTTTGATAATCATTCACCAGCTTTCAGATTCTTCGTCAGCCTAATGTGGAACTTAGTGGGATTCTACCAGGTAATTTAAAGCACTTTACCTTGCTGATCTCCCATTAGGTTTTTTAAATATCATTGCTGAACTCTGTGTGATTGATATAAATCCTTGCACTAATTGAAATAATCAGACCCAATACCTTTATGTACACTAATACAAACACCCATCCCTTATGACACCCAAACAATGGATCAAGTCCCATTACTCAGTAGCCAAGCACCCTAATACACCAATATCATACTTAAGCCTTGATACTGTCATACAAATGCTACATTTCATATAGTCATATAGCTTAGAATCATTATCTGTGCAACAAGCATACATGATAGATTACCCATCAGGATAGCCCCCATCAGTAGCCAAACACAGGAGAGTGACCCTGCATCAACAAGCCTGCAACAATTGGTCTTTCAATCCACTTCTCCCATTGGAACGCTTCTGTATTGGTTGTCCTACAGATCCACTATTAGCTTTACAACTTAATTTCGTTGAAAGCCTAAGCATGGAATCCTCATTCAATGTATATGCAAATGGTAAATGGGTAATCTAATCATCTGTGGACGTAAATTTGCTACAACAAATATTTCATATTTATGTGTAGTGACAAGTAATGCGGCATAAAACAATATGTTGTAAATACCAAATTTGCCAAAGTGTGGTATTCATTCACTATTTTTTGGCTTATAAAAATGGCTATAATATAAAATTCCTAATAGTTATAATATTTTATCAAGATTAATCAGCTGCATAATTCAGCGAGCTCAGATAATAATACCATTATAAAAGTCAGTCAATTATGAAATGGAATTACCCTTATTGAATTGTGTTTAGTTGATAATTTTGTGTTGAGCAGGATATTATAGTAGTCCAATTGGTTTAACTTAAGTATAAAAATAAAAAGTTTATTACATGTTGAGTTTGTAGTTTTATTGGCTAAGATAGCGTATCAACTTCTTTAGTCTGCTTAAAGTAGCAAATATAAGTTGCATGAAGTCACCCTGCCCTTATAGATAAAGTTCAAGATCATATTTACTAAAAACGCTTTTACTCAGCAAATTCTTTCATAAAGGGAAGTAGAAAACGACTGCCATAGATGGAAAAATATAATGAGTTTTAAACCACTACCGTTAACGATATCCCACTGCATCAATTGTGTTAGCAGCTGCTAATACACATGAGAAAGAATTTTCAAAATCACGTTGTAAGAATTTGCACACACATATATATACAATATCTTCATGAAAGTTCATATTCTTACACAGAATTCATGGATTATTAAGCAGGTTAATTGCATAACATATATATAATTTCTCTTTTCTGAAACCAACTTTGGTCCAATTACTATTTCGGATCCAACTTCGTTCTCACCCGTGAAAACCTTTAAACTTTTTCAAAGATTTAGTTTCTCCTCAACAAGTGACAGCCATGTTAAAGCAGTCAACTTCTGTAAAGGTACAATAATTTGACCTGGAATCCTTAACCGAATACCTTACATCGATGTCTTTGGGTGTTTGAAGATTTTTACGAGTAAGAGGGGTGTTTGGGATTGCTAACTTTTCTCCTTTTGTAATTATTCTTAAGAAGCTCCTCAAAACATTAACTTTAATCTGCAACTTTTAACCCCATACTTCTACCATTGATATTGGTCACAGACCTGATTTGCTTGATTTTGTTGACCATTTGATTGTGCTTGTGCCTGACCCAATTGGTTAACATGTAGTCGTCGGACTGTGCAACATACTCCTTTGCCATTAAGGGCGACCCAGGTTATAATGAAGTATAATCTGTTGTAGGAGGTCTACGAAGCGCTAAATGGAACCATCAGGTTCATGCAAAGCTAAAAAAATGTCTCATGGATAAGTTATATTCGTATGTTGGTGCTATTAGGCCATTGAAGTTAACAGATATTAGAATCACTTTAAGTCTAGATGGAGTGCTGGTAATCAAGTATAATGGTGGTTATGGAACACTTATTGTCAATGGCATCTGTATCAAGGAAGCACCAAATGTATCAGGTACATAAGTATTTGCTTTTTGATTTATAGGTGGCAAAATGGGTGGGGTGGGTAAATTGTCAAAATGGGTTGAAATTCAGTTTTAAATTCTTGCAACTTTTGACCCAATCCCTTTTCACCTTGCCAATTATTTTTACCCATTTGACCCATTAGAATTAAAATACAATCAATTGATCTTTTCATAATTAACGTGTGAGATTGCCATCTCTGGTTAGAAATAATAAAAACTTGGTGATTATATCTTATTTAACTTGACAAGAATTCCTTCGAAAATACTCTCCAAGTAAGCTGAACTTCATATTATCTCTGCAATATGGTTTTGCAAACTTTAATATGCTTAAAATATTCATAAACCGCTATGTTAAATAATCGATATAATTATCACCAAGGACTTAACTTGTGACCTCACGTGACAAATTTACCACTTTGTTAAAATAGTCTTGCTAATCCTTTGTTAGCACGTGGTAATAGTTGAGAAAGACTTGCTGTTTATCTTCTTATTTTGTAAAATGCCAGATTATAAGCGGGTGTAACGTTCAAGAAACAAAAAGAGAAACAAAAGGGTACTTCATTAAAACGGAATCATAACAATGATCATAGACGCGCATATTTCATTTTCAATGGAGCTGTATACTTCCTCCATGTTATTTTAACTTTCACATTTGCCCGGATCCCCTTAAGAAGGTGTGGTTCAATGAGACAACAGTATCTGTCTATAAGCTAAATGTTACCGTTTGACTCTGTGTCAGGTAATGTGCAGCAGGGGGTTGACACGATATTCAAACAAGGAATCATTGAGGATGGGTGGCTGCAGTGAAAAGAGCCAAAACTGAAGGCAACGAATGGCATAATGCGTTTAATGTCAGTCAAAGAAGTCAGGCTGGGATGATGGTATATGTGGTGCTGGGTAGGAATTGGCATTAGAGCATCACTATCAGTAACCAATGGCGCTGATGGCTAAGAAAATGCCTAATTTTCAGTGTTTTGGTGGGATGGGTTAGGTTATAAGTTCTGTAACAAAATCAAATGCTGATGATGCGATGTAGAGATTTAGGGTTTGAGTTGATAACGATTATATACAAGAATATCAACGGTCAATGTAGGTGGATTTGTAGAGAAGGCGGTACAAGGGGCGTGACAACAAAAACCTGACTTCATTGTTGCACAAAAAAATAATGTTACCAGTTATCCACTTCATGACCGCTTGGTTGGATTTTGCTATAATCTCAACGTAACCATAAACAAGCACGACAAATGGTGCACATCTTTCTTTTCAGGTAGAGATGCCTTTGTGAGGTAGGTCACAGTTTAGTTTTAGATGGAAAAGTAGATCAAGTTTGAATGTGTATTTTTCGAGACATAACAGTAGACGACTAGGTAATGATACGTTATAAATCATACTTTCATTCTTATGTTTTTAATGTTTATGTATTGTTTTATGTGTGTAAAAAAGACCGAAAATAATGTTTATGGTAGTGACCCGGACAAAGATTCGTATATGGCCAAACTATTTAACTAAGCATTGCATTCTGGTGGAACAATTTAGTAGCTAGACGTGTCTTTGCAATAAGAGTAAAACAATGTGTATTTTCCCATCAGTTTGCGAAACCGCTATAAACCTATATGTGTATACGTAGTTGCCTGGTATATGCATCTAGCATTCGCCACCCTTAGTATATAACTAATACCTTATGTTTCTGGAATAGGTGTCATTGAATCTATGTGACTCAGCGGTCATAATTGGCGAACAACTGAAATGGCTCAACGTTCATCAGCTTAAGGTGAATTTGAATATTATTATTATTCACGACAATTGTCGCTGCTAATTTATTATTCGTTTGTTTCTTTTTTTTCTTAATTAACTGCGCAGATGCACCATCAGACTATATACATCTACTGCCAGCACTACAAATGCTTTTTATACCGAGATTAGTTCTCAAGGTGTCAAACGAAGCCTTGAGACATAAAATTTTATTTAAATTTCTTTTACAATATTTGATACAAAAAATATTTAAATTGTTACAAAAGTGGGGAAAAAATGGCAACAAGACATAACCCACTTTGATTTAAACATAGATTACATCTTCTGACCCGAATTTAGTATGATGAAAGTCCGGCAATTTATCAAGCTCCTTAAAGGCGAAAAAGTCATTTTTGAAGTGTAACAGGTAACATGTTATTCCATAGTATTTTTGGTCTTTTAGTATCCATGAAGATCAAAAATTTAATCATGGTATTCCTTACAGTAGTGACCTTAATCTGATCAAGTATTCCTTATGGCCAATGATTGAAAAAAAAGACCAAACCGTGGGTTGTCTGTAGGCTGACACATCGTAAAAGAACGTTGAGGTTGGTGCTGAACCACATGGTGCATCTCGCTACAGGTAAGAATCATTTGGTTATTGTTAGTTTAAAGTTGAGAATTGTAAATACGGTCTTGGACATTGCTACTGCCTTAAGGCTAATTGCAACCACTAAACCTCACATTTCATGGGACCAAATTTCATCTCTTGGTGAGAGTGATCATAAAGATTGGTCATCATTGAGTCTCTTCGAAAGAGTATTGCAAGGCCTGTTTGTATCATGTAAATTTGGCCTGCACAAATATGGTCTATCTTAGACTCACAAAACTTGATTACACTCATAGATCATTAAAAGTTTTGACTGTTAGTTAAATCTTAATACTAATAGATTTGTACCAATTAGTTAGTCATTCCTTTGAATCACTATAATCTGAATAAGAGTAATATGAAACTAAAAAAAGATTGTATTAATTTAATGATAAGATTATATGTTTTAAAAGTTGGTCTTGCTTTCCTGTAATGTTACCAATCACCGACTTGCTGTTGCTTTTGTAGTGGACCATAAGGTTAGGCTTGGTGTAGTTGTAGCAACTGTGAGTTTGGAACTTGTAGTTTAAGGGTGGATTGGAGTTGTTTTAGGGAGGGTATTATAGCTTCTCTTCTCTCTTCTATAACCGATCCTATGTTCATAAAAAAGTTAAAAACTATTTATATTTGAATGAAGTAACTCAACCAATTTCGCTTTTTGCAGTCAATCCACATGGACATTGTTGTGTTGATTTTGGTGTTTACAAAGTGAGCGAGTTTCAATTTTAGGATACATCTCGAGACAGTTTGCTTACAAGGTAACTGATCACTTGACCTTTTCTTATTGTTAGTTTAAAGTTGAGAATTGTAAATACGGGCTTGGACATTGCTACTGCCTTAAGGCTAATTGAAACCACTAAACCTCACATTTCATGGGATCAAATTTCATCTCTTGGTGAGAGTGATCATAATGATTGGTCATCAATGAGTCTCTTTGAAAGAGTATTGCAAGGACTGTTTGTATCATGTAAATTTAGCCATCTTCCGGTGGATTCTTTTACTTTTGTTTTTATGGTAATTTTACATTACTATTTAATCATAATTTTTAATTTTACTATTTATCTTTGTATGATGACATTAATACCACCACCGCTTTAATGGGCGAACAACCCAACCTATGAACATACTACAGATGGCGAAGAGCAGACATCGAGGTGCCAAAGGCCACCATATATGCTACTTGAAAGCCTATTATATATTTCATCTCTTCCAGCATATAATGACACCGCCACTGCCACCGACTTCACTGCCAAGTTCCAGAGCCGCTTCTGCATTTTTTTTTCAAATAGATGATTGTGTTTGGGATGAACCTTAGTTTAGTATGTATCTTAATTACATTGGAGCATTACTGAAATGCTAATTTTTGTAATGATAAAAAAAGGGTTGAAATGTTATTATAGTGTCTTTTTGGAATGTTCATTGATTTGTTTTTTTTATTTTTTTTGCCACACAAAACTTTAGAGAAAAAAGGTACTTAGATGTGTTTTTGTACATGTGGTGTAAAAGGTTAACCCGTTCATGCCAATGTCGAGTTATTGTCTTATAATATTGTCAAACAATTTTTAAAAATGTATTTAAGTTATTTAAAAACAACAAACAAATAATTATAAGTCATGCACACCCAATCGGATTATAATATTGCTTGACAATTTTTAAAAATGTATTTAAGTTAACAAAAACCAACAAACAAATAATTATAAGTCATGCCCGCCCATTGGGCGGGCTTCGAAATCTAGTATATATATATATATATATATATATATGCATAAATCACTTGTATAATTGCATTAAGTATTTTTTTTTTTTAATTTTCACCAATCAATTTTTTAAATCAACCAATCAAATCATTAGACTCATTTGTAGGCATGATTATTAGGCCCAACAATCATTTTCCATTAATATACCTCATATCTTACATTTAACCATTTTCACCTCTGTTTTATCTTTTCGTTAACAGTAAAATATATCTTTTTATCAGTCTTTGTTTCATATATTTTTTAAAATATTTTTGACTTGTCAAATTTTATATTTTTGTATTTATTGTCTGTTTCGTAATTTTATAATAAAAACATTATTAATATTTATTTACAAAAAATAAAATTTTGGAAAAAGCTAAGAGCATGGGGTGTGGTGGCTAAGCCACACCTCTTCACTTGAGTCCCACATGTGACACATCAATTTAACACACTCACTTAAAAATACACCACATTAATAACTAACACAAACCTCTTCACTTGGGCCCCACCCACCCTCATTTATTTCTTTTCCATAGTTTTCAAACACAATAAATTCATTTCATTTAAATAAAATTACAATACGGGAAAAAAACTACAATACGGAAAAACATACGATAAATAAAAAACATACGAAAATTAAAAAATACAACATTTTTCGCCTTTTATATGTTGTATTTTGCTATTATTTGGTCTTGTTTCTTTTTAATGATTGATTTTTTTGGCTCCAGCAACCCCTCAGTATCAAGCATGAGAAACTCTAATTCTAGACACTCCAAAAGTCCCTTTTCTTTCGCTATCCTCACCTCGTACACTTCTTCGGATTTGTCTACTTTACATTTATAATCTTGACGTAAGGTTTCCACTATAGCATCCGATTGACTCCCCCGGTGCTCGTTGACGACTCCACTGATTTTGATTTTTTTGCCTGTCGAGGCTTGCCTGCGGGACGAGCTCTTGGATAAGGGCCAAATAGCCCGGCGAGATTATCATCATCGATCACGTCCGACGCGTCCCATTTGGGATATTGTTTCAAAACCTTCCACTCCGAGACCATATTAAACTGTCTCCCTGATTGAGCCTTAAAAGCGAGTCTTGCATTCTCAATATGATCAGCATCATTTTCCCCGGATTTATGCTGCAAATGCTTGTAAAAACCGTTGAACTTTTGGCAATCACCGTTTACCCGTAACCATATTTTTGGTACGAGTAGGCCCTGTTGTCCGATCGTTGAAGTCCTCCAAAATCTGAGTCCAAAACGCATCATTTAGTCGGTTATTACCGATAGCGGCGTTTTGGGAAACCTCGACCCAACACTCGGCTAAAAAATTTTCTTCCTCGCTTGACCAACGAACTGTGGTTCGACACTCTTCTTCCTCCTCCTCCTCGTTGTCCGCGTCCAAATTCACCACGGTCTTGTTTTTTTTTCTTTGGCTCTTTGGCCGATTTTTTTCCTTGACGACGTTGTTCACGTGTTTCGATTGGTGGTGGTTGAGGTACTTTGAAATATGGCATCATTTCTTGTGATTCAAAGTAATGTTGTTGTGAAGGGTAGAATTGCGGTTGTGATTGTTGTGACGGATAGAATTGCGGTTGTGATTGTTGTGATGGATAGCCTTGCGGTTGTGATGGATAGAATTGCGGTTGTGATGAATAGAATTGCGGTTGTGATTGTCTTGGATATTGATAAGCTTGAAATCTGACGTGCGAAGAAGAGTTTGAGCTTTGGGACGATGGGGTGGACGGGTTTGACGAAGACGAGTTGAGAATATTCATAAACGACATCTTGTTTGGATCTTGAGACATTTTTGGTTGTGGATTGAGATGGTGAAGATAATATATTTTTGAAAGAGAAGTGTGATTTTTGTGTAAAATATGAGTATTATTTATAGATTGGGTGGGGTAATATTTAAATTTGAAAAAAAAAATAATAAAAAATAAAACTAACCGTTGCATCAAACTGATAGTTTTTTCAAAATTTGTTTTGTCTTATTTGTGTTGTGGGAGTGGCGAGTGGGAAAGTGGTGAGGCAACTTGGTATGGTGGAGAGGGGTGGCGAGGCTGCCGCCTAGAAGTGGCGAGCCTCCCTCATTGCCATACCTTATGCTCTAACGGGTATAATTACTTGTGTTTTAAAAAGTTACCAATATTCCATCCTTTTTTTTATTTGACAATTGTACTTTAATTTACATAGATACATCATACATGCATGGAACTGGTAACTTTAAAAGTATTTACGTTAATGCACGTGTTTAGTCATGGTTTGGAATCCGACTGTTTCTGAAACAGAATTACCGGTCATGTTTTTTTAGTCAACCGTTTTATTTATACGTCTGTTCCCATCAGTTCTAATTCGAATATAAAATGGTGTTATTAACTTAAGGTGTTCATAATATATTAGGGGTGAGCATCGGGTTAAACCCGACCCAACAAAAACCGACTCGAACCGAAAATTGGAAAAGGAAAAAACTCAAACCGAGAACCGAACCGAAAAATATATATCAAAACCGAAACCGAACCGAATAACTTAGTTCGGGTCGGCTTTCGGGTTTTGAGCCGAAATAACCGACAACAACCGAATAGACCCGAAACCGAACCGAAACCGAAATAAACATACAAAACCGACACCGAACCAAAAAAAATCGGTTCGGTTCAGTTCAGTCCGGTTTCGGTCGATTTGTCGGTTCGAGTCGGTTTTTGGATGGATTTGCTCAGCCCTATAATATATCATACATTTGGTTATCGGGTTTTACGGTTCAAGTTCACCGGCCGGTTTAAAAAGTCAAAAAGGCAAAACCAGAATTAAACTAAACTAATTTAAAAATGGATAAAGACAAACTAAACACCAAATTAGAATTCGGATGTTTTCGTTAACTATAAGAAACCCAGGATCAAGTAGACCTATAACATAATCTATTAAATAATTAATTAACACTTCAACTTATGTCTAAAAACTATAAGGCTGGGCACACTCGTGACCCAATTCACAAGGTGCCACATCAGCTTTCTCTCTCCGACGACCAGACACGATCAAGTTGTCTGCTCCATCTTCGTGGTTGGATTCTTCATCACTGGGGTGCTCAGAGAAGGTTTCAGTTGCTTTGTCAGACATGTTTGATGTTTTCTGGTTTGGAATGAGTGTTTGTGTTTGTGTATCTTCAACAACAGAGTCCTTCTATAGGCTCTCATACCACTTGTAGGTCCAAAGTTACGGATCTAAGTAGCCTTTATATGACTTATTGTAAACTTGAATAAATCCAAATTCACTATGTGAAGAACTCTTAACAAATCCTTAATGTGCTAATGTGGAAACTTAACACAATAAGTATGAAGAACACAATAATATACTAACTTCGTATTTTTCTATTGATTGCTTTGATCAGTGGTTAAGGCTTACAACACATCCCTTGACCTAATACATTAGAGATCCTTTTATACACCAAGAAAACCCTAATAGTTTGTTTCATTCTCATGGGAAACCCTCCATAATCTATCGACTTTCTCTTAGAGATGGTTGGTATTGAAGAAGGAGACCCTCTCCCTAGTCTCCGCATAAGAAAACCAAAGCGCACTAATCGAGTCTAGAGCCACGAGATTCATTAAAAGATCTCTTAGGAACACTAAACATTTCATCACTTGTTGTTCAACAATAAGGACACAAATGATATATTCTAGATTCCTACGCAGATCTTAGCAATCTGTCGAGAACATTTATGAGGGGATTCACAATTGTGATCCTTATTGATTGAATGAAAACTCTTGTCAGGGTCAACATCAAACAACCCTAACAACAGGTCACTTCGGTAATCCCTTATGGGGTACGCTTAGTGTGTCTCAAACGGTCTACAGTCGTGAGGTGATGCTTCGGTGTACCTCAGCGACTCACCTAAATTGTAGATATACTTCGGTACATCGTGTTAGCCTTCTTGAGGGCCTCCAATTACAGGAACGGCCTTTGTAAGAATTAGATATGTGTTTTCACACTATGTTGTTAACACCCTCGACATTCAAACTTGTATGTGCTGGAAAACCCGCCAAGGAGATTCCTTTTACGAATCGAATCCTAATGACGTGGGTCATTACTTGAATCTATTCAATGTAATGCTAACTATCCCTCAACAGGATTTGGACGGCTGATGTGCCCGACTAAGGTGAATGGAATCAAGACATTCATCAGTAAAACAATCGTAGTGGTCAATTCTTTTAGAAATTTCCACCGTGATCGATTGGTGTTTTTTAACTAACATATTCATGCAGGTACTGATGATTGTTCCTTGAAGGAAAGACCGCACCATCTCCCCATGCTCATACCAACATCACAACACATGAAAGTTCTCACCAAAATCAAAGGCAACACAAAGTTAAAAATGATTCTTCGTCAATGTCAAAGAATATACAAAGTTTAAAAGACTAGAGAACTTTACAACATTGGAAATTCAAAGTCAAAAGAAGTGTGAGCATGGTGGAGAAAAACGTGGAGACACCTATCCCAAAGAAGTTGATAAACGGCATACAACACCATTATCTGATCATAAAGCATGAAGGAACAAAGAATCAAGACTATTATATGTCGACACACAAAGTTCAAGCTCAATAAGTCTAAAGACCTAATCAAGTGAAGCATCTTTTGAATGACCACCCCTTGAGGGGAGATTGTTAGCCTTAATAATAATTAATAGAAAGTAATGGTCATTCACGTTTAGGAACTTTGTAACGTGCGTTAGATATTGTATTTGAATAGTCAATGGGCTCGTGGATTGGGCTAAGCTAATAGGTTATTAGTTATGTTATGATTATTCATGTTGTGATATAAGCCCAATCCACAAACCAAACAAAGCCCATAAGGCTTTTATGTTTCAAGTATAAAAGGCACATACCTAGTCATTTTGTATGTGTGCTTGAGTGTTTAAGTGTGTGTTTTCTTTAGAAATACAAGTTATCTCTATTCATCTTTCTCTCTTGGTTCCATACGCATCATACATCACTAAGTCACCATATTCGTTCTTCATAATACGTGTTAGTATGATAGAGTTGATATATCTTAGGTCCTACAAAGCTCATAATATTCAATTATACTAAAGTAAACTCGTAACATGAGTATAACACGTGAACATGCAATAAACATAAACATGAGTATTACGAATTATGTGGCACTTCTACGTGTTACTAAAGCTCCGTTTCTACTCTTATATACGTTACATACCTAAAAATGCTTGAATACTAGAACGAGATCCCGTAAGACGTCCTTGGCTAATCCTTATAACCTAAGATCATATAATAACATGGAGCCTACTTAATATAAGACTTAGATTATCATAAACAAGCATTAAAAGATAACTAAGCCATAAGGGGGTGTTTGGTTCACGGATTAACGTGCGACATACCCACACTTTATAAAAATTAACACCATAAAATAGTGTTATGGCATCATAACATGATACCCATCATTTATCTTAAAACTTACACATGATTAACATGTGTTCTTTATGATTTTGGAAAATCACAATTTTACATATCTTGATAAAATTCCCCAAAACCCTACATATGGCATCAAGGTAATCCTTTAAACATCACCCACTATTGGGTAATCATAAAACACGAATTCAAGAACATAAATAAGATTTTTAACTCAAATTGGATTATGGGAAAGCTTAATCCGGACCTCTGAGATTGAATATAGCAACTCCTTGTCTTTAACGTGCTAAAATTCGAACTAGAATCAAAACCTTAGTTTATATGTTTAATTCGTATGTGTGTGTGTCATGAAGCAGGGAAGATAAAGGAAGACAAATGAGAATCCTTAGTCTTCCAAACTTATGATATAATTTATGTATATCTATTTAGGTTTCATCATTTGGCAAATATAGTCCCTGATAGTAAAACTATTACATGGAAAGTCCTTATTACTTTATAACTAATTTAGTAGGAAGTCCTTATGACTAACTAAAGATTATTATGACATAAGTTGAATGGAAACCTTAAAATATAATGATAAATCATTACTATGAAATTTGTGGTGTTACAACTCTCCCCTAGTTATTTGGTTTTGTGTCCTCAAAAATCTTTTGTGATAATACTGAAGAGTACTTGCTGAGCTTTTTCTCGGGCTCTTATATGTATTCGAATCCCTTTCATCAGAGGATACCCTTCCATTTGATTTTAAGAAAGAGGACCTCTTAAATTTCAATATTTGGACCTTAGTGTCAGGAATATCTACTAACTTCTCAAATTAGTCAAGTTATTATATAACCACGATATCTGCTAGAGGGACATATACTGTTTTATCTGCTAAGCATGATCTTAGTTGGAAAACATGGTAGGTTCTAAGAATACTATTGATTTCTTTTGATAATACAAGTATGAATGGAACCTTTCTAATTTGGTTAGCTAAATCTGATGAATCCTTTCTAAGGGAGTACTTTTCATATACTTACATTAACAACGGTAACTCTGCTACTCGTCTCCCTTTATCCTCATAGGATTTCAACCTGTCTTCGACTATCTTAAGCCTCTCTAAAGTTTAGTTGATCTTTTCATTCGTCTGAATGGTCCTAACATTTGACCATCTATTTAAGAGTGATAAATTGTGCTAAATTAACACAAATACCCAAGTTCTTAAGAGATTTTTTTTTTCTGAATTAGACAGTGAATCTGTTGTCTCCATTAGGGACTATAGAGAGGGCACTCTATAACTAGCAACAAATCATAAAGATAGTATTCTTTTAAAGTTTTTAGAACATTGATTCCTTAGTGAATATTAGTTGGAAGGCTGGAACTACATTCTGGTGATAGACGTGACAATCTAACAGTTGCATTGTTCCACATGACATGGGTCATAACCTGATTTTGATTACATTTAAGTATGTATATCGCTACGAGAATGATTTAAACATCTTGAGTTCATTCTATCAATAGTGTTAACCAATTATACAACGTCCTTATTCTGACTACGTGCATATAGCACATTTCTAACTGAATTTGGAGGAATCACTGAACTGAGTTATAAAACTGATTTTAAGTTGATTTCTAGTGGTTACAAAATCAGCAATATTACCATAGTTGGAACTGAATATTGTCTTTTTTCAACACAGGATAATAAGTTTTTAGTGCAAATACTACGGTATTTAAACTATACGATCTCTTTGGTTTTAATAATGACAAACATGTAACTTGTAATACATAACGTAAAATGCGCAAGTTACTCGTAACCATAAATCGTCAAAGCATACTTACATCAACATCTCAGGTATGCTTCAACACAGGTTCGAATACATTTGTTACGTTGCATTATGATCAAATCATTAAACATTTTTATTGCAAGTTTCTATTTGACGTAAATCATTTAAGGTAAAAATAACGATACCATAAAACTTGATTTACGATCAAAGAAATATTTTTGTGTCATAGACTTCACATTTTTAAATATGACAAAACATTTACACAAAAATAATTAGACAACTTATTTTCTATTATTTAGAAAATGTTTTAATAGATATATAATTCAAATTTTAAATCCCCCCCCCCCCAAATTGATACCATCTTCACAAGATAAACAAGCCACCACAAAAAATACAAAAAGGATCGTCTGACAACAGGGACGGTACCCTTAATTATCATACGGCATCCTTAATTCCAGATGGTACCCTTAAATATTTAAAGGTACCGTCTATCAAAAATAGGCATATTTCATTTTTATAAATAGTGGCTCATTTCCACACTTAAAAGAACTTTTTCACACACATTTTAATAAGAGTTTCTCTCATGTTTTACATACTTTTCATACTCTTAAATCCACTATAAACCTTTGATCATAATGTTTTTAACTCTCATTTTTTGCAAGCATACTTTTATTATCCATTCAAGAAAGCTTAGAGATCTTGCTATTGACACGCATATGAAGATCCACCACAACAAGATTAGTGCACTTGTGATCTTCATCCTTTGAAGACTTCTTTTTAATGGAAGTTCATTGATATTGCACAAATCATCTTTATTTTACGAGGCAATAACTCATAATTTTGGTCCATATTAGTTCTTGTTTGATGAAATATGTGCTTAATTATGCTTAAAAGTTGTTTTGTAAGGTTAGTGTGATGATTTGGTGCGGATGGAGCGGATTGGAGATGGATGGTACCACGGATCAAAGACGGATGGCATTGAAGACTTTCAAGAATTTATATACCCAGAAGACCATACGGCCGTATGCTCTTTTTCCATATGGTCGTATGAAGCTTTATGCTATTCTGAAGTTAAGACCATATGGTTGTATGCTTTTACACCATACGACCGTATCACCTACCTGAGAATTTTTAAAGATTGCCCATACGGCCGTATACTCATTTATCATATGGCCGTATGGCTCCTGCATCAGAATTATTTAAGCTCATATTTTAGGGTTTTTAGGCATTCTCTTCCACACACAACCAAGTGACGGCTCAAAACTATTCTTTGGAGATTTTTGGGGCTTTTTGGAGTACTTGGAGAGGAGAATAACACCTTTTGATTCCCGCAAACATTATTGTCATCCAACGGTTAATCTTGACTTTTGATTTATGATTATGTCTTGTATCATTTTCTTTACTTGTTTGTTTGAATCACTCTTTATGAGTGAGTAGTCTTTTAATGTTTGCTTAGATTAGATGTAGCTTGTGGTTGGATAATACAAACATGGTGTGATTGTGCAAAACCCATTTGGGGTTTTTGATGAAATGAATGTTTTGATGTCTTCTTTATTCAAAGTTTGTGTTTATCAACTAATATTTCTACGATTGGTGCACTTGCCATTTGTGTGTAATCTCTAGTTTGTGTAATCTCTAGTTTGGTAATCTCTAGTTTGGTAATTTCCAAATTTTATTTCACATGTTGTATTCTTGTTCAGCTACTTCATTTAGTTATGATGATCATTCAGTATTTCCTATCTATACTTGTGACTGACATGTTTATACTTCTATTAGTATCTTAGCTTGTTATGATATTTATTATGTTTATTAATTGTTGATTTTCTGACATGTGTGATTGCCATGCTTACATTCTATTCCGTTGATTTCTCCTGATTATGGAATTCTGCTTAGCTTATGTATATCTGATTATTTGATTTATTTGTTTCCCATATTCATGTCTAGTTGATCCGCTGACTGATATGCTTATACACTGTTTGGTTGCTTGTTTTGATTATGATACTGTTCATCAACTCTTATATGATTATGTTTCGATACTTGTATGTTTGGTTATTTATATGTGCTTATATTTTTTCAATGATTCGCTGCTTTACTTTGCTTTGGTATTCTTTGATTTATGTTCCTTCTGGATATCTGTTAATATTGTGTTCTACAGGTTCCTCATTGACTCATAGACTCATTGTGCTCATTCGTTATGACTTTGTTATCAATCTCCTTTGATTCGTTTTTGTATTCTGATTATGTTTAGCTTTTGTTTGTTATATCTGTTCACCGGGCTTTTTAAGCTCCGCCGCACTTCTTTTCCATGCGGCAGGTACCAAGTGGGATGCTGGGCTTTGATGGGCTGAGAGTAGGAGCATTTGAGTGAACCAACCCTAGTTTCCCTTATCATTTTGGACTCATTTGGAAGAATAATTTTTTTGATATTTCATTTCTTTTGACATGTTGGATTTTGTATTTTTTCGAAGTCATTCATTTATATGACTTGGTATTTTATTTTATAAGACTTCCACTTGCATTTTTATTAGTATGTTCTGATATGACTCCATAATGTGGCATTCGGACCCTTGTCGGGTTGGAGTGTTACAGGTCAAAATGGGTAAAGGGATTTAATGTTCAGGTCAATACATGTATGGTGGGGTTGGCTTGACACATCAAAACATTTTTGTCTAATTTTTTAGATTTGTAAATAGTTGAAGTCCAAAAGACGATTATGAAAACTATGCAAGTCAATAATATGATTTCATTCTAAAGATAGGGATTTGGGACATTGTAAGCACTTGAATACATGTTAGGCAACTCTAAATTTTCAACTTATTCGACCCATTTGACCCAATTCATTTCAAGTAATCTTATATGTTACCCATTTGACCTGTTAGCAATGAAATACAACCCAAATTGACCCATTCTCATGCAAATAGATTGAAGTTGACACCTCCACTAAGAATCTATCTATAATTACGATTGAGATTCCTAATAGTCTTATAACTTTCAGAGAACCCAAACCAAGCCCGGTTAGAGAGAATTGTTGATCTTGATGAGATAAAAGTTGTGGGCGTTGCATCAGGGTCAGAGCACTCTGTCCTAACCACAGGCAAGCGTTCTGGTCTAGATATATGTCATCGTCAAAGAAATTACTTTGTACTCCTAAGCTGCATTCCAATGCACTTTTTGCGTGTCAATATTATAGAAAAGTTCACATAGTAGCATAAATCACCCATCTCGTATTTTTGCATCATTTCATTCTTTAGAAGTCCTAAATCACTCATCTTGTATTTTTGCATCATTTCATTCTTGAAACCTTCAATCATTTTTCCATGTGAACACAAGATCATCGACATAGAGCGATACAATTAAAATGTCATTTTTACCTTGATTTTTAATATAGAAAGTTGGCTCGCTCTTGCTTTGATTAAAACCTTTTTCTTTAAAATGACCATTGATCTGGCTATACCACACTCGCGGTGCTTGCTTGACTCCGTAAAGCGCTTTCTTCAACTTGTAAACTTTTTCTTCTTTTCCTTCAACCTTGAATCCTTGAGGCTGATTCCCATAAACTTCTTCTTTAAGTTCTCCATTGAGAAATGGTGACTTGACATTGAGTTGGTATAGTAACCAACCTTTCTGGCCTGCCAGCGAGATGATTGCTCAAACTGTGTCCATTCGAGAAATTGGAGCAAATGTCTTGTCGTAGTCAATTTCGGGCTGTTGTGAGTAACCTTTGCGACTAGTATCGCCTTGTTTCTTTAAGCAGAACCATCTTGATTTACTTGACTTTATACACCCATTTGATACCAATAACATCTTTGTCCAAAGTCCTGTCAGTAAGCTCCTATGTATTGTTCTTTTCAATAACTTGGATTTCGTCCTCCGTCGCTTTTTTTTCATGACTCCTCTCTAATCGCCTCTTCAAAACTTTCTGGTTCTACATGAAAAAAATTAGCATTATATATTTCTGTCAACGAACGAAATTTTCTTGGTGGTGGACTTTGAGATTCTTCATCATGTTCTTCGTTAGGTACTTCGTCATGTGTTGGTTGATTTTCATCACTTTCCACATATGCTTCATCCTGCATATTGTTAGTGGGAAAACTTGGTCCTTCCTTTTTTTCTTCTTCCCAATTCCAGGAAGAATTTTCATATAAAATTACATCTCGACTAACTATTACATTTTTGTTTTTAGGCTGTACAATCTGTAAGCTTTTGACTTGCTACTATAGCCTACAGAAATACACTTTTCACTTATCTCGTCTAATTTATATCTTTTTTGCTTTGGTATTTGAGAATAACAAATGCACCCAAAAACTTTAAGTTGTCTTACCGAAGTTTTTCTTCCACTCCACGCTTCGAGTGCAGTCTTGTTATTGAGGGCTTTTGTTGGACTTCTATTCAACAAATATACTGCTATGCAAACTACTTATGCCCAAAAACAATTTGGTAAACCTTTGTCGTGCATCATTGATTTCGGCATCTCTACAACTGTCTGATTCTTTCTCCCGACTACACCATTTTGTTGAGGTGTGTATCGAGTTATGAGATGTATGTGCATGCCTTCATCCTCACAAAACTTGTCAAACTCTTTTGAGTTGTATTCTTGTTAGGAATTAGAAAATTCCATAGTGAAGAGTCGGTCACCCTAAATGTTATCTAGCTTAATTTAGCTCGTAGACTTGTCGTTAGTCACGTTATTTAGTAGTTTATTTATTAGTTTGTAGCGTAGTATAGTTTAGAGCAACACCGTGGAGGAAGGACGGGTCTTTACCCACTGTATACCTGATCCACAGGCCGATAGGAGGTCGTTGAGTCTGTAACTATAAATACCCCTTCCAAGGATGGAAGGGGTGGTGCTTCATAATCTAATATTCCATACTTTTGTGTAAACCTCTAGCAAGAACACCCTCTCTCTCTACTAACTCTCTAACTATGGCAAACATGTATTTTGATCATCCAAGACCACCCGAATCATCAACACAATAAGTATTAAGATCCTACAATTGGTACCAGAGCCAAGGTTGTTGTGTTTCTTTGATTTGTGTGGTTTTCTTACCATGGTTATTGTGGTTTATTGATTATTGTTGGCTCGGAATATTGTTCTAAAATCTGTTTTGTTTTCGTCTTTTGGTCGAATCTTATTAACAGCTTTTATACAAGTTTCTTTTGGTCAATAAAGTCTTGGTCTTTCAATGATTACAATATCTGTTCTATGTCAATTTTTGTCCAAACTGTTTTTGTCTCATCTTTCTCAGAATCTCTGGGTGGTCAATATCTGCTTATGTTAACAAAGGTCAAACTGGGTCAAAACATTCATAACATGCAGTTTTTATGATATATTTTCTGGGTAACTTTGAGTTTGTACGAAAAATGACTTGATATTCCTGCTATCGAGTTGGTCAGTTCTTCATGGCGACTTGTCTTGACAAGTCGTCCAGATTCAATGTATCCAATGTCTTAGCGACTTGCTTTGTAAAACTGCTAGCAACTTGACTACTAAAGCTAGCGACTTGTTAACGTTAAATATTGGTAGCGACTTGGTTATACGTTGACTTTCTTGAAAGTCAATAGCGAGTTATGTATACAGCTAAGTAGCAACTTGATACAGAAAAAATTAGCGACTTGTTACTGAACAAGTCGTAGCGACTTGTCCTAGCGACTTAGTCTAGCAACTTGTCTTAGCGACTTAGTCTAGCGACTTGTCCTAGCGACTTAGTCGTGCTACTTGGCCTAGCGACTTAGTCGTGCTACTTGGCAGAGCGATTTGGCCTTATGACCCATAAGCTACTTGAAAGAAAGAGATGAAGAAGAATGACAGAACACAAGACACGACCACAACATATATATGACCACAACAAGACCACGACCAAAGATCTTTAATACCAGACTCTCAATACTCTTAGACCTCAGGTCCAATGACCATCATCAGTCAACAATATCTATATGTAAAAGATATTCAGATCCGAACCAAAACCAGTCTAAACTCAACCCTATTCGAACCTTACTTGTCCTACATCTAGACTCATCAATGGACCCTCACAATCACTCTCTAACTCACATCTATTCACAAGACTCGAAACAACAAAATTGATCTCAGAAGGTTCACGGTTTCATCTTTTTAAGATATTTTTTCGAGGAACCACATCATCATAGATCAATTATGCTTCGGATTTCAAATTTAATGGTTATATCCTAACGATTACTTGATCTCAGCTTTGTTCATCTTGGTAAAAGGTTCTTTAAACACATAGATCTAGATAGATCTACTCACTGATGAACGTGTGCTTCATGGATCTAAAACGTTTTTTTGTTTTGTTAATATCCGAATAAGGAAATGAGTGTAACAAGTGTGTTAACCCATGTCCTTGGCTCGATTAATGACTCAAAAACAACAACAAAAGAACGAAATTAAAACCTACCCGTACTGCTCCAATGTTCTAGTAGCCGTGAAGCCATCCCTGTGGCCTATTCATATTCTCAAAGCCATCCCTGTGGCGAGACTTGTGTATCTTTAACTTCAAGGGTGTCTATGCAAGGTTGAATGTCGTTTGATATTAAGAAGTTTGATTGATTCTTGGGATGTGATTCGAATTTTTTTTGCTTGTTTGTTCAGATATATGAATGAAGAATGGGGGATGAGATTACTGGTAAGAGATTATGGGTTTGTAAGCTGGGTTTGTGATGTGAGAGACGTAAGTTGAAATGGGGGCGGACTGAATATGTGCTAGGGTTTGTGTGTGTTACGGTTTATTAGGGTCTTTGTGTGCATTTGTAACTTTTTTATACACCCGGTTATTAGGGCTACATCAGTTATGGATCATGTGCAAATGGGCCATGTATCTCTCTAATCTCATTGGGCGAGTAATTTGATCACATGGGCCGGATTGGTGTTTCCCACGAATATTGTTTTGGCCTTGAATCAAACCGGTTATTGCATTGGGTTTGAGATAATGAATTCACAAATTTGAGATAATGAAATCACAAATTCTATTACTGAGCGTGTATGGGTTATTTGTGTGATTGGAATGATTTCTTATTGGACCATGTGAAAAATGGTATTAATTTTGCACGGGGCATGTGTTAACTTTTGGACCTGATTAAATTTCTGTGAACCGTACATGGGATTTGAATGTTGATAAGATGGGCTTCTCATGGGTGTGATTTGATAATATGAAATTTTATGAGATGTGAATTTTGTGAGAATTGGACAAAAAGAGATGTGTTGAAGAGATTTGGTATGATGCTGAGATTAGTTATGTTATGAAAGTTGACACTTTGGTTTATACATTTTCACAAAATATATTATGTCACGGCTCGAATTGATGATTGAACTAAGTTGACTATGGGGTTGTGTATACGATACTTAATATTTGACTTTGAAGTGAAGTCTGCCGGACGCAATTACTTATTTCGTCTTCTTTCTTTCTACCCTTCCGCGAAAATGACTTGTTTGGGCATTTATAGAGGGTGATAAAGACTTGGCTATTTAGTTAAGTTTGTGATTCTTTCTCGCTTGACCCACAACGTTGCTATCACTTCGGTGTCTCACTTAGTAGAGAATGTCAAGAGGTTTTGTACAGTGGGTACACCGTTTCTTGTTCACAAGGATTAGTACAAGTTTAAGTAACAAATCTGGGGAGTTTTACTTCATGATCAAGTTTGACATATCGGGTTTAATTCTCCATGTGGTCACTACATTAGCCGACAGAATGCGTGAATGATGTGTTTACCAAAGTATTGATTGGATGGTTGTTGTTTTTGTTGATGTTGAAGTAAGAATCATTGATGAACCACTGCATGTTCCTCTAAAACAGATATTCACCGAAACCAATGTTGTCATAACTCATTCAAGCTAACATTGTTTACGGTTTAGTCTTGATTTTGTAAAATCCCGCGAAAGAATCTATTTCTCGGTTTAAATCATAGACTTGTAAAATCCCGTGACAATGGAAACATCCTGATAATTGTAAAGTGCATTCCCGGATCTTTCTTACGGTTTATTCTTGGTTTTGTAAAAACCCGCGAAAGAAACTATTTCTCGGTTTAAACCATAGAATTGTAAAATCCCGTATTGAAGGATTCATCCTGGAGAAAGGAAAGTGTATGTCGGGATCTCTTTTGATGCTGGTGCTACGATTTCTGCTTCGAAGAAGGGATAAAAGGGTGTACTTCATGAATTGGATGTGTATTTGAATTTTTGTCATGGCAGTTTGGTTATTACATGGTTTTACGGGGTTATGTGCTGCTAACCATGGTCGGGATGAAAACCATTATCAAAGTTCGTTTAAATGACAAAGAAGGCTAGTTTTTGTGCAGTTAACCTGAAGATGTGACAACGGCGTTAATTCAGTATTATTTATTTGAGGTTGAAGTGAATTATCACGGGCAAGTGTACTTAGTATCTGAAGGTATCGGGGATGGATGGATGAAGATTCTTCATGATCCTTGTTCAAGCTTATTATAAAAAACGAAGACTTGGAAATCTAGTTATTGTTAGGTGTCATTTACCTTTTCTTTTACCACTTGGGGGAATTGGGCTCATACCACCTCAAAATAACTATCACTTTAAGGAGTTACGTTGTAGTGCTCAGTGTCACATTCAATTGTGGATTTCCAAGAGGTAAAGTACGTCTATTACTTGATGGTTGGTTGGATGAAGAGTATAGAGTACTTAGAGAGTACTTAGAGATGCTAATGGAAATCTGCACCGCTCTTTGTTACATATGTGCAAGTTTAAGTCACGAGTTCAGGTTAGTTTACTTCAGGGTCAAATTCATCATATTGGGTTATCTCCATCAGCTGTCACTACAAAGAGCCTACTGAATGATAATGGGTTGATTACATGTTTTGCTAAGAGAGCAGAAAAGAGAGAGATTATGACGTATGAACACTTCAGTTCATGCCTCGTACTCTAAAGAAAAGAAATGTGTACGTTTCAGTGCGCATTATCTTCGGAAGAAGAGAAATCTTCTTATGACGTCTGTTCACATCAGTTCAGGCCTCGTTCTCCAAAGAAAAGAAAAGTGTACGTGTCAGTGCGCTTTATCTTCTGAAGAAGAGAAATCTTCTTATTATGACCATTCTCATCAACATGCTTCATACTTTTTCCATGCGCTTCAGTCATCAAGTGAACCGGGCTACCACTGATTGTTTTCTCATTCCACTTGCTCGATTATAATGAATATGGCGACATCATGTGTTGTTTTTGCGGGAGAGAAGTGTGAATAGAACATTCGGATGATTTTCACTTATTTAATCAAGAATGGCAACTCCGTATGCAATTCTTGAGGGGGAGAAGAAGTGTGAATTTTTTGCATGATTGATTAATATTTGAGAATATATGGTCAAACGGCTCCTAACTCATGTAAGAACCGAGCTTCTTCTTATCGGATCATCTTTACATGGAGTTTCTTCTAAGAGCCGTTGGTTGACATCTTCACTCGGATTGATGAGTTTATCGACAAAGTGCTTCCGGTTAATGCTTCACGTATACATCAACATGATGATTCCGAACAATCTATCTGTTCTTGTTTGATGTGATTGGTAGTTTGGTGTTACCATCTTGTGTGTTCGTTGCGGCCTGATTGCTGATTTCCTTAATGAACATCTTTCTGTTCTTGTTTGATTGGGAGGGATTTTAGTTAAGGGGATTTTCAAGATGTAAGTTAATTGGGATGTTTTTTGGTGAGATGCTTTTTGGTGTGAGTTGAAGATGTTAACTATCTATTCCCCAACTGCACAATCTTGAAGAAGGTCGAGTCCGCAGTCTGCTCTACATTTTCTGCTACATGTTAGAAGACTAAAGACGAGTTGCATTTAACGATCTAAAGACTTCTTCTTAATCTGGGCATTTATCAAACAGATTTTCGGTTTTGGGAAGAGCACTAATTGGGAGTGTGTTATAAGTCAGATTCAATCCCCAATTAGACTTGCTCATATTCTTTAGCAGTGACTCCTCGAGACGTTTTTATTGACTATTTCACGTATTGGACATTTGACACAAGTTGACTACTTCGGAGTTAATCATTTATCACTTATTTGAGATTGAAGTTGACTTTCACAAAGGCGTGTTCTTATTTGATAACTTGCTCGGGCTTAAGAATTTGAGTTGAAGACTTGGTTTATCTAGTTACCAGCAGTCGAGGTGGATGGTTGAAGACCTGGTTAACTATCACTATTAGGAGTTACTTTGTTTTACTCAGTGTCACACGCATATGACGGTGTGGATAATCGCAAGAGGTGTTAATGTCTCATACTTTGTTTGGGTGGTGAGTACTTAGAGATTTGCTTGAAGCATAAATTCTCTACACCGTTCTTCCATCATTAGGTGCAAGCTTAAGATACAAATGTGAGGAAGTTGACTTCAGTTTCAAGTATGGTATAGCGGGTTTTCTTCTTCAAGTGGTCACTTCAAATTGTCCACATAAGGGTTGATAAAAATTGTCAGAGAGAGTCTTCAGCAAGTTGATTCTCACAAGAGTTCAAGTGTTCTTCTCAACAAATTTCTAGTATACGGGCTTACAATGAGCTGCTGATTCTGAAGTGTCAAAACCAACAAGGAGAAAGGAGACTCACATATAAACACAAAGCGAGTAAACTTGATGAACTTAATTCTTCTAAGTGATTGAAGATATCCCGGGAAGACAAATGTTATTACCGCAGAGAAACTCAAGGTTTGACTCATGACGAGTAAACTTGATGAACTTAACTCTTCTAAGTGATTGAAGATATCCCGGTAAAACAAATGTCATGACCGCAGAGAAACTCAAGGTTTTACTCATGAAGGCTTTTGTTTTATTATTCCAACGACGTGGGGGAAGAGATGGAAGAGTTAGTTTCTGAAGATGAAAGAGGTACACAAGTGTGTGATGATTTTGATTTTATCACAATCATCAGGGGATAGAGATTGTGTACATTGGGGATGCTCAGCTGTTTTACCTGAGGGCTTAATCTGTGATTCAGAGATATAATCACTTATTCCGGTGTTGACATCCGCAGAGATTGTCACCCACAGAGATAATCAGTGATTCGGCCTGCTTCTTCAATGTTATCGGTTATTCTCTCTTTGGGCATTCGGGTACTTCGGGTTCTTGAGCTTCATACACTTTCTTGAGGGGAGAGAAAAGTATACATCGGGGTTATTCTTTGGCTATTGGACTTAATCTGCTACTTCGATGGTATAAGTTTCTTTGTCTTCGGGTATGTGTATTCGGGTTCGTGAGCTCTAGTCTAAGAGATTGACTGCATCAATTCAACTACTTGGGGGAAGTGTTCTCTTGACACCTTTTGGAATGGATTGCTTCAGACTTCAGTGGAAAAGAAAGTTGAGAAGATTATTTATGAGTGGGATGATACGTTGTTGTTCTTCTTGTTGATGATATAACCCCGAATGGAGATCCTCGATTATCGTTCTTAAATGGAGCAGCGGGATTTATGATAATGGTGTGCTTCCTTGTGCACCTGGCTAAGGCAAGCTTGAAATAGAGCTTCGAATCTGCTCAGCTAAAGGATTTTCGGTTTGGGGGGAAGCTGCCAAAGTCTCACTTTCAGATGGTTCTATTTCTTTCAATTCAAGAGCCATTGGAAGCTTTGGTGGTGGATGTTTAAGAGATGACGAATTCTATCTTCTACGACGTGCTGCTCGATATCCTTATCTCGGTACTCGTATCATCATCCTCTTTAACTATATCATCTACTCTATCCTTGTATATATTTATCAGAAAACAAAATACAAAAATATAAAACCAACAAAAAGAAAATAGAAAAATATAAAACCATCAAAACAAAATAGAAAAATATAAAATTTTCAAAAAGCCATAAAAATCAGAAAATTTGAAAAAGACCAAAAATATTGTTTTTCTAAGACATGTCTTCTGGTATCGATAACATCTACGGTCTTAGAAATGTCATTCAATAATGGCACGGGACCATAGATGAAGTTCGAGCAGGAGGTGTAAATATTCTTTTCTAAACATGTCTAAAAAAAATGGCTTACAGTTATTTCAGACTGTAACCCGGGCTTCAAATAATGGCTTGCAGTTACTTCAGACTGTAACCCGTGCTAAAACTATGGCTTGCTATTATTTCTGATAGCAACCCGTTTTTCAAGAAAGGAAAGTGCTACGCTTAAACGATTTTCACAAAATTCGTGCACTTATCCTAAAAACATAATGAGGAAAGTATGTCGAAGGACTGCTGTTCCTACTCAGATATTTTTCCGTCTAAAATTCTTCAGAAAAATATTTGTTTTCCAAAAATGGTGGTAGAATGAGTTGCTTTAACAACAATCAGTTTCAGAGTTTTTATTAAATCTGCAAACTCAATCAATGACTTCAGCACTCTTAAACTTTTCACAAATTGAGTCATTGATTGAGGGGGATAATGTTTTCAAATCTATATCATCTAACGGGCTTTTTTAATTATCCTAATATGCTTAATTAAAAATGATGTTAACCTATGTTGAAGGACTAGGTGCCTAGGATATGATTGCTAGGATTAGATGATTAGAGTTTGATGTACACATTATTCCCATGCTTTACATGATCTGTTTGATATGTTGGATTGACTTTTATTAGTCGATTGCTGTTTGGGTGATGTCGACCACCATATATTTGTATGTATGTTCACTAATGTATGCAGATATCATGGATATAAAATGTTCCCGATCCAGATCCCACAATTTAAGATGATTGGATGCCGAAAGGAAAGGGTAACTATTTCTTGGGTTGACAAATGAAGAAACGGAGCTTAATTGGACTTCTATGGAGAGTTGGCATAAATGCAACGTAAGAGGTATCACTGCATCAGAAGATGGTTTTCTTCTAAGTGATTGAAGAAACAGAGCTTAATTTGACCTCAGTTGGCATTCAAAATGCAACGTAAGAAGAAGTCTCACTGCATCAGCAGTTGGTTTTTCTTCCAAACCCTACAGCAACAACAACAAAAGCGACTCAACCACCTAACGAATCTTTGTGCAGGATACCATTTTTAAACAATTTTTGAGTAAATTGAATTAAATTGTTTTGAAAATGGAAAAATGTTGTTTTGAAAATATATTGGACTAAATTTTGAAAATCACCGGACTTCATTTTATCAAAACTTAAGTCACTCAATTATCGACTTCGGTCATCGATTGAGGGAAAGAGTGATTTAAAATAAATTATTTTCAATCAATATTGCTTCATAAAAGTCCGGATTGTACAACATAAGTGGTGATCTAAAGATTTAATGTTATGTCATGGTATGATTTTTTTTCTTTAGAATCAAGGTCTTTCAAAATGAAATTTTTTCTGTTCTTGTTTGATTGTGAAATTGTTTTGTTTTACTTAAAAGATCTCTTAAAACTATCATACCTGACACTAACAATCTTTAATGTCTTAAAATGGTCCTTATCTGTCATCTTACAAAATTGAATCTTGCGACGTCTTTCCCCAAATTTTTCTAAATGATTTAAATCAGTTGGGATCACAAATCTCAAATGGTTTGAAATCTTTGATCGGGTGAGAGGTCGTGATTTAAATCTCAAATCTGTTTTAATGGAATTGGTTTTAGTCCTTCAAAGGCACTCCTGCCTCCATGTGCCAAACGATCTCAAATACACAATGCACATGTTGAGGAGGAGGATTTATCCAAAAAAACCATATGAGGATTTAAATAAGGCCACATTTTCTCCAATGTTTTCTAAACCTAATTAAATCACTTGGGATCCAAAATCTCAAAGGGTTTGATATTTTTGATCGGGGGAGAATTTGTGATTTAATAATGAAATTTGATAAAAGGTGATCATTTTTTATTTAATTGTGCAGGCTGCTCTCTCAAATGTGCTAAACGCTTTCGAATCTCGAAGCACATTTTGAGGAGGAGCATAACTATCGAGCTACAAAAGCTTTTTAAAGTTATTTATAAAGTACCTTGATTGAGTTATCAAATGGTTTTCTTAATGGCTTTTGTAATCGTAGATGTTCTTCAAAAGAACTCTTGCCTCTATGTGATAAAATTGATTTTAAATATCCTATGCACATATTGAGGGGGAGAATTTTACCATAAAAATCAAATGGCTTTTTCGTACGAAAATTGTGATCAAAGAAAATATTTCAAAGTCCTCTTGCCTCCTTGTGCTGAACAATTTCTAAATTATACGCACATGTTGAGGGGGAGGTTTTCTAAATGATCAAAACTATTAAGGTACAAAATGCTTTGATCTCGTATCACAAGTACCTTGATTGGTTTTCCAAATGATTTTTCAATTGGTTTCATGAAGGAAATAACAATACCAAAAGACCGATCAATTTATTTTATGCATGGAGTTATAAGGATGGTTAGGTTAGGTATTTGTTCCCACGATCCGCCAGAACCGGAGGGATCTTCCCAGGGACAATCCACTAGATAGTGTAGAGTCCTTAGGAATATTGAAAAAAGGAGAAAAATGAGAAATGGGAAGAGTGCGGACTGAGACAGAGCTAGTACTGGAATAAACCCAACAAAGTTCTAGTTATGAAGTCTCGGTAAGCACTGAAGGGGTTGAAGAATGAAAAAGAAATGAATGTGAAAAAGGGTGAAAAGAAATAGCCCTCCATCAATTCAACCTTAGGGCAGAAACCGGGTTCAATACATATGCTACTGGTTGTTACTAAGGTAACACTGGTATTGAAGACAAGACGTCATGGACCCAGTGACGCACTGCACTACAACTTCCCAAGCCACTCAAGTTCCTCTCAAAAGGGCTTGTTTCATTCTCACGGGGAACCGACATAATCTATCGACTTTCTCTTAGAGATGGTTGATATTGAAGTAGGAAACCCTCTCCCTAGTCTCCGGCACAGGAACCAAAAGTGCACTAATTGAGTCTAGAGCCAAGAGATCATCCACAATATCTCGTTAGGACACTATATTAATGAAGACTTGCTGTTTCACACAATGTGGAAAGTAAGATTATATATTAAGAGTCCTACGCATTATCCTTGTGGTATTGCCAGAACATCTGAGTGATATGTAAAAGTATTCACGATGAAGATGGAAATCCTTCTAGAGCCAACATCAAACAAGCTCTTGGTGGGTGACATGTGAGATCTTCTCGTAAGATCAAACTTGTGACAACTGGATAGAAACGATGGGGAGATTCAATCTTGAATCAACCTTGGTCCAGGAAATGAATTGACGAATACTTTTGGAAAAACCGTTCGATGTGCAAATCTTCTTTTCTCTAGCACGTCGAATGTGTATTCATTTCAAATTCAAAAAGTATCTCTGATTGAAAAATACTTTTAGAAAAACCGTTCGATGTGCGAATCTCTTCTTTTCGCTAGCACGTTGAATGTGTACTCATTCTCTAATACAAAAAGTATTTTGATTGAAAATTGATCTTTCTCATAAAACCTTCGTCGTATTGCAAAACTCTTTCTTCAAGCAATACGCGATTGTTTTCAAATCATTTTTCATCAATCAGTGAATCTCAATTCGCTGGTTCACTCACTCCGTGTTGTCTTCTTTGAGACGTTCCGGTTTGAGAACAGCTAGAACAGCTGCGAAACCCTGTCAAGGAGATTCTTCGGAATTATACCTGATCACAAGCAGTACTTGTACTGTTCAACGGGGAACCGTGGGCCGTGTACCTCAATTCAGCGAAAGTGGTCAAAGACACTTTCGTGTGTTTTATTGCTAACTGTTGTTTGCAGGTACACTTGGACGGTTGCAGCTGATCTGAATTGAGGAGTCAATCCTAAGCCGCATGCTCACAGCATCCACACTTAATTTGAAGAAATCATGACTGGTGCATATCTACATAACCTGGCTCTGATATTTCATACTATGCTTCTGCTTCGCTGCTGCAAATATCATGAACCAGTAAGGCTTCCGCTACTCTGATGGAAAGATGTCATGATCCAAAAGTGTGAGCATGTCGGTCCAAAAGTCACAACTTCACATGATGGCAACGCAATAAAGGGTGATCCAGAGATTTACTGTGGCTGATGATCTCAAAGAAAGCTCGAAGATCATCAAAGATGTGGATCAGTTAAAGGCCTCCACTGAAAGTACAAATCAATGCGGACTTTGAAGAATCGCTACAAAAGCACAAAGATTGCGGAAGTGAAGAATTCAAGTCTACGAGCTCAAGAACAAAGACAAAGAAAGAATGCTAGGATGCAAAATGTAAAACATGGGGTGACCTCCCTTAGGGGGAGATTGTTAGGAATTAGAAAATTCCATAGTGAAGAGTCGGTCACCCTAAATGTTATCTAGCTTAATTTAGCTCGTATACTTGTCGTTAGTCACGTTATTTAGTAGTTTATTTATTAGTTTGTAGCGTAGTATAGTTTAGAGCAACACCATGGAGGAAGGACGGGTCTTTACCCACTGTATACCTGATCCACAGGCCGATAGGAGGTCGTTGAGTCTGTAACTATAAATACCCCTTCCAAGGATGGAAGGGGTGGTGCTTCATAATCTAATATTCCATACTTTTGTGTAAACCTCTAGCAAGAACACCCTCTCTCTCTACTAACTCTCTAACTATGGAAAACATGTATTTTGATCATCCAAGACCACCCGAATCATCAACACAATAAATATTAAGATCCTACAATTCTTTTCCTTGATCACTTCTCAAATTTATTATCAATTACCCTGTTTGTTTTTCGACAAAATTTTTAAACTTTTTGAAAATTCCAAAAACTTAAGATTTTTCTTTCATGAAATAAACCCATGTCATTCTACTAAAACCATAAATAAAAAGAATGAAATATAGATTATGGGATGGGTTATTTAAACGGTGCCTATTTTTTTAGATGAACCCTCCCTATTTTTAGGGGGTACTTTTTGTCCTATTTTTTTTTTTTTAAAATAGAAATAAGTGTGTTTAAAGTGTGTGTATAATAATGTATTGTACATGCATAATGTTTTGTATACTTTTGTTTAATAATGTTGTGTATATGTATAATTATTTTGTTTGTATAATAGCATGTTAAATATTACCACATTAAATAACTGCAACAACAACAGTTATTATTAAATTAAACGTCAACGTTAACATATTATTTAAATACAACAACATCTACTACATATGAAGATTATTCATCTCGTTTAAAAGATCATGGAGCCTTGCACCCGACTGACAAGCGTGATCCTCAGGATTCCTTGCCAATTCTAACTCCATCTCCAGCGTCTTTATTCTTGTCTTCAACAGCTTGATCTCATTATCTTTAGCAACGCAGTTTGAGCACTGCGTTGAAGATGAGGCTCGACTAAAGTACCGTCTTTCAAATTCATCTTTCCAACTGAAGTATCGACACCCATAGTCATCTGTACCTGGCTGTTACATGTTAAGAAAATAATAAGAAATGTATTTTTAACAAACAAATTATTTACATAAAACCCCTAAGCAAACGTATGATTATTTACCACTGAAAGAGGACATGCATAATACGGTCGGCCCCAAAAGGATTTCGTGGATTTCCGTTCTATAATAAATCCTCTATTACATCGACACCAGAAAGGATTTCCTTGGCCCACCTGACAAAAGAATTTGCATAAATCAGTAATCAATCATTTACAACATAAAACACGTATCATTTACAATGTTATTATTAATTTAAATATAAACAGTAATCAATCATTTACAACATAAATCAGTAATCAATCACTATGTTTACAACATAAATCATTAATCAATTATTTACAACATAAATCAGTAATCAGTCACTATGTTTATAATTATTTACAACATGAATCATTCACTATGTTTATAATTATTTACAATATGAATCATTAATCATTTACAACGTTTTGTATGTATATATTATTTACTAATTTGGTAGTCGATGCCTATATAATGATTCCCACTGGGATGCAGCTTCGGATTTGTGCCTCCTCCATTGTGGGTGGAGATGCGGAAGTGGAGAATGTTCGTCTAGCGTTAGAACAATGTAATGACCTACTTCGTCCCCCACACGGGCTATCACAAGGGGGTCAGTTCTTTGTGAGAAGTCTGGACCACTGAGAAGCGGAAAACACATATTCCAACCCCTGAGAGATATAAATGCAACGGGTCGTCTAATCAGTTCTGCAATAACCAACATCGTGTTTGGCATTTCCATGTAGCGATCAGTCGGTGCATTTCCATGTCCGGACCAGTCTATTGTACGGCGAAGTTCGTTAAAACCAACTTCCCCCCACAAACCCATGTAAACCTGCCAATGTAGGTCCATCTGTTGCAATAACATCTGCCTAACTTGGCGCCACAAATGTTGTTGTTCCCAAACACCATAGGCAACGCACCGAAACCCACAATTTCCGTCACCCACCACATTATATATACTGATTATGTATGGATGCCAAAGGACTGGAAGCATACCCATAAGCATATCGCTTTCTGCATCTCCATCGTACAACATGTGTCTTATTTTTGGTTGATCACTAGGACCCGTGAAAGAACTATGTCGGGCAGGTTCTTTGTTGAAGTTCGGGACTTGTGTAGATCTTGTAGCGGTGCTTCTTCGGTGATCTACTGTTGGAACTTCATTCAAGTCCGGGTCTTCATTCAAGTCCGGGACTTGTGTAGCCTTGCCCATTTTGTCCTTTGCGCTCGGACGTCCACGTGTATTTTTCTGAATAACAGGTTCCCGTGTGTCATCAGATGCAAGTTGGTATATTGATCTCAACTTCGTTATCATATTATTCTTGACAAACGACGATGCTTTGGTAAAAACATTCTTGAATTGCCGAATGTCATCTCTAAACGAAGTATCATGATGATGATGATGATGATGATGATGATCATCATCATCATCATCATCACTGGAAGAGCCATCTTCAGGCGGTGGCCTATTGATATTAGGCCACGGAACATGTAGGGTTCTCCAAAAAGTATTAAGTTCTTCCAGTGGAATGGGGCGTCCTGAAATCATTAAAAGTAGTAGTATATTACAATGCTGTCCGTAAATAAATCACTGATATTAATGGGGAAAACAACTTGATAGTTATAAATTTACTTACCATTATATACATAGTATTGCATCTCGTGAAAGCATGGCAGTCCGTAAATTGTACGCAACTTATGGCTACAATCTTCTACGGTGATAGACAGGTGGAGTTCTTTGTGCATGAGTTTGAAAGCATGGTGAGAAACTTTATACCACAATTCTTGAAATAGTAGTATATTACAATTATTTATTTTCTCGATGATGCTTCTATTAAAACTCTCTTTTATCGCATTTTCTTGCGCAAATACAATCTTATCGATTGCACTCAACAACCTGTCTAAATTGGACTGTGTGCCGCCCAAATATAATTTCAACAACGCGTGGTGAGCCTCAACTCTACACGTTGTTGTCTGGTCGAAGGAGCGATATTCATCGGTGATGTACGAGACAAACATGTGTCTGTAATCTCGCAGCCAGTTATCCAGATACTCAGCGATAGCTGAAAAAAAAAAACAATGAATTAATTGCACTCATTCGGGTGCTTATTAATTGAATAACAAAAAAAATAGAATTAACAATTTAGTACGCGCATGGTTGACCAAGCGTTGTTGTAGGCGCTCATAATGTTGCTCGAACAAGAGGCGTGTCGGAGCTTTAACCAACCGATCCCATCTCCTTTTAATGGAGTCATACTCATCTATCCCACTGCATCCGTTTCTCATAAACTTGAGCAAATTTTGCTCTATATGCCATCGACAGAGTAATTTGTGAGCGGTAGGAAATTCTGCTCTACATGCCCGAACCAACGCTAAATCTCTGTCGGTGACAATAACACGTGGGTAGTATCTTTCGTCTATCACCTCTTTCACGCGTTGCAATACCCACTGAAAATTATGCCCCTTTTCACCGTGTATAAAGCTGTATGCCATTGAAATTGTTTTATTCGTTGGAGTTACTCCAACAATTTCCAACAATGGCAATTTAAACATGGTGGTATTGTACGTGGAGTCCATCAACATTATTTCAGGGAACGTACGCCATAGAGCATACGAAGTGGGATGAACAAAAAATAGCTCCTCAAGCTCATTATGCTCATTCACCCTTGGGTAATATGCATACCCTGAATCCGTCAGATGCGAGTAAAGGACTTAAATTTGGGTTCTATCACCTACTCTGGCTCTCCGGAACTTATCAAGTGCGTTATATATAGTTCTAACGCTAGACACGTTATCCGGATTACGTCCCTTTATTGTCGAAAGTATATTACGTGGTCGTACGCTATACTCTGACAATTCTTTGACCAAACTCAACTCATCATCTTTTAATAGCATTGCATATGGCATACCATGCAACGACTCTAGCAACTCATGATTATGGCTATCACACTTCACCCTCAAAATCCAATTATATTGTGTTGGTCTATATTTCGCAACTAATCTGAATGGACAATTGCTTTTTTTTGTTTTGGTTTTCCGTTTTCCACTACCGTGATTTTCATAAATCCCGCCCTTTGTACACCTATAATTAATTTCGTACATTTGACCATTTTCTGATTTGGTTCTCTATTTAACAATGACAAAACCGAGCCCCGATGCTATATTTTGCAGCCACTCAGTTACTTCCTCGTGAGAACGGAAAGCCTGAAAATACATAACAAATTTTATAAGACACTTTTTTTTAACTAATACTTTTTTAATACTTTTATAACGGAAAGCCCCGAGGCTATATTTATCTTCTGTCTGATAAATGGGCAATCCTCTGATACTTCCTCGTGAAAACCGAAAGCCTGAAAATACAAAAGTTTTTTTTTCAACAAATACTTTACATTTACATTTTACAACTTTTTTTGTACTTTTCTTTTACAACTTACATTATGTTTCATTTACAACTTAAATATACAAAATACTTTTTTTTATACAAATGATACTTTTTTTTTACAAATGATACATTTTTTTTTACAAATGATACATTTTTTTTACAAAAGTTATACCTTTTTTTACAAAATACTTTACCTTTTTAAAGAAAAAAAAAAAAAAAAAAAAAAAGAGAAAACGCGTTTTATACGCGTTTCTCTCACTTATCACTGTCTCACTCTCTCACCTTTGTACACACACTCGTTTCTCACTCTCTCTCTCTAACTCATCTCTTTTTCTCTCTGTAATATAGATCCATGGTACGTTTGGGTTCTTTCTCGCTGATTATATGATGTTTATCACGCGTTTTATGTGATTATCTCATGTTTATTTGATGTTTATGTTGGTAAAATTAAAAAACGCCTAATTTTTTTTAGGGTTTGGGTATTTGGGTTCTGTGATGGTGAGTAAGTGATGTTTGTGTGATTTATGGGTGATTTATGAGTTTAATTAAATAGATCTGCTATAAAAATAAAAAACGCCTAATTTTTTTTAGGGTTTGGGTATTTGGGTTCTGTGATGGTGAGTATGTGATGCTTGTGTGATTTCTGGGTTATTTATGGGTTTAATTAAATAGATCTGCTATAAAATTAAAAAACGCCTAAATTTTTTTTAGGGTTTGGGTATATGGGTTCTGTGATGGTGAGTATGTGATGTTTGTGTGATTTCTGGGTGATTTATGGGTTTAATTAAATTATTCTGCTATAAAATTAAAAAACGCCTAAATTTTTTTTAGGGTTTGGGTATTTGGGTTCTGTGATGGTGAGTATGTGATGTTTGTGTGATTTCTGGGTGATTTATGGGTTTAATTAAATAGATCTGCTATAAAATTAAAAAAACGCCTAAATTTTTTTTTAGGGTTTGGGTATTTGGGTTCTGTGATGGTGAGTATGTGATGTTTGTGTGATTTCTGGGTGATTTATGGGTTTAATTAAATAGATCTGCTTTAAAAATTAAAAACGCCTAATTTTTTTTTAGGGTTTGGATCTTTTGGTTATGTGATGGTGAGTATGTGATGTTTGTGTGATTTCTGGGTGATTTGTGGGTTTAATTTAACAAACCCTATGGTAAAAGCAGTTACAAACTGCTTATGTGAGTGGGCGATTATGTGATGTTATGTGAAACTGCCTGAGTTGTGTGGGTGCAAACGGGTAGGTTAACACCTTGATCTGCCACCATTGAGTGGTATGAATACCTGCTCTGGCCTACCCCACTCCACAGGCTCTGTGTGGTTTCTTGGGAAACTGCTTATGTGCTTATGATAAAAATGTGCTTATGTGCTTATTGCACACAAGCAGATTGCACACAGGCTCAGATTAGACCCCGTTCCAATAGTACTTTACGGCTTGGGTTATATTGATTGTGCCTATTTTTTTTAGATTAACCCTCCCTATTATTTAGAGGGTTAGAGGGTTTGGAGATGAAATTGCTTATGAATCTGAAAATGACAGTTTGAAAATTAAAAAAAAAAAAAAAAAAAAAAAAAAAAAAAAAAAAAAAAAAACTGGGATAAGGCAATGATGATTTAAAAAAAACATGATTTTGGCTTGGCATTTCCGAATGGACGGCAAATTTTTTTTTTATTTTGCAACCTTTGATGTTGCAGCCATATATGATAATATGTGAAACTTAATCTAAGCCTAATGTTGTAAAATTATCATTACCTCTGGTGATTGAGACATATCGGCAGCCTAAGATATTTGTTGTTTCTATGTGGTTTGTTACTTACGGCTTTCACTTGCGGCTTGTGTTTCACTTGGCCTGTCTTATTACCCAACCCTAGGTACTAGAGTGGGTTAATCTAAAAAACCTGGCACCGTCAATATAACCCAACCCTATCTGTAACTTGTTGTAACTTGTGGAATCTTCACTTGTTGTAACTTGGTGAATCTGCTTGTGGTAACTTTGGGGTACTTTGAAAAACCCTTTGTTTGTGGTGAGAGTAACTTTGTGAATCTGCTTTGTGGTGAGAGATACTTGGTGATAGTTGCTTTGTTTGTGGTAATTTGTGAATGTGATACTGCCTTGTGGTGATGAGGCTGAATATAATGTGGAATCTGCTTGTGAGTTCCTGCAGTTTGGGAATCTTTCTTGTGAGTTCCTGCAGTTTGGGAATCTTTCTTTTGCTTTTGGTACTTGCTTGTGAACATTATGAAACATGCGTTTCACTTGTATAATGTGGAATCTGTGGCAATCTAACTTGGTTGCAATCTGGTATTGTGCAATCTGATCTGTGCACTTGTGTGCAATCTGCACTTGTGTGCAATCTGCACTTGGACAAAAAAAAATTTCAAAAAAAGGCGATGACGATTGGTTTTATAACCGAACGGATGGCAAAGTGATATTTTTATCACTTTGCAACCTTCATATCCGAGCATAACACTTTTTATCAATTGTGCAAATGGTTTTCTAAATCGGCGATGATGATTACGTGTTAATCTGGGCCTTTGTGCAATCTGCTTGTGTGCTAATGCAATCTGCTTGTGTGCTTATGCACTTGGACAAAAAAAAACTTGGCGATGATGATTAGTATAATCTGAGCCTGTGTATCTGCTTGTGTGCTTATGCACTTGGACAAAAAAAAAACTTGGCGATGATGATTAGTATAATCTGAGCCTGTGTGCAGTCTGCTTGTGTGCTAATGCACTTGGACAAAAAAAAAAACACTTGGGGAGTGCTTACTGCTTGTGTGCTTATGCACTTGGACAAAAAAAAAGTTTGGGAGTGCTTACTGCTTGTGTGCTTATGCACTTGGACAAAACAAAATATATGTGTGCTTATGCACTTGGACAAAAAAAATACTTTGGGACAAAAACAAAAACTGGGACACAAAAAAGACAGCAAACAGACAAAAAAAAAAAAGGGGGACAAAACCTGCAAAAGTACCCCTCCCACTAGGGAGGGTTTGCAGGCTATGGGCATAGACCCCGTTCATATAGTGTATCCCATAGATTATTACCATGAGATGGATTCCTCATCAGACCACAAAGATCGGTGTGTACTAGCTCGAGAATTTCCCTGGCTCTCCAAGTGACTCCTTTCGAAAATGGTTTCCGATGATGCTTTCCGAGCACACACCCTTCACATACTCCCCAATCTCGTGAATTTATGGCAAATCTCCAACCATATTTTTCTGGTGGAGTAAACTAAGACTTTAGAAATTAAGATGTCCAAGTCTCCAGTGCCATAACAAAGCTTCATCTTTGGTTTGGCCTTAAACGCAGTGCGTCTTCATATTTGAATGATTGGAAAACTTTTGTTCCACCCCATTACTATCTTCTGCATTAACTCTCTAATTTTTTTCCCTTTGTTATATATACTGCAGCTTTTACCTTAAAAAATAACAGAGTATCCATGCTCTACAAGTTTTCCGACAAAGAGCAAATTTTACGTAAGGTCAGGAACAAGTAAAACATCATTAATATATTTGATACATGTTTTTGTCTTGATCGGAATCTTGCATTTTCCCTTCACTTGTACTACTGCTCCATTTCCATTTTTACTGAGAATTTCCAGTAGTGTCAATATCGATCAAAATACTTTCATCATCAGTCATATGATTACTACAACCGCTGTCGAGATACCATGTATCACTGTTAGCTGAGTGACAAAAGAAAACATTTCCAACTTCTTATTTTTCTTCTAAAAAATTTGCTTGTCGTTGGTTTTCTTACAACAAAATTTTTCTAGATGACCAAATTTATCACAGTGAGTATATTTATACTTTTTTTTGTACCAACAATCTTGCTCCTCGTGATTGTCTTTCTTGCAAATGAAACACTTGTGAGAGTTTCCATCGCCAAATGGTCTTTCGTTGAAGTTGCCTTGACATCTAAAACTTCTGTAGCTTTGTCGAAGTCCACGGCCTCTAAATTTTCTGCCTCCTCGACCATCTCAAGATGAACTCCCGATTATTTTGTGGTGGTTTCTTGTCTCCTTGTAAGCTGGATTGGAATGCTCTTTCGATCGCCTTGCAAGAGTAACGTGTCATCCGCTGCTCATAGGACTTGGACTCGAACAAGCTATGATACCAACTTATGTTGAATATATATAAGATGTTACTCTCACAAAAAAATTGCTCACAAAACTTATTACGACATCTTGCTTCTTCTTTTTCACATGGTGTTGAAACAACGTGGTAAAAGCAAAATATAGTTTTTCTTACAAGAAAGCATGTGCAAAATATTTGCAACTATTATTTTCTCAAGCATCAATAGTTGGGCATTTTTATTTCTTTTCCTTTTTGTCGGTAAAACACATTATTTTACATATTTTCTGTGTAAGATTTGTCACCGGACAGATAGCATGTTGCGGACAAGGGCCATACAATGGGATTGGACTATCTACCGCGATGTCCAATTTATGCTCAAACAGGGAGCAATATGCATTTTCGGACGCATTCCATCCCACTGAGAAAGCAAACAAACTTATTGTCGACCAAATTATGGCTGGATCGACTGAGTACATGAAACTCATGAATCTAAGTACTATATTGGCCTCAGATTCTAATCAACTCTAGCTATCTGCGTGTATCGATCTAAAGAGATACTCCTTAATTCTAAGTTGATGTTTGTTCTTTTTATTGGAGTTATCTTTTTGTTTGTTATATCTCATTTATCTGCTCTTCTGTCGGAGTAAAATTGCCAGATAACAACAAATAACTTGTGGACCATTAGGCTGGATTGCTGGAAGTATAATGGTTTAAAAGAAGAGATATATGGTAAAAATAATAATATGAGGACATTATAGTCCCTTAACATTAAATTTCCGTGAAATTATCATCTCCCATCCTAATATTTTGGCCTTCCATTCAATAAGACTATGTTTATCCACCAGTTTGCCAACCCAATCTCCACTTTATACATACAAAAATAATATTTTTTTAATAAAATGATACAAACTTCCTTCCATTAGATTGCCAACCAGTTCATTGACCAACTTATTGTCACAACCCACAACCTGCCACGTGGAAACTCATAAATGGATGCTTTAAGTAATTAAATTAAATATAAAGAAATAATAGTATATGTTAGGTTGGGTTGTTGATAAATGGTATAGATTGATTGTATGTATTTTGTGTAGGTGGAGGGAAGAGAAAATAATATTTTATTAAAAAATGGGGTTGGGTTGAGTTGTTGATAAAAATAGTCTAAAGTACTACGTTATAAACACATCAAGCCCCTCTCTCTTGTTTATGTTTACTATTACACGGATGGCAGAAGTTTGTATGCCCGATGAGATTCTTGACAACATTCTCACTCGACTTCCCGGAAAGCCTTTACTACGGTTCCGATGTGTATCAAAACATTGGTATCGTCTTATTTCAGATCCTTTTTTTATGAAATCGAGATCACGTCAATTGATCCTTTTCGGATATCCATGGCCTCTTGTTGTTATAGACGATAAAGTATCAGTCGAAGACAAGGCTCATTCTATGCTCAAGATTCCTTCTCTTTTAGAATATACAAAAGTCTACATTGTTGGAACGTTCAAAGGCTTAGTAATTCTGGTTTTTACTGATATTTTATTACGAGGTCATATGATCCTATACAACCCTTTAACCCGTGCATCCAAGACACTTGCTGTTATGGATCCACCTTTGAGTCGCTGCATCCCCTATGTATTTGGATTTGATACAGATGAATTAAAGGTTGTTAGATTTGAATATATGGACCATCCGACTCAAGGCCGTGTCGTTAAGTGTGATGTATTCCATCTTAAAACTAGTTTGTGGAGCACGCCACCACAATACTTTAAACAAGATTTTTTCTTTTGGAATGATGAAGGTATTTTCTTAAATGGTTTTTTGTATTGGGCATTTTCATTCTTAAGTGTAGGGATATTGGCTCTCAATGTTAGCGAGATGGAAATTTCATTCTTAACTCTACCACATGGACACTAAGAAATTTTCAGTACGTAAATCTGATTACCCTGAGATTCGTTTGGGTTCACTAAATGGATACCTTTGCATGCTCACCAAGACGGATACCATCACATTCGATGTGTGGCTGATGGCAGAACAAGGGGTCCAGAACTCATGGTTAAAAACATTGTCATTTACATTCGGTGTGGAAGGTAATCATTTGAACGAGTTCCATCCTAAGTGTATTTTGGGTAACGGGAAAATTCTATTGATGAACAACAACCAACTTGTTATCTATGACACATCTAACGATTCGTATAGAACATCAAACAATTTGGCAAGTCTTGATGATTTCGTGGAAGAAAGCATGCGTGAATATTTCTACAGAGTACTCCCAATCTCGTACATGGAAAGTTTGGTTTCGCCATCAGATGTCTGTTTAATTTAAGATTCCTACATTTTCCCCTTTAAAGTTAACTAGCTGCATTTCATTTTTTGACTCTTCCATGCTATATGTCATGGGAACTTACGTCATTTTTGGTATGAGGTCCCTATTTGAAGGCTTATTGGTCTTATTTGACATTTATATAGTTGTATGTTGTTTTTACCTCTTACAAATTTCTTTCAAATTGCTGAACCAATAGTATTTGTGTGTATTTCCCTTTAACAAATCATACCTATTAGACTAACAGACAACAGTGTTCCTATCATTATTGTTCATGAAGTTATGATGCTTTTAGCCTTTTAGGAGCTCTTACTTCCCCCTTTTTTTTGTAACTTTCTTGCAAATGCACATTCATATCTTCTTGTTAGGTGGCACTACTGTCTTCCCTCATTTTATATGCTACTAGGTTGTATTTCTACCTAAAAGGTTGGCAGACAAACATGTTCACAAGGACATAACTAAAGGGAAAATTACCAATTACTACCAAAGTGGTCATATTTTACCACTTTCTTTTAACCGAGGTCACTTTTTGGAGAAAAATCGAAAAAAGTCATAACGACCCGGTAGCACCTTAGAGGTGCTACACGTGCGACATGAGAATCTTTAAGATAATAGTCTATTAAATAAAAAAGTTGAACACATTTCGCGTTTTTAGTGGACAAGGTTGTGGCCCGAAGCCCGTGTGACGGGGTCTGATGACCGGTTTTAGTATTATCAAAAGTATGGCTTTTGTCTAAACAAAGTTGTCAAATACGACCATTTTGGTAATTTTCTAAAGTGTTATGTTCTGATGGATTAATATAAAACCCAAAATGTACAATGTTAATGAAAATTCATTCAGGCATAAAAAATTCTGGCTCAGTTTGGATTCAGTTTGGACGTTCTTGAGTAGTAGGATTGTTTTCGTAGCCATTACGTTAATCTTTTGACAATAATCGAATTAGATGCAACTCGTTTACAATTATGCAATCATCGTCGCGTTCAATCATGCCTCTGATTATTTTCTTTTACATTATAAGTTTTATTAAATTGTTCATTCTTAATATCCAAATGAGGTATGCTATATATACACTTAACAAACAGAATACAAGTATTAAACATATAACAAATCTGAAAATTTTAAGAAAAAGAAATGGCGATTTCTTTCTTGCCAATGGTCTTATTTCCATTACCACCATCCTTGTTCGTGACAGTGATGTCAATAATAAGCTTTTTGTCGCTTGCAAATGGCGGATACATGGAAACAAAAGGCAAACACATGCAGTATTCCAAGTTCTTCAGTGTTGTGGATTCAAAGAAGTCGAAGGATCAGGAAATTAAGTTGTCTAGTAAAAACGGGATGCTTTTACTCTATACACCGGCATTCCTCGTGGGTCTTGTCTCTTTTGCTATCTTTCATAATCGAGATCTTCGATTCATTATGGTTATCTCTGTTCTCACCATCCATTTCTTCAAGAGGGTCCTTGAGGTACAATGTTTTCCCTTTCTTTAACTACAAAGTAAATCTGAATAAACATTTTGAGCCATTCAACTCAAGCTGCTTTCACTGCTTCTTTTGTGCATCTACATTTGTTCACTTTTTACTAGTGTCTACATTAAACTTTTAGTTTTCTTATTCAATAGTTAAACTGCTTAATTCTTCCTATTGTAAGCATAGTTAGAGGAATGTTATGACGTCGCACTAATTAATCATTTAAGAAAAGGCATTTGAGTCCGTTCACCCTCCTTGGTCTTCTTTATCTATTTTCTTTTTGATTTTCAGTTCTTCTTAAAACACATCTACGCGATTGTCAGGAACACTCGAACAAATATATTTACATTTCAGTATTCATTTACACAAACCACAACCATGCCATGATATCACCACACATCAACACTCAAACCGTTTAACTCAATTTAAGGCTTTTTCTGTTCCTGATGGTTTAGCCTGTTATAATCTTGTGGGTTTGATTATCATGGTTTAGCTAGTTTGAAGTTAGATAAATTGAATCTGAATAATAATCAATTTATGGGTATATATTGTGCCTAAATTTAAGGTTGTGAATCTTAGTTTTTCGGGGAATAAGTTTTGTGTAAAGGATGTGAATGCATCGTGGAATTTTAGATAATTTGAATTACCCGTCTAGACTTTTTTTCGAGCTGGTCTTGTAGTGATCAGTGTGAAGGTTTTGGGTTGGATTGACACGTACCGACGGGAAAGTGAATGGGATTCATTTGGCAAAGTTATTTCTATCGGGAGCTTTGAGTCCTTCGATTGCGAGTATTGATTCTTTTACTAGAATTGATATTGGGTCGGATATATTAACGAGTAAGGTTCCATCAAATTGGACAAATTTGAAGTTTTCACTTGGATTTGAGTGATCCATGGCTTGAAATGACAAAATTGTCCACACTTAACGGATCATTAAATGATATGGGTTGATACTCACACCACATTTTTTGATTAATGCACCACAATTTATGCATTACAGTATTATACGGTACAAACTGTAATGCACAAAATGTGGTGCATGCATCAAAAGATGTAGTGTAAGTATCAATTCCCTTAAATGATTAATTAGTGCCCTGTCATAACATTTTTCTAACGATAAGAATTAGGCAGTTTTACAACTAAATAAAAAAGTTAAAATTTGAGTGTAGAAACTAGTAAAAAGTGGCAAAGTTGAATGTTTTTTTAGGCTATTATCCCTTCTACTTTCAACGTACATTTTGAATTGAATACTTTACTATAAACTTGAATGTTTCATGGCTATATATTTTGGTCACCTTTAATATTATTCTCAAACCAATTAACCTTTGGTTTTCTTGTTTGAAGGTCCTATTAGTTCACAAATATAGTGGTTCCATGGCACTTGATGCTGCAATACCTATAAGTTTAAGCTACACCATCTCAACAGCGACAATGATTTACGCCCAATACTTATCTCAATCATTTGTCGAGCCTACGATAGATCTCAAATACATTGGAACTACATTGTTCTTGATAGGAATAACCGGAAACTTTTACCATCATTACATTCTTTCTAATCTAAAGAAAGAAGGGGGACAAAGGATATAGAATTCCAAAAGGCGGATTATTTAATTTGGTTATTTGCCCACATTATCTCTTCGAGATCGTACAGTTTGTAGGAGTTGCTTGCGTTTGCCAAACAATGTACTCGTTTTCGTTCACTCTTGGCACCACATTCTACTTGATGAGAAGGAGTTATGCTACAAGAGAATGGTACCTTTCAAAGTTTGGGGACAAGTTCCACAAGGATGTCAAGGCTTTAGTTCCATACATATTTTAAATGGTTTTGGTGATAATGTTTATGATAAAATCATAAAATCATGTACGCAAAACGCAAAGCCATGCACATTGTATATTCAGATAAAGATTGTGTTTTTAACGCAAAAAAGACGAAAAGATGAGCCACAATGGATTTTGTTTTTTGGATCATGACATGTAATTCAAAATGGGCCTTATTGTTATAGACTTGTATAGAGGTTGGGCTGAAAAATTAAGTACGGTTTTATATAGTTTGTTTAATGGAGTGAGTGGGTTCTCTTTTTCTCCTTAAACAAGTGGTATGATCCAAATATAACGGGTAGGTATCAAGTAAGAAAAAAAATTTAAAATAATAGATAAGAAATAACTATAATCATATATCTTTTATATAATAAAACAAAACTCATAGCTGAAATTTTTCATTTCAAATAAATCAATTATTCCTTTTTAAGTAATAATTTTTTTAATTTGAATTTTTAAAAAGGTTTTTAATTATTAAAAAAACCTTAAATCTTTCAGTATTTGTCAAATAATTGTTAAAAAATCGTTTTTATGCTTAGACATAAAAATTGGGTAAAAATACACATGGGTTTCATTGTTGTTTTTAGATATTTTCAGGCCTAAAATGTAAATGTTTTTTCAAAACCGGAGTACCCATTAGAAACACACCCACATATCCATTCTCACAATGAAAAACACATACATTAACCTAATATCAATCCTTTTCTTCAATTCAATCCTTGATTGATCCACCTAATAATCTTATTAACTAATAACAACAACAATCCGTTACTACAACTTATGGTAGATGTAGTCGCGTGCCAAAACTTGAAGAGGAAGAGTTCAAGGTTAATTGTTATCATAAGTTTATAGTTTATTGATTTCAACTTGATTGTGTTATTATATAAGTTTAGTTTAATTAAGGTTAATTGTTATGTTTTGCATAAGTTTATAGTTTTTGTTTGAACTTGATTATGTTATTATATAAGTTTAGTTTAATTAAGCTTAATTGTTATGTAAGGCTAATATAAAAAAAATTGTTCTGCTTATGACAACTTGAACTTTTGATATGAAGAATTAATTATGGTTTTATTATGTTGGTTATATTATAGTTATTGCAGATAAAGTGCTCAGAGCAGTTGTGCTCAAGCGCTACCTCAAAGATATCTGTGAGTAAAATGCCCTCTTGGACTTGGACTTGTGATTGTTGGTTCACGATTTATGCAAGGTTTCTGTGTATCACCAAAGCGTAATGGTGCGAGATCATATCTGAATATTGCCGAAACTGCTTTGGTGAGATATTGTAGTAAGTGTTATGGAATGCGCGTATATGTGCGAGGAGTCAACAAAGGAATCTTCCTTAGAGTTGCCGGTGAAGGTGATGTTGGTCTGAAAGGGTATGTTGTTGTTAGCTTTGTTAGGGATTAATAACTATAATATGTATACTAATTTAATCTTTTTAAAGGTCGTTTAAAAAAATATAACCCGGGCGATTTATTCAGTCTTTTAAATGATTCATTATAGTATGACCAGAGGTCCTCCCGAGGATCTATATGTATATCTTGGCGTTGAAGAAAGATACAAAGAGACACACTAATCTATTATCATCCATCAGAGTTCTTATCTTGATGCTATATCGGGGAACGTCGCTAAGGTAGTTAACTTTCATTCAAAAATAGTATTTGTATGAAATAGGTCTGCTTTTATTCTCGGGTTTTGTTAAGTTGTATGTCGAGGATAATGAAAGATTTCATTAATGATAGAAATCAGGTAAACTTGAAATATTGAACCTGCTGCACAATCTCATTAAGTATTACACACAGTCAATCTATTCAAGTATTTGACCCGGTGTATGTTATGGCATAGGCTCCAAAGTCCAAACTGGTTAGAAATGCTAATGTTATCCCAGTTTGAATACTTGATATTGAGTACATAAGCATGGACTTTGGAGCCGTTAGAACTTTATAAAGTATGTTTTTGTTTGAGAAAATAACTCAAAACACAATGGGTTCTACTTGAACACTTTCATAGGTCACCGTTATAGGTTCTGCTTATAAACATCATAATTAAAACGAATAATAGGTTATCCTTCTCTATGATGCTGTCCAAAACTCTCATACTTAAGTTGAATATAGTCTCTTGTCATCTCTGATGTTTTGTGGTCGTGGTTATTTAAGCTGCATTATTTACTTTACATGGAAAACAAACTATGTTTATGCTACTGAGAACTTAATTTTTGTATGCATTTTTTGAGAAATAGATCGAGAAGCATTAAAAAGGTGGTGGCCTTGATGTGTGGCTATATCAAAAAAGGAGCTTTCTAGAAGAGTCGGATGTCACGTAGAAAATATAGGAGCGTCTCACTACTTTTATGTTCAACATTAAAACCAGTGACTGCAACTTAAAATTTGTGTTTAGTTTAAGCGGGATCTCCACAACGAGGTATGCAGTTGTATTAAGAGCATATTCGTAATAAATTTGTGACTACATTTTGAAAATAGTTAATTATGTTTGGTCAATTTTCTTCATGCTTCTAATCATCTCGATATCCTTGCACTTTATTTTCTTACTATATGTAAGAAGGTATATTATGATTTTTAGCTCGATGAATTTTATCCTTACAACATAGTGGTAGACTGATGGCAATATGGGTCATAATGGGTTCGGGTTAGGCTGACCCATAAATACTTTAGCACATTTGTTTTGGTTCTAATTAATATGAATGTATCGAATTGGATTACTGAATCGATATTTATACAGCAAAAATTTATATATTTGATTATAGCTATTTAGGAGGTTGTATGCACTTCATGTGACTTTTAAACCGTTTCACATGCTCCACTTTTAGGTGACATTTATTGGACCCATTTGACACATTTCTGTATAATTTATGCATACCATGTAATAAATAGTGTTTTCCTTTAGTTCTAATAGGAGAACAAAGCTACTGGGTTTTTTCACTCATAGTTAGATTTCCATAAATTTGAATACTACAAAAGTTCTAAATAAGGATATAGGTCTTTTATACTTTGCATAATTAGAAGACCACCTTAAAATTTTTAGTTGTAACACTCTATAACCTAATTCATTATACTTTTGGTATCATATGACAATTTTGTATTCTCACTATTTAGATAATGACATCAATACTTGATTTTGGTGAAAGTTGAAATTCTGCGATTTTAAAAGGTCGTTCTAAAACCTGGACAATCTGTTCCTGGTGTCGCCAATTTGGCAATACATACTTTTTGCATTTTCAACTTGCCATTAGTATCCCATATCCTGCGCCATCTTATGAAAACTGCAAACAATTCTATCTTCATTTCTCCCACTTAATTGGACTATTTTCCCCTTTAGCAACTTTTAAGATAAAAATGTATATTGGTGTCCACATGTTCCTTAACGTTGTTTACACCTATAATTTGTTACATTGCCTCATTTAGCTTCTTTTGGATCATTTTCAAGTATCATTGGTTACTTATAAAAAGTAAAATATGAGTCTTCACCAGTTTGTTTCTACTAATATGATCAATCACTAATGATTTCTTTCAACATGTGTTTTACAGGACAAGTTCATTGTCGAAGACAAAAGCGTGACGATGAAACAATTGTCACGTTAAATGGTTGGGCCCTTAAGTTGAACCGATAGGTTCTGTTACTTGATGATTCTCAGTAGGTCCAACGTGCAGCCTCACCTTTTGTCAGTATAGGTAACCTTTTTTTGTTCTTCACATTTTGGCTATGTACGCAGAGACGGACCCATGAATTTTGGATGGGTGTTGCCCAAAATTTCTAGGAGAAGTTTTGCACAAATTTTTTTCAATTATAAATACTGAAATTTGAAACATAAAGAAGATTTGGAATAAACTGAAATAGCACTACTGATTGTCGGGGGTTGCACGTATTAAAAAACGACATTTTTCCAAAGAATTTACACTTCGTGAGACAATATTGGGTGTAGCCCGTGCCACAACCGACTCCCAAGTGGGTCCGTCCCTGTATGTACGTTTACATAAGATGCATTGTAATGACATCTATTTGTAAGTTAACTAATACATGTATTTATCAATCTTCTTCTTATATACTTAGCTTTCATGACCTTATTATTTACTCGAATTGATTATCCTTATAACAATCAAACTTGATGTCACATTGATAAAGAAAAAGAGACGTTCAAGACCAGTGTTCTCATAGCGTTTGAGTTCAGCTATTCTGCTTTTTCTAGAATTGCTGTGGTTTTCTTATGCATTTCAAGTTATGCCTCAGGCCTCGCAAAAGCTATATTTCAAGTTTATTCTAAATTTTATGTGAATTTCTTACAAATATTAAACACTAAATCCAAAAGTGTTACTTTTTTTATGCCCCTTAAAAGTTCATTTCAAGTGACCTGCTTGACTCTTTCTAGAGTTAGTAAGCATTAACATTGGGGCCATTTCTGTGTTCTCCTTTACCAATAACAAGCCTATTGCTTAACAAGTTTAGTTTATATTTTTTTGGTTTATGTTAGCCGGAGATAATAATGGCTAGCAGTCGTTGACCAGTTGTTATGAAAATAATGCTTTAATAGACGTATTTCGGTTATATATAGTTAGATACTGTGCATACAACCATTTAGGTAACTATTACTAACCTTCTCATTTTAAGGCTGGATTATTGTGTACTGTTAAGTCGCTGCAAAAGGATCTCGATCAAAGGGCTGAATTAGCTGATACAAGGTAATGATGTTAATCTACATTTACCATCTAATAATCACTATATTTTCTTCTATTATCACCCAGGTAATAACAACTATTTTTCTGATAACTCTATATGGTTCTCTAGCAGCTCATGATCACGGTTAATGTAGTTGTTTGTGCGAGCGCATATATATGATCTCTAGCAACTCATCGACAATACCTAGAATGATCGTTACCCCTTTAGACAATAAGACCGCACCATGACTACCTCTCTGATACGGTAGATATCACTGTAACTATCCATTGAACCTGTCTATCTGTAATTTATTCTACCTAAGCTATTAGTCGACCAGTTGACATGCTTGATAATGATAAAGTATTTATTTCATACAATTCAACTTTTAAGCGTGGTGGTCAAAGAGTAGCAACAATGTTGATGTATTTGACTGATAATGTTGAAGGGGGGAAAACGTTTTTTTCCTGTGGCAAGGGTTGCATTTGAAGCCAACATTGGCATATATTTAGGATACCAAAGGCTAAGAACTTGGCGGATCTAATTTAATTTCTGCAATGACATCAACTTTGGCATAATTATATCTTCATGTGTATTAAAGCATTTATGTAATTTTTTTCTATGAATTAGTATTTGGAATTTTCCTATAGTTTTAGGATCAACATATGTCATTGCTATAAAATGTAAACTATAAAGTTATAAAATTCTAAACTATTTTTATGACTGTTATATACATGTTGATTATTAAAACGTGACAAATGAGTAAGCGTCATGTACTTTATTTGTTCTCATATTTATTATTGTTATTTTCTGCATATAATACATGAACATTGTCTTTTTGTTTTCAATTTGTTTGTTTAACATATTTGCCGTTATTCATTATTTACTTACGTCCAGATAGATTTTGTCAAACAATATTATGAAGCGTACCCGCCCATCCGACGGATCATGAAGCTATTTTGTCAAACAATATTATGAAGTAAACGAATCTACGGGCTTTTCGGGATTTGCTTACTAAAATTGTTCAAAAAGGTCTGTTTTGTCATTAAAAAACAAGAAATTGCCTAATATCATAAACAAAAAAACTTGGTTTGATAGCAAGTACCACATGTTGAGTGAAGACTATTGGACTCGTTAGAGAACATACTCAAACCAACCAATTACTAGGGCACATGTGAAGAAGGACATCGGATTAAGGAAAGGGTCCAAGGAGCATTTATCACCATTCTGAAACAATACTTTTTAATGGAAATGGTTTAAAGGGGTTGTTTCGGATTGCTTATTTAACTCTTTATAAGTATTTTAAATAAGCATGCCCAAATTCTCCTATATGAAGTTTGAATACGCAATCCCATTTGATGCAACTAAATAACATAATTACAAGCAACCCAATCTATTTACATTCATATTTATTTGTCAATATGTTGTAATTGAACCTAACAATGTATGCAACCTGACTAATAACAATACAAAGACACAACAAACATATTTATGCATAATAACAAGTGTGACCCGTTTGAATGTGTAACATATTGGATTTCACAAACACACTAAACCATAAGATCAAATAGGCGTATTATGAGTTCTAGAGAGACAAAGTTAGAGGTTTAGGGAACTTTAGTGAGAGAAAGAAAAATCTTATTATGAGCTCCAACTCTCTACCTTGGAAGGTAGAGAGTATTTATAGTCTTTACATAAATCGCCACCTATCGGGCTGTGGATCAGGCATACAGTGGGTAAAGACCCGTCCGTCCTCCACGGTGTTACTTAAACTAAATACTATTTAACTTATAATAATCTACGACTACGAGCTTTCTAATGATTACATATACTTGAGGTGACCGACTCTTTAATAACTGGATTTACTAAATCCTAACAATCTCCCCCTAAGGGAGGTCACCTCAAACATATACTAAAATTACATTGAATACAAACAGATATTACATTAAAAATTGTTCTTGCATTCTTGATGTAGTACTTTACTCCGAAGCTCGTAGTCATCGATTCTTCTCATTGCATGTTTGGTTAATCCAAGTGGAGGTCTTTTTACTGATCCACGTGATAATAATTTTGAGTCAGCTTTTGAGATCATCAGCTAAAAAAAATCTCTGAGACATCCATTGTGGTGTTGGTATTATGTGATGTTGTGACAAACGGGCCGACATGCTCACATTCTGGATCATGATATATTCTCATCAGAGTAGCGGAAGCTTTCGTTGATTCATGATATTGGCAGCGGCGAAGCAGAGGCATGGAGTGAAAATATCAGAGTCATTGATGCACTAATCATGATTTCTTTTGAGATGAATGTGTTGAGTGAGCATGCGGCTATGGATTGACCGTATCATTCTGATCAGCTGCAAACGTAGGGCGTACCTGCATAAAACATTTAGCAATAAAGCGCACGAAAGTGTCTTTGGTCACTTTCGTTGAATTGAGGTACACGGCCCACGGTTCCCCGTTGATCAGTACAAGTACTGCCTGTGATCAGGTATAATTCCGAAGAATTTCCTTGACAGGGTTTCGCAGCTGCTCTAGCTGTTCTCAAACCGGAATGTCTCAAAGAAGACAACACAGAGTGAGTGAACCAGCGAATAGAGATTCACTGATTGATGAAAAGAGATTTGAAAAACAATCGTGTATCGCTCAATAGAAATTGTTTTTGCAATACAACGAAGATTTTAATGAAAATCAATTATCAATCATAAACACCTTTTGATTTGAAACATTCGAACACGGTCGAAGTGCTAAAGAAAAGAGTTTTTAAGCACAACGACCGGTTTTTCAAAGGTATCCGTCAATCCATAACCTGAACCAGGATTGATTCAAAAGATTGAATCGCCCCATTGTTTCTGTTCAGTTGTCACATGGTTGATCTATAGAATAGATCTCACATGCCACCTACCAGGAGCTTGTTTGATGTTGGCTCCAGAAGGCTTTCCATCTTCATTGTGAATATGTTTGCATATCACTCGGATGTTCTTGCAATACCACAAGGATAATGCGTAGGACTTAAGATATAATCTCTCTTTCCACATTGTGTGAAACAGAGAGTCTTCATTGAAAGTGTCCTAATGAGATTTATTGATGATCTCGTGACTCTAGACTCAATTTGTGCATATTTGGATCCTATATCGGAGACTAGGGAGAGGGTCTCCTTCTTCAATATCAACAATCTCTAAGAGAAAGTCGATAGATTATGTAGGTTCCCCGTAAGAATGAAACAAGCCCTTTTAAGAGGAACTTGAGTAGCTTGGGAAGTTTAGTGCAGTGCGTCACTGGGTCCATGACGTCTTGTCTTCAATACCAGTGTTACCTTAGTAAACACCAATAGCATATGTATTGAACCCGGTGTCTGCCCTAAGGTTGAATTATTGGAGGGCTATTTCTTTTCACCCTTTTCTCATTCATTTCTTTTTCATTCTTCAACCCCTTCAGTGCTTACCGAGACTTCATAGCTAGAACCTTGTTGGGTTTATTCCAGTAATAGCTCAGTCTCAGTCCGCACTCTTCCCATATCTCATTTTTCTCCTTTTTTTCAATATACCTAAGGACTTCTACACTATCTAGTGGATTGTCCCTGGGTAGATCCCTCTGGTTCTGGCGGATCATGGGAACAAATACCTAACCTTATCATCCTTATATCACCATACATAAAGTAAAGTTGGTTGGTCTATTTGGTATTGTTCATCTGCCATTGGAACCAATTGAAAACCATTTGAAAATCAATCCAGATACTTATGATATATTATCAAAGCATTTTGTACCTGAATTGTTTTTGATATCTTTTAGAACAAGAGCTCCCCCTCAACATGTGCATCAAGTGTTTGAAATCGTTTTGCACATGGAGGCAAGAGAAAGAATTAACTTCTTTGATTACCATTTTCTAAAAGATATCAACATCACTTCCCTGATCAAAACAAGTAGATAAATCATATAAGGGAAGGATGAGGTTTTCATAAACTTGCTCCCCCTCAATATGTGCCTTGAGGTTTAAAAGAGTTTTGCACATACAAGAGGGAACCTGCACATTGATAAAAATTGATCACGTTTCAGATCTTTGTGGTTTAAGATAGATGCTCCCCCTCAACATGTGCATGGAAAATTTGAAATCGTTTGGCACATGTGGGAAGGAGAGCTTGTACATCCTTATAAAACCATTTACCGAATTATCAGTTTAAATCCAATTTAAATAAAAAATTCTCCCCCGATCACAATTATCAAATCATTTGAGATTTGTGATCTCTGTAGATTTAAATTGATTTTGAAAGCTTTTTTAAGGAGAATTGTGACTTGATTATGAAAGCGTTTTAACTGATAAGGATCGGATTTTAAGACTTTAAACTCCATTGAATAAACATGCATGATTATCTTTTGAAAACAATTGTATGATAAATAACTTTTTGATTTAATTAAAATCATTCTCCCCCTCAATCAATGACATAAGTTGTTGATTGAGAGATAGCTATTTTGACAAACTTTTTAAGTCCAGATGATTATCAAAAATAGAGTCCGAGTTATTTTTCAAAACAACTGGATTTCATAAGATAGTAAGGATTAGTTTAAAGAATCAGAGCAAGAAATTTGAAAACCAAGATAAAGTATGGCTCTGTTCTATCTTTGAAAAGCGGGTTACTGCCTGAAATGACAATAAACCATTGTTTCTCTTTCTCCCAAAAATATTTTTTTCATTTTTTTTTCATTTTTTTTTAAATTCGAACAACATCTAAAGTCCCGTGTCATTCTTTGAATGACAACATCAAGACCGTAGATACAATCGAATCGAGAGAAACATGGCAAAATGACAATATTTTTTGAAGATTTTTCAAAATTTTCAAATTTTTATGGATTTTGACAGTTTTATAACTTTTCTATTTGATTTTTTAAGGTTTTATAATTTTGTATTTTGTTTTTCGAAAAAATATTTACAAGGGATAGATGAAGGAAACCTTTTACTCCTCTTCTTCCTCTTGAAGACGTTTGAGAGTTTCTGGTTGTAGGCTCTTAAGACCCAGTCGTGGAAGAATAAACTCAAAACGTTCTCTAGGAAGAGCTTTGGTGAAGATGTCTGCTAACTGGTATTCAGTCCTCACAAAGTAAAGTTCCACCACACCGTTTTCAACTTGCTCCCTGATGAAATGATGTCGAATGTCGATGTGCTTTGCTCTTGAGTGTTGTACATTGTTGCATGAGAGAGCAATAGCACTTTTATTATCATAGTACAGAGGGATTTTGTTGAATTCAAAGCCGTAGTCAGATAATTGGGATCTCATCCATAGGATTTGAGCACAACAAGATGACATGGCTATGTATTCAGCCTCTGTAGAGGAAATAGAAGTACTCATTTGCTTCTTTGAAGACCAGCTCACAAGCTTATCACCCAAAAACTGAGCACCTCCAGACGTACTTCGACGAGTATCCTGACATCCTGCATGATCAGCATCTGCATAGGCTGTTAGTGACATACCGGTGTCCTTCGGGAACCAAAGTCCCATATTGATGGTTCCTTGGAGATACCGAAAGACCCGTTTAACCGCTTCAAGGTGCTTTTTAGTAGGCTTAGCCTGGTATCTAGCACACAAGCAAACAACGAACAAGATGTCTGGTCTACTAGCTGTGAGGTACATCGGGGATCCAATCATACTACGATATTTCGTTTGGTCTACCATGATCCCTGAGTGGTCCTCATCTAGTTTAGTACTTTCAATCATGGGAGTGTCAACAGGGTCACTAGAATCGAATCCAAATTTCTTTAAAATCTCATTTGCATATTTAGATTGATTTATAAAAATGCCTCCGGGACTTTGTGAAATTTGTAATCCCAAGAAAAATGACATTTGTCCAATCATTGACATTTGAAATTTAGAACCCATTTCTTTTGAAAAATGGTCACACTCATTGGGGTCAGTCGAGACAGAGATGATATCATCAACATAAATTTGAACGTGAATTAAATGTTTGCCTGACTTTTTGGTGAACAATGTAGGATCAACTGCTCCTTTGCTGAAACCGGTAGATAGAAGAAACTTTGATAGCGTATCATACCATGCCCTTGGAGCTTGCTTTAAACCATACATAGCCTTCTTCAAACGATAAACGTGAGTAGGATGCTCTGGATTCACAAAGCCTTCGGGTTGGCTGACGTAGACGACTTCTTTAAGATCTCCGTTCAGAAATGTCGTCTTTACATCCATCTGATAGACTACCATGTTCTTACTGGCAGCATTAGCCAAAAATATTCTGATTGCCTCGATACGAGCAACAGGAGCAAATGATTCTTCAAAGTTAATACCCTCCTCTTGACGGTATCCTTTAGCAACCAATCGAGCCTTGTTCTTTAAGACATCACCATGCTCATCAAGTTTCACTTTGAAGATCCATTTTAGAGCAAAGATCATAGCACAATCTAGAGCAGGTACTAATTCCCATACATCAAGTCGATCAAACTCATGAATTTCTTCTTGCATGGCATTGAACCAGCTGTCTTCATTCATGGCGGTTTTAACATCTTTTGGTTCGATCTTAGAGAGTACGGAGTTGAAGAACCACCATAAGGCATCGGTTGCAAGTTGTTTCCGTGTTGATACTGGACGAGAGGGATTTCCAATGATGTTGTCTAATGGATGAGCGTGAGTCCATTTTCTAAGGTGTTCATGTGGCAGTTGTTGAGGGACTGAGGTAGCAGAGTCGATGTCTCCTGAAGAAGATGGTTCTGGTGATGATTCAGGAGCAAATATGTTTTCAAATGGAGCATCTTCAGGAGCAGCAAAGGGATTAACTTCATCATTGATGTCAGAAACAGTTCCATGATGTACATTCGAAGATTGATGATTTGTTGATGAGACTGAGTTATCAGCAGCAGGCGCTTCTTGACTTAATGATATTGAGACTGAAGGATTGACTTCATTCTCAGGGATATGAGCAGCCTTTGTTGTGGGAATTGACAGTTCATTAGCACTTGGCTCATAGTGTTCATCAAACATCGGATCAAACAATTTCTTCAAATCATCTTCAGTTGGAGGTACATATGGAGTAGCTGGAGAGGAATTTGGTACAAGGGATGAACCAATGGGACTGTTTTGAAGTGCGAGTCCAGAACTGGGTTGTCCAGGAGCCATTTGACCGGTCAGCTCATCGAACGTAACGTGAATTGTTTCCATGATATTTCGGGTTCTCTTGTTGTAGATTCGGTAACCCTTCTTGTTTGGTGCATACCCAACAAAAACTCCAATATCTGCCTTTGCTCTTAATTTACCTAAATCTTGACCGTCATTTGTTGGATAGCACAACGCACCAAACACATGAAGGTAGGAGAGATCAGGTTTTCGTTTATGAACAAGTTCATATGGAGTTTTTCCATGAGAGGTGTGTATAAGGGAACGATTTTGGGTGTAGCATGCAGTGGCAATGGCTTCAGCCCACAGAAACATTGGAACCTTCGAATAAATAAGCATTGTTCTTGCGGCTTCTACAAGAGTTCGATTTCGTCTTTCAACTACACCGTTCTGTTGAGGAGTTCGTGGAACACTTCTTTGATGACTGATTCCAACACTTTCATAAAACTGAATTAAGTCTTTGTTGACAAACTCTGTGCCATTGTCTGTTCGAACAATTCTGACTGTATTGTTGAGTCGAACCTGAAGCTGTTTGATTAGTTTGATGATGACAACTGGAGTTTCATCCTTTGTCCTCAAAAACTTTACCCAAGTAAATCGAGAGTAGTCATCAACAACTACTAGAATGTATTTCTTCCCATTTATCGTTTGCACTCTCATTGGTCCGCACAGATCCATATGAAGGGTATGAAGAACTTCCATTACAGAATTTGTGGGTTTTGGTTTGTGGGCATATTTCGTGCTTTTACCCAATTGGCAAGCTGAACAAAGATGATCTTTTTCATATTTTAATCTGGGCAAGCCTCTGACAAGATCCTTTCTGGAAAGGTTGTTTATGGTGCCGAAGTTCAAGTGATTGAGACGACGATGCCATAACCAAGACTTTGTTTTAGAAGCCTTTGATAGCAAGCAGATTGGAGAGGACTTCATCATGTCATCGATAGAGATGGTGTATAGGTTAGAACCTTGAGTACCTCTTAATAATTCTACACCATCAAGTTCTCTAACGAATCAAGTATGTTTTCTAAAAGCCACTTCTAGATCGGAATCACAGAATTGACCAACAGAGAACAGATTGTGACCAAGACCTTCCACATAATATACCTTGGAAATCACACTTTTACCAACCACATAATCTCCATAACCCATAATAGCTCCAAAATGGTCGTTCCCGAATCTAACTGTCCTGATGAATTTACTCACGAAGTTCATGAGCCGCGACCGGTCTCCAGTCATATGCTTGGAACAGCCTGAGTCCAGGTACCACAGAACGATTTGAACGATCTGCAGTTGAACACAGACAAGAATGGATAACTGGATAATTGGGATCCCCATGCAAGAATGGGTTCCATTTGGTTAGTAACAGTGATTGGAACACCCACATTAGAAATAGAAACATTCATATCAGAAATTGAATCAATGGAGTTATTATGAATAGATGCAGTACTAGTGTCCGTATTTGCCCTATTTAAAGTGTGTTCACTTCTTAAAGGAATAGTTCTGCCAGTAGTCATCCATTTTCTAGTGGCCATTGTCTGATTAACCTTATGGCCAACAGGTATCCATTGATAACCTATCTTACTAAATGTTCTTCCTGTGGGCTTCCACTATTTTCTAACTTTCTTTAGCCTTTGCCTTTTTTCCTTCTTAGCATGATATTTTGCTTTAACAATGTTAACTGGAGATTTGACAGCTTTAGACAAAACATTCACACCACATTCATGATATGTAACAGAATTCAAGCTGACATCATTACAAGGTTTGCAAATAGTATCAGAATTCGAATTAATTACAGTACGCCTATTGCAAATACTAGAATCAACACGATTCGTTTTATTCGGCTCAAACTTAAAGTTCCTAGGTTGGTCTTCTACTCTCTTCCAATGCACATTCTTAGCTTGCGAGGTCCTATCATTCCTTGTATTGTCTTGAGACTTTGACCTGCTCTCTTTAATGTCACTGATTACTCCTGTAGAGGGAATGAGAACATTAGTTGGTTTTGCTACTCTTTGCATCTCCTGTTTAGATGTGCTGGGATCTGAACTACATGTAGGCACACTAAGGTTCACTTTCTTAGCACTAGAAGTGCTGGGATTTGTACTCCTAGAAGGCACACTAGAGTTCGCTTTCTTAGCACTAACAGATCTGGAATCTGAACTTCTTGAAGGCACACTGAGGTTCACATTCATAACATTGGGCATTGAATGGATTTCATGCTTGGCACTAGGCATAGAACAAGGAATCAAAGGATTAACTCTCTCACCTAAGGACTTAGGGCATATTGTGATTAAGCATTCTAGAAGTTCTTGAGATCGTTCGGCATATAAGCATGCATGCCCAATTGCATTATCAAGTAGTTTCTCTAACTTATCCTCTTCAACAATCTCACGGAGACATTCTAGACAATCCTTGGGGTAATTTGAAATTCTGGAAATTTAAAATCTAGAAAATTTAATTTCTTGAGAATTTAAAATTTCGGAATTTAAAATACCTTCGCATGTTTGGTTGACAGAAATTTATAAATATATATATTTTTTTAATATAAATTTCATAAATATTCTATTTAAAAGTTTATAAAAAAAAGTTTATAAAAAATTTATACAAAAAGTTTATAAAAATTTTATAAAAAAAGTTTATAAATAATTTATGAAAAAAGTTTATAAAAAATTTGTTAAAAAGTTTATAAAAAATTTATAAGAAATTTACAAAAAAAATTATAAAAAAAAGTTTATAAAATTTTATAAAAAAGTTTATAAAAAAAGTTTATAAAAAATTTATAAGAAATTTATAAAAAAATTATAAAAAAAAGTTTATAAAAAATTTATAAAAGTTTATAAAAAAGTATATAAAAAAAGTTTATAAAAAATTTATAAAAAAATTTAAAAAAAAAAGTTTATAAAAAATTTATAAAAAAAGTTTATAAAAAAATTCATAAATATTCTATTTAAAAGTTTATAGAAAACAATAAGAAAAAAAGTTTATAATTTTTTTTTCAAGTAAATTAAAATTTCTCATTTTTTGGAGGCATTTTAATTCTCTCCATTTCGGCAATTCGGGGAATTGTAAATTACTTCAAATGCCCCCATTTGAGTTAGCAAACAGGACATTTGAAGGGAATTAAAATGAAAATGCCTCAAATATCCTCCAATTGCCCCAACCAAACGCCCCCTTAAGGTATGAGAAATATGTTTGAATTACAAGTTTGTTATTCCTAAGATGAGGGGGAACATATTTCACAGACAAAGCATATTTATTACAAGAGTGAACTTTTGATACACCATTCTCCCCATTGGTCATTGTCATTTTCCCTTTACCTGGCTCTTCAGATTCTCAATTTCCTTTTGCAATGAAGCTATTTGTTCGTTATTTTTGTTACGAGTGACCTTTATTGATTAAAATAACTCATTGAAATGACGTTTAACCTTTTCATTTTCTTCTAGAAAACTTTTGTTTTCCTTTTGTAATGCATTTACTAAGTTTTGAAGATGAAACGTTTGAGAATTCTGAGAATCTAAAGGAGGAGGCATTTGGGAGCCAGTCACATTGTTCTTTTCACCCTTTAATTGAGAGACTTGGGCTTTCAACTTTCTGATCGTGTTACAATGAGCTTGAATCTGTTCATCACGTTTGTTTATTTGAAAAACTGCATCAAACTCTGGAGCATCTGAGGATGTCTTGATATTTGAAGTTTTGACATTTTCTTTAAGATGTTGATATTTTAGTTGTAAATTAAAATGCTCAACCTCTAGTTTAGAAAAATGTTTAACCAAATTGTCGTGATCATCCAATTCAATTTTCTCATTTAGTTTAGAATTAGTCTTTTCAAGCTCAATGACACGATCATGGGAGACTTTCAGGGCAACAGATAATTCATGAAATTGAGAAGCATTAATGGAACAATTTGTAGCAGTGAAAAACACATCTTGAGCAACACATTCAGAAATCAGATTCTCATTCAGTGTATGCAAGTTCTTCCTCTCAATCTCCTTATATTTTAATTCTCGCCCATTGTCACTAACCTCAACGATCATTGCATCAAATTCCTTTTCCATTTCTTTAATGTCTAAATTCATTCCCTTTTTAAGACTTTCAAATTGATCTTTTAGTTGTTTAAAGAAGGGCATGACTTCAGTTAAATAACATTCTTTCGTTTGCTCAAAACCCCTTTCCCCTTCAGTTATACCAGTGGGTGTGATCCTTTTCTTACAAGTTTTCTCAAAATCAACAAATAGTTGAAAAATAACATATTGACTGATTAAGGTCTTGCTTTTAGTGGCAATAGTCCTAGGAACTAAATGCATTGGTGTATTGGAAGGATACACAGTCGCTGAAGGCATTTTCCTAAAGGGGGGGGGGTTTGTTACAACAAGATTCTCTGCTTTTTGCTTATCTAAATCCTTTTTCCAGACCACTTGTTCGGGTGTTAACAACGTCTGAGGCTTGAACATGTTCAAGGAAATCCAATTCTCCTTCTTGTAATCATGGGGTGTGATATTTATTTTCTTCTCTTTACATTTAGGATCATCTAGTTTCTTGTTCATCTTTTCCCTAGTGACTTCATCTGATTTCTTATCTTCCTCAGTGCACTCAACGCAACTAGGTTTCTGTCTAGGCTTAAGGATTTCATTGCCATCATAAAGAACCTTATGAGCATTTCTAGCCTTTTTAATGACCTCTGGATTTGGTTCCTCAACAAGGGGAATGCTATGCTTATCGCTTAAGACTCTATGCTTAGTGATTAAGTGAGCAGTCTGAATGGTATTTCCTTATACGTACAACTTATTTTCAAGCTTGTTTTTCAAGGTTTTTAGATTAGAAAAATCATTCAAAAGTTTTGATTTCTTAGCACTGAATTCTTGCTTAAGCATTTTAACATTTTCTTGAAGTTCTTGTTTTTGCTTAGCAGTTTTAGAAAGCTTTTCTTATAAGGAGTTTAACTCTTGTTTTAATACTTCTTCTCTAAACCTACTTTTTCTAATAGTTGTACGCATTTGGTCATCCATTTCTTGCTCACGGGTGGTCAACTCAAATTTTGCACGTTGTTCATAAATAGCAACACGTTCTTTATAGGCATTCAGTTCAGAGATGACAGAGTCATTAGGGGCACATGCAGTGAATTCATCAAAAACATAATCATTGTTGACTGCAGAAGATGCATCACTTGGTACAATCTCACTTTCACTTTGTTTCACATATTGATCATATGGGACAACATTGATATTACCCATATTTTCAATATCTGACTCAATAATTACAGTTGATTGTACTTCGTTATGTATCTTTTGCTCATCAACTTCATCGTATAATTTTAATACCTCAGAAATGATTTTGTATTTGGATGGACAAGCTTATGGTGATGAAGAGACTTTAGGAGAGACCATTGGAGAAATGCTAGCCATGAAAATGGTTTGTGCAGTAGGTTCTTCATCAACATCAGAGTCGTATGCATCACAATCAGCTACTTGAAAGGCATTCTGATGATTATGGCCTATCTCCTGAATTGGTTGCTCATCCATATCTGCATCATATGTCTTAGCATTTCCTTCAGCCAAAAACAACAACTCCTCTTCATCCAAAGCTGCACCATTATCCTGAGCTTGCACAAGCAACATCTTATCCCTGAAGTACTCTGCATTCTGAGGGCGTTTTGGCGATGTGCAGTTCCTTGCAATGTGTCCCTCACCTCCACAGTTGTAACATTTGATTGGTTTTGCTTGACCCTGGTTTCCATTCCTTCCCCTATTCTGATTTGCAGCATAACCTCTACCAGCTCCACCTCTTCCTTGTTCGTACTGCCTTTCTTGAACTGGCTGCACCATAACCTTCCCATCTCTGACAGTGGCTTGATTGTGTGGATTGGATGCAGTTCTGAGATTGTTGTTGGTGTGTGGAAGAGAGTTTATGTTTTGACTAATCAGGAGAGCCAGTTGATTAATGAAGTTTCCCACGTGTGCATCAGCATCAGCTTGTTTGAACATAGGATCGGGAATGAGTTTGTGATTACCATTACCCATGGGTATAACTTGAGATGCTTTGGTGGTAATTCCAATGTTTGAGTAGAAGGCAGTTGAATCATTAGATGAACTTGTTTCTCCCTGATTGGTTTTGAACTGTTCCAGAATCCTTTTTTCAAGCATAGCATGTCTCTCATTCTGGAGAAGGAAGGCATATAGTTGCTCATAGTTTGTATTCTTCACTCCTTTAGTGAGCTTCACAGAAGTGACAAACTTGTGCCATTCGGGATTCATGTTGTTCACAAATTTTGAGTTCAGCTGAATGTTAGGCATAGTCATTTTGATGTTCCTCATGTCATTCACAAGTTTATGGAATCTCACATAGTACTCATAGACACTCTCATCAGGTTTCATCTTGAAATGCTCAAATTCATCATATAGTTGTGATTCTCTATCTTCAACAGTCAATTCAGAACCTGAGAGAAGCATCTTGACATTATCCCATACATCCTTTGCTTCAGTGTTGTGATTGATAAGCTTGTAGATGTCTTTTGGAAGACCTTGCAGTATAATGTTAGAAGCCCTGATATCTGCATCGAATCTCTTCTTCTCCTTATCATCGAGCTCATCATACATCTTTGGTCTGTCCATTCCGTAAATCAATGTTCCATCTCCAGCTGTATCAATTATGTCTCTAGTAGTCTCAACCCGATATGGTCCTTCATCAATGGATTTGAGAATGTTAAACCCATTTTCCTTTCCAAGACAGTACAATCTGATTCGTTGAGCCCAAGAGTCGTAGTCAGTTCTGTCAAGCATGGGTGGACGAGTATCTGAACCAGCTGCTTGAACATCCTCGGCAACAGTGGAGATTATTGTAGGAACGTTGGTAGACATGTTGACAGATTAAACGGGATTTTATAACTCTATGATTAAACCGGGAAATAGATTCTTTCACGGGATTTTACTAAATCAAGAGAGAACCGTATTACAGACAGAGTCAACCAAGTCGCTAAGAAAACCTGAACCAAGTCGCTAAGCACCAAGTCGCTATAATACCAAGTTGCTAAGACACAGTCAAGTCGCTAAATAACAACTCGCTAAGCACCAAGTCGCTAGCAAAATTTTGACAGCAAGTCGCTAAGCACCAAGTCGCTAAGTTGTCAAGTCGCTAAAGAGCAACTCGCTAAGCACCAAATCGCTAACACCAAGTCGCTAACAAACTTAAGTACAAGTCGCTAACTTTCACCAAGTCGCTACCCGTAGTGGAGAATCCACTAAGTGTACTGTTTGTCGGCTTGTCTCAATAGACAAGTCGCTAGCTCAACTCGCTAAGACCTTCAACTACAACTCGCTACCAAATTGCAAAGTAAGTCGCTACCAAGATAACTTATCCGTGGCTCAAGTCGCTAGCTAGAAAATCACATAAACACCACTTTTCAATCCAAAAACAACCCAACCACGATGATTCAAGCTTACCAACTCAAAACCCAAGCACATACAATGATTCTAAACACAAAACTACACCCAAGATTCAAACTTAAACACTAGAAATGATCCAAATGATGCAAAAACCACTAAACTTTTTCAAACTCTAAAACCACCTAAAAGTCACTAGAAATCCAAAGATATGTAAGAGATGATCAAACCATGGCTCTTGATACCATTTGTAACATATTGGATTTCACAAACACACTAAACCATAAGATCAAATAGGCGTATTATGAGTTCTAGAGAGAGAAAGTTAGAGGTTTAGGGAACTTTAGTGAGAGAAAGAAAAATCTTATTATGAGCTCCAACTCTCTACCTTGGAAGGTAGAGAGTATTTATAGTCTTTACATAAATCGCCACCTATCGGGCTGTGGATCAGGCATACAGTGGGTAAAGACCCGTTCGTCCTCCACGGTGTTACTTAAACTAAATACTACTTAACTTATAATAATCTACGACTACGAGCTTTCTAATGATTACATATACTTGAGGTGACCGACTCTTTAATAACTGGATTTACTAAATCCTAATAGAATGTAATGACTAAACATATCCATGTATAAGTTTGTGATTTGACTAAGTCATAACATTCAGCTACAATATCAACATAGTGAACGTTTCCAAAAAAAATTTAAACAAACCATGTATAAGTTTGTGATATGACTGAGTGAAAACAAATAGCTACAAAATCAACATAGGGACTGTTTTAGTAATTTCTTTTTCAAAATTGTATGAAGGGATTGTTTGAGATCGCTTATTTAAATTGCTTCTCATAAAGGAGCTATTCAGAATTTGCTTACTGAAAAACAAGAGATTGCCTAATATCATAAATAATCCGTTAATCCATGAGAAACAAAATGCTTTCTTTGACTAAAATATAAGATACCTCATTTACTTACGAAGTTCACTTCGTCCCAGATATTTTGGGCTCCAAGGCACAAGGAAAGAACAAGCATCTTGAGAAACTGATAACGATAAAGAGTCCATACAAGTAAAATATTTAAATAGCATATTAAGATGTTGGAAGGTCCAATAGGTACATCCAATGATACAAATAACCTTCCAATTAGGTGATCAAAGCAAGAACAACGATGAAAGCTTAATTTACCTTCAAATATGTTACCCAGGTGAAGCTTATCAGCCATGGGAGAGGCATCTTGACTTTAGTCCTTTACCAATAAACCGTTTTACCCATGACCGGGCACTACTAAAGGAAAAGGTGGACTTTTCTGTGACGTGGGATTCCAACCAAGCCAATTGAATCACCACATAGCAAAGAAGAGAGAACAATATATACATTTGTTACATTCATTTTTTGCATTGTACCAAAGGACGAAAATTGGGCGGGTTTTGTAATGGGTCGAATCAGATTTAGGTTAGAACATGGTAGTTATACTATGTCAAAAGAATCCTTAAATTCTATAGCCTTTGGATTTATTTTTTTAGGTACATTGGTGAATACTATCTCTACGGTTAGTGATAAATATTTGTGCATAATGAAGAGCTACAAAACAATTTAAAATATGCATCCATGTCTATTAGTTTGCTAATGACAAATATGAGTTTAGGAAATTTCATTTAATGACAAATTTAAAATGGGCGGATATTGTTTTTTCTGCAAGTTCCAGCATGTCAATGGAGATTTTGGGGAGATTTAAATGTTATTGAATATGATATGCATAAGTTAGTACTTTGATAACTTTGAATGTCGAGCCACGTGGGTTATTTCGTAATTTACTACATGTAACAATTACATGAACTTTGTAATTTTGTAAGTTTATTTAAAACCAATCAAGACTGAATTTCAATAGATTTAGTAAAAACGATCACCTTTATGTTTCTGTTGAAGATGGAACGAAAGGACTGGAGCTTTGAAAGGTAAATAACTAAATATATCGAGGAAAATAAACATATAGCAACAATTCAATAAAGAATCACATCTAAATATTGATGTAACGTGTCAAGCAAAATGAACGTATAGAAACTTTTGAATACACAACGACATATAGACATAGATATATGGTGGTATAAACCATAATTAAAAAAAAAAGAAAAAAAAAGCTATTTGCTATTTAATAGAGATAAATACATTATTAAGAAATTTAGATAAAACCCCGTGCGTGCACGGGCATTATAACTAGTTTGAGATACATCAACTTAAATTATTTGCATCTTTATTCATTTAGATGCATCCAAATTGGTTTCGAAAATGATTTGAAGTTAATATGATACAAAGTAGTACTAGGAACACAGTTGACACGCAGAGGATAAAAAAATCATAAGATTCGCCTAACTTGGTGAAATGTATCTGCTATATGTATTAGGCGAGTAAAGTTAAGTTGCAATATTGTGATTAAGTGTTTTATATAACGTTTATACATACATCGTAAAATAATCAAAATGTAATTAAAAAAGGTTGTCACATGCGATAATTCAACTCAAAGATCAATCTTTAAATGTATCAAAGAATGTATACAAACAAAATGAAAATGAAACTTACATCATTTTTGACAATATGATTCCTTATATAGTAGAGTTTGTGGTTAAACTTTTAGAAAAAAATAATGTTGGGATTAAGTACAAAAAAAGTCTCTTCGTTCTTAGAAACTACATTCAAAAGTTGCCATGCATATTTTTTAAATTTTCGGTGAGAATTGTTAAAACAGCTATTTTATTAAGACAACATAGTTTGAATTTTTATGTGGGAAAGTAAATAAAATAAGAGTAAATTGCAGAACGTCCTTGTGATTTTTCAAGATTGCAAAAATCTTCCCTGGTCTTCATAAGTGAAGGCGGCCTCCTTGTGGCGAAACCTTTGGATCGTTTTGGTCCCTGGTTTTAACGGGCGTTAAGTGGATCCCATTAACAGTTACACGTTAGCCCCTTTTGGCTGATGACCGTTGCAGCATCCATCCTTTAAACTAACGACCGTTTATAATTTAATATTTTTGGTTTATTTAAAGTTTTTCGATTTTTTATATACATTTTTATAAAAAAGTATACATTTTTATATAAGTTTTGTATACGTTTTCATACATGTTGTTGTATACATTTTTATATGCTTTTTATACGTTATTTATATACGCATTTATAAAAACATACACGTTATTATCTATCTTGTTATATACGTTCTTATATACTTTTTATACGTTTTTATATACGTTTTTGTATACGTTTTTATACGCTTTTATATGCGTTTATATACGTATTTATAAAAACATTTATGTTTTTATTTTGTTATAGACGTTCTTATATAAGAACGTCTATAAAAACATATATAAAATAGAAATTGAATAAAAACGTATATAAGAACGTCTCTAAAAAACTTATATAAAAATGTATATAGGCGTATAAAAACATATATAAACAATATACAAAAATGTAAATAAAAACGTATACGAAAACGTATATAAAAACGTATAACACGTATATAAGAACATATATAAAAAGTAAAAAAAAAAAAAGTATATAAGAATATATACAAAAACACATATAAGAACGTGTAAAAAAATGTATATATATATATATATATATATATATATATATATATATATATATATATATATATATATATATATATATATATATATATATATATATATATATATATATATATATATATATATATATATATATATATAAACATATATATATATATATACACACACACACACACACACACACACACACACACACATATATATATATATATATATATATATATATATATATATATATATATATATATATATATATATATATATGTATATATATATAGAGATGGGATCATTTAAAAAGTTGATCTCAAGAGAAAAGTGAGAGAAGTGATCTCAACCGTTAGATCATCCCCCTTCCCCTCCTTTTTTTTTCACCAAACTACAGGGACCTTATTGTATTTTCCTTTATTCTTTAAGGGAATGTTTTATAAATTCGCACCTTACATATATAATGCCTATTTTTTTCATTTTTTCATTATCTTCTTTCTCTGTATCCAGGACCTGGACATTTTCTCTCTCAATTCCATATTCACGAAATCATGATCACGATGATTCACAAAATCATCTCATCATGAAATCATACCGTGTTATCAAAGATTCACTAAATATTAAAAATATTAAACAAATTCATTTCTCTTCTCCAGATCCTTCAAATCTTTTTCTTTTTTTCTCTGATTTTGATTCTTTATAAACATCTCTTCCTATCTATCTAAAGAATTAAACATGACCCTTACATAGATGCACTAATTCTACTCGTCATATCGATCATAGTAAGTTTTTAAATTGATCTGATTTTAATTTTGTTAGTTTTGTTGTTTAATATAATAAACGAAGCTTATATATATATGTTTTTTTGTTTTATATGTACTAATTAGTTTTATTATGAATTATTATTTTTATTTTTTAAAATTTGATTTGTTAATTATCTTGTTTGTTTAGTAATCTATCGATTTGATGAGTATTTTTTTTGGATATCATGTGAAACATAGATTCATTATTCATATAGCCTTTATTTAATTTATTGTTTATTTGTTAGTTTTTGTGATTTATTCGTTAGTTTATCTGTTATTATGATATTATCCACTGTTTCAAGATTTTCTTTATGAAATGTGTGTGTTGATGGAATAATTTTTGAATATAATTAAGTTAGTTACATTATAACTGTGATGCATCTTTTATATTATGATATCCTCCTTTTGCGAGGTTTTAATTATCATGTTTATTAATAGATGTATTGATTTTAACTGTTATATAGATCAGTTCTTTTGAGAAATAAGGCTTGGAAATCTTGTTACATAATCTGCACACAAGGTGTTTGATAAAAAGTTTAAATGATATTTTATAAATGAAATGCATTAAATTCTTACTCTGATGCACCAATTTTTATAACTGTGATGCATTAATTTGATAATGTGATGCAGTTTTGTTAGCTAGTATGTTAGTTTGCCAAATTAATGATACAATAGAAACTAGCGTATAATGGTTTTTTAAGTCAACTTTCTAATAAAACTGGTTCCAGTTTAAACTGACTTATTGCTGGTATGTAAACCTCCTTTTCACTCGAGGGTAAGGGCATAGCAGGCTAGGACTGGGGACTTCCAATGTTATGATAAGGTATATTTAGATATTGCAGATGTTCTTATATATGTATGTAGTGACATCAATGCTTACATGGTAAATGTGTGTATTGCAGTATATTCTGAGTAGCCTACAAGTTGCAACTGAGAGCTTTGGCAAGCCCGAATGAGGAAAAACGGGTCCCACAAATGCAAGTGAGTACAACAACTAGACTGAAGACACCAACTTCTTCAAGAAACAATGTGGTGGCTGGAACAACGAGTATGGCAATTTATTCCTCTTATGGTACTCACAATGCTGTTAGATCATGGAGAAAAGATAATACTCTCATGAGTCACTTTTTATTTTGAAAACTGAGTTGTCAAGATCTCAGTTAAGGTTTCGGGTATCCATTGGTATTACGAAGTTAAGGTTGCGGGTATCCATTGGTATTTTGAGACACGGTCCTCTACTCTTGAGTTCACTACAGGCTACTACAACCCCCATTTCCAACTTGGGTACCTCCTTATTGGAAGAATGTTGGGTCGTCATGGTGTTGTCTTAAGTTGCACTTGTATCGAGATGCGTGATCATAAACACCCTCAGGACGCGCAAGGTGCACATGAGACTCTGAGAAATAAGTGACAGCATCGATACAGGTAACGCATGTGACACTGGCTAGAGAAAATTCTTTACCAAGATATGACAATCATGCACATGATCAGATCTTGAAGGGGGCTTCATTATCTGATAACGACGATATGTGTGTGTTTATATATCTCATGATGAACCCCGAATTGTTCCAGACGGTTAATTGGAGGAAGTTTGCGGGGTTTGTGAAGAAAATGAAAGTAGGGAAAGATGCACACAAATGTCGGGAGCAAGTCAAGAGAGAGGCCGAGCATTTTGTGCACGTGACAGAGCCATTGATGCAAGATGCTACAGTTGCTCTTATGCATTAATAACTAGTTATTTGAAGATAAAAGATTTTGTTTTAACTCTCTATACTCTGGTATTTTATGTGTTTGCAACCTTTAGAAAGTGTATATGGATCTGCAGAAATTTGAAATTGTTATTAGTTAAATTGTAATTACCTCATACTGTTGGTTTCCGTAATTCTCATGTACTATTTCGTAGTTTTCTTGCGATGTGTTTGCTATACTATTTTTTCTTCGCTGTATCTGTATTTCTATCTTGGAGAAATTATATAATGTTGAGCTCGTTGATGAGTTTTAATCATAATTTACAAATCATCCATCATGATAGCGCATTTTCCAATTTCAATATTCACCAGGTATTGCTAAATCCTAGTTAAATATACTAAATAAGTTTTCATAGCATCGAAACATAATCAAATCAACACCTCTTGTTTATGTTTCATGAGATGAAAGACGATGACCTGTTGATTATCACTTGGCTGACGCATTGGTGTATAATCCATTCAATACATTTAAAGAAGCCAATGTGTACAACAATAATAGTCATTTAATTGGGTTGTTTATCTTAATCCACACCCAAAGTTAAGAAAGAAAAAAGAAAAAAATATAAATGAATTTTCCTAAACAAACAAGATAATAATACAACATAAAAGGTTGTTTTCTGACAAAAAAAAACCAGCTCGGGAATAGTTGACGCTCATTTTGCCTCTAAACATTGCAGAAGCACAGTGAGGTATCATCCTTGATGTGAATCAGTTGCACACATCATGTTATTTGGCATCCTAAATTTGTTGAGTTTGCTTGGGAACAATCAACGCTTGGTATTGCTGAGACCCACGTAACTTCAATGAAGCAAATCCTACCATGAAGAAATGAATCAGCGGGAATGGAACTAGATTCACTGCTAACTTCTAAGGACATAGTTGAGTTGACCCGGGAATCAAAGAGAGTAAGTTACAGCAGACATCATACCTGATATCAAGTGGTTTAGATCTCCAGTTGTTTCAAAAAAACATTAAAACAAAACCATTTTCTAAGAACACGATTTGTACACTTATTTACAACTGAGAATAATATCAAAATCCATAAAGAATCAACGACTTTCAGAAAAAGGTTGCAAAAGCTTTGAAGCACCAAGAGAGCCTTGAGGTCCCATTTGTGCAAATGATTTTAGAAGTGGATGCACTAATTACACACGTTGATGCACCAAACATACATGCCGATGCACTAAAATATTCATGTGTATCATTACTATCACTATAACACTCACTAAAAAACCGTACACCGAGTAAACACCACGAGTTCTGTTTACCATCAGAATGAGGTTAGGTTTATTCAATGGGAACCCTAATATAAACCCAATATAAAACTATAAAAGGACCACACTAAATTGGTAACCATCACAGAACTGATGCTGCACAAACCGATATTGATATTGAACTAATACGGATGCGCTATACTAAACAGATGCACTAACTGATACTCAAAACTGATGCACTAACTGATACTGAAACTGATGCACTAACTAATACCGATGCACTATACTTAACTGATGCACTAACTGGTACTGAACTGATGCTGCACAAAATTGAAGAATGTTCTTGTCTTGACTTCAAACTGATGCTGAATCAATATTAAAATGACCCAAGAAAGCTACCAGAATCATTAGTATTAATTAGATGGAGGTCGTAGATGTAGGTGGTAAACGGAATATAAGCTACTGATTGCCATAATAGTATGAATTAGATGGAGGCAGGAATAGGAGAAATCAAATTATATGCCTACTCTGAATACTAGTAATTAATATGCTCCGTGTAACACTAGTATTACAAAGCCAGTTAATCTAGTTAATTAATAGTCGGAGGAAAAAACAAAATTACCGACCTCTAGATCAAGACACTCATATTTTCACATACTTTCGCCATCATACGGTCTAAGTATAGATTATTTGGTCATTGTCAACGGGAAGAAAAAGGTATGTTTAGATCCAATTTTATTCATGGAAATAATCAATATGTGCAACCGTTATAATTATTCTTAAGCAAAATCTCATATAACCATTCTAAAGTTAACGTTTAAGTCAAAATCTCGTATAATCATTTCTAGCATCTTTTATTCATTAAATGCATTAAAACAACTTCAATAATATAAGTCAAAAGTTGGATACTTTTGACTTAAATGCATTCAGAAAACTTCAGTAGCATAACATCAAAGTCAAATATTAAAAAGATGGACTTTAGACCTGCACTCGCCAAAGAACATCACCACTAGGTTTAACTTCATGTATGTGATTCCAAAAATCAACACAAGCTTGTTCCACCTCAGCGAGCTCTTATGGAGTTTCGTAATTCGGGTCAAACGCCCATATTTTCCTTCCACTGAAGTTGTTTGTGTTGTAAAAGGTATGGATCATTGCCCCCTGTCTGCTATTTTCAATCTCCACATCTTTCCTTTCTCTCTAAAAATATATTAACTATCAACATCCTGTAATGTGAAGTTATCTTATTATTTGCTTCCAATTGACTTTTAAGTTAGCACGTTCTTGTATTAATCATAATCTAACAAACAAGAACTGAAAAAGGTATATCTATGATACTAGATTATTACTCAACTTGGAGTTGATAAAGATACGAATAATAAAGTAGATTTTTTCGGAAAAGATAGGGGTGAAAATCAATAAACGGTTATCAGTCTAGAAGCCATTATCGAAACTCTCACAATACTAATGGATGCACTAATATATGTCCAAACATATGCTATTTTCATTAGTATTCATTGATGCCCTAACCAAACTCACCGATGCTGTAATATATTCAACGATGAACTAAACATATATTTGATGCACTAAACATAATTTTCACAATGATGCACTAACATAAAAACATATGTTATTTCATGAAATCGCGATGCACTAATCAAACAAACAAATGCTCTAATCATACTCCATAGATGTCGTAACTTATCACACGATCCTTAACATATACGACAAAATTAGTTGTTGATGCATTGATCAAACAGAAAGATGCCATAATATATTTTGCGATGCCCAAATATACACACAGATGCCTTAAGATGTCAAATTTTTTCAAAATTAAACAAAAACCTCATTACCTCCACCTAAACATCAAAATAAATAAATAAATTTATATAAATTGAAAAATTAAAAATGTTATACATAATTAATTAACCTGAATAAGAGCATTGATGATGTAGCGTGTGTGAATGAACCGCATATGATCGACAACGGTGTGACGGTGGCGGAGTGAAGATTGACGTGGTGGTTGAACGACGGAAGACGGTGGTGGTGAGGGTGAGTTGTCTCATCATAGAGATAAATTAGCTCATTTCCATGTTTGGGCGGCGGTGTGCCTGTGGTTGAATGAAGATTGATGCGGAGGTTGCACGGTGGAAGATGGTGGCGGCGATGGCGACGGTGATGGTGATGGTGGTGACTGCAAGTGGTCTAATCATACGGATGTAGTACACAAATGATAAGAAAATGACGATCTGATGGTTTGATATCCCTATTTTGTTTGTTTTTTTAATTTTTACCCTAAAGTTTTGATTGTTATCAAAATCTACCCGACAACTTTTTTTCTCACTTTTCTCTTTAATTATACTTTTCTCTAGAACCGGACTCTATATATATGTATATATATATATATATATATATATATATATATATATATATATATATATATATATATATATATATATATATATAAACATATATAAAAGGGTATACAAAAACGTATATAAAAACATATAAAAACTTGTATGAAAATGTAAACATTTTTATCAAAATGTATATAAAAAATCGAAAAACTTTAAATAAACCAAAAATATTAAATTATAAACGGTCGTTAGTTTAAAGGATGGATGTTGAAATGGTCGTTAGCCAAAAGGGCATAACGTGTAACTGTTAACAGAATCCACTTAACGGCTGTTAAAACCGGGGATCAAAACGATCCAAAGGTTTCGCCACAGGGAGGCCGCCTGCACTTATGGAAGACCAGGGAGGATATCTGCAATCTTGGCAACCACAGGGACGATTTCTACAATTTACTCATAAAATAATGATACTTAAATTTTAGGGATTGAACATTACTCATTTTTAGATTTTTTAAGTTTTAAGAAAATACATTTATGCTTTATATTTAGTAGAGATATACATTTAATTTTAAGCTATAAAATATATTATGTTTTTTTATACATAACTTGTGTTTGGGGGAAACTTATTAAGACACATATAAATATCTGATGAACAAAATGTTTTATATATAAAGATGCATATACTTTAAGTCAATGGTAAAAAGATGAATAAGCTTGACCGTTTCTTTATTGGTAGCTATTCAAAACCGACGTATTGCAGTTTGTTACCGAATTCTTTGTTTACAGGTTGTATTCCAATGGGGTGTAATTCTTCGTTCATCACTTTGATTCCTAAAGTGATTAACCCGATGGGTGTGAATGATTATAGGCCTATAAGCCTTATAGGGATACAATATAAAATTATAGCAAAAGTTTTGGCTCTTCGATTAGCTAAGGTAGTTGATTCGATAGTAAATTTAAAGCAAACTGCTTTTGTGAAGGGTCGTCAAATTTTAGATGGTCTGATGATGGTGAATGAGGTCTTAGCTAGGTATAAAAAGAAAAAGAAACGAACTATGGTTTGAAAACTGATTTTGAGAAGGCTTTTGATTTGGTGAGTTGGGAATTTTTGGATATAATGATGGAGTTTATGCATTTTCCGACTCAATGGAAGAAATGGATTCGTGCGTCCGTGCATTCAGCAAGGGTGTCCATCCTAATAAATGAGAGCCCTACTGTCGAGTTCAGGCTACAACGGGGATTATGACAAGGGGATCCTTTATCTCCTTTTCTCTTTATTATAGCTATGGAGGGGTTACATGTGGCTATGGAGGATGCAGTAGCATCTAACTTTTTTCAAGGTCTAACGATTAGAAATGACGAGCTGAAGATTTCTCATTTGTTCTATGTGGATGATGTTTTATTTATGGGGGAATGGTCGTCTACAAATATTCATAATCTTCTCATAATTTTACATTACTTTTATATGTCTTCGGGATTAAAAATTAATGTGCATAAGTCTAATCTTTATGGCATTAGAGTAAAAGGTAATGAGGTTCAAAGTATGGCACATCACGTTTGTGTTTGTCAGCGTAAGCTCCCATTAAATTACTTGGGGCTTCTTGTTGGTGGTCAAATGTCTCGAACTAAAGCTTGGGAGGGGTTGGTTTACCGGTTTCATAAATGTCTATCTAAATGGAAGGTAAGTACGTTATCTATCGGTGGGAGAGCTATGCTTATCAAAACCGTGTTAGGTTCGTTAGGCATATATTATTTTTCTTTGTTTGTGTTGCCGGTTACAGTAGCAAAGGTTCTAGAAACAATAAGAGCTCGGTTTTTTTGGGGAGGCAGTGATGAGGTTAAAAAAATTCCTTGGGTCAAATAGGAATTGTTTATGGCTTCCAATGAAAATGGGGGTTTACATATTGGAAGTTTAGAGGCTTTTAATGTATCTCTATTGCTTAAATGGAGGAGGAGATTTATATCTAATAGTCATATGTTATGGGTAAGGGTTATTGTTAATACAAATAAGCCTTAAAAACGTTTATTTATATTTTACGATCTTTTATTGTTTTGTCGATAACAAACGTAAAATCATTTTAACGAAACAAATAAAATACGTAAATGGTTTGAGCCAATAGTTTACTAACACACTTACATTTTCATATAAAACACTAAACAAGTAATAGTGTTTACATTTTATAGAAATACATATGTATAACAACTAGTGTTTACATAATATGGAAATGTGCATACTTATATTGTAATGAGTAATGTAATGGGTAAAAATCTATATACTTGACCCATTGACTGGATACATTGAATATAGTTGGGTAAAACCCAAAGTCCATGACCCATACCCATGGAGCTTGATCCATAACCCATGACCAATTGCATGACATCATGGATGAAGTCATGTTGGGTATTATCCATGGACCATGACCCATGACCCATGATCCAATGTCTAGATACATTGCATCTTGTATAACTCATGGTTCAGAACCCACAACCCGGTTTGCAACCCAAAATCCGGACTTAAGCTGGCCTAGTCTGGCGGATCCCTTGGATTGCACTAGCCGGATCCCTCTAGGGTGGGATCCGGGGAACAGTAGAGAAATTTCCCTATAAATAGTGAGCCATTTCTCTCTTGCAAATCATCCCTTTTACACATACTCTCTCTTAGTATTGTAAACTCTCTAACCTCATATCCATAGGATCTTTCTATGTAGTTTTGTGTTTGTGTGATTCTCTAGGTTCCTCTTAAAGGTGAGATCACCACCTCTTGAAGTCGAGCAAGCTCAAGTCAATGGGTTGCCAAGCTTCGTCATCATCAAGACTACTGAAGTTATCTTGTTGATAGTTCTTTCCTCCCTCCTTAGAAATGTTGTGTCGAAGACATTAGTGAAAGATGCCAAACGGGTCGAGTCAAAGGAATTAGTGAAAGGTGTCGAAGGGTCAAGTCAAAGGCATTAGTGAAAGGTGCCAAAGAGTCAAGACAAAGACATTAGTGAAAGGTGTCAAAGGGTCATGTTAAAGGCATTAGTGAAAGGTGCCAAGGGTGTATATTCGATATGGTGCATCGATGTACAAGATAGAATAGTTTGGGTTAAAGGATCTTGATATCCTTATGATATTGTAATAAGGAGTGTGTCTCCTTTTGAGTAGTTGTGCTGTGTTGGGTAGTAGTTCCTCCTTTGTAATGGAACTCGGTATCTAGCCTTGTACCGGATAAAGTGTAGGCGACGTTGTGATAGGTTTGGTTCTACCTCGTGGAAGGACCCGATGTCTAGCCTTGTACCGGATAAAGAGTAGGCGATGTTGTGAAGGCTTCTCCGCTACATTAAGGAGCTTGTGTTGTGTAGTGCTTACGAACTTTCGAGTAGGTGACTCGGGGAGTGGAGTAGGGCAAGGAAGGTGTCCTTGTAGCCGAACCACTATAAATACTCGCATTGTGGTTTTGTGTTTCTTACTCTTTATCTTTGCATTACTTATTTATAAGCTTATCTATCAACATCCAACAGACACATTAAATAGATTGACATAAGTCGATCTAAATAGTTTAAAACGAAGTTTTAATCGGTAAAACTATTCACCCCCTCCTTCTAGTTTTCCACAATTGGTACCAGAGCTTCGTTACCAAGTCTCTTAGAGTATGTTGTACTTTAAAAACTTGATACGATCCATGTATTATTGAAAACTACAAAGAAGAAAATATTTTAAAAACAATTTTTTTTGTTGGATAGTGATAGATTATTCTAACAATTTCTTTTTAAGAAATCTTCTTGCTAGGACTCTTTCAAAGACTTCATTTCTATCCAAAGAAAAATGAAGCCAACACTCAAGAAAGAACCCAAAAGTAATCACAACCTACATCTACTAAGTACAACGGATTACCTTAAAAGCTCATGAAGTATTTCGGGTATATGGTCTCTAAACACCATATTAAGAGTTTAGAGATATGTTCACTTACCCACAAACTAGCTGATATTTATCTATAGTACGCTTATATGAATATGTTGATGTTATGTGTCTTTCTCCTATGATAATAACCATGATTTTAAATATTGTCTTATAAAACTATATGAACACATGAATTAGGACATTAACTTCAAAAGTCTTAAGTCTCTAAAAAGTCTCTCTTCATTACTTTCCTTACTTACCTATCATCGGGAATAGTATTCCTCTTTGATTTTCTTAATGATACTGGATCATCAAATCTACGCCGTCTTCGCAAAATAGACCTTTGATGGTTAACTTATCAATAATTGATTAACCATCAAAACACCTTGCCCAAACGTCTATTCAATTAGAAACGTCATTCTACAAGTTCTTTTTCAAAATAAGTTATTGTATAACTTATCACAAGTAAAAAGAATAAATCTAAATATTTTTTCTGTCTACACTAGCCGGATCCACAAGTTGTACTAACCGGATCCCTAAAATAAGGGATCTGAGGGAACCGTTTCACAGAAATCAGCTATACGCTTTTCAAAACCAAAATAATCCATTTTCCCTCTCCCTACAAACACAAAAAATGACCTAACTTCTACTTCCATCTCCATAGGGCTTCTTACTCTCAAGCATCTCATTCTTGAACATCATTGTAAGTAATTACACTCATATGTTCTATTCATCATCATCTTCATCCTAGGGTTTATGGTTTTAGACTTTTCAATTAAGATTCAATTGATCACCAATTGAAGAAATTAGGTATTGTAAAAATTAATTACAAATAGGTTCTATACAATTAAAGGTTTTTCAAAACAACATTGTTAATACAAATCAAAACCATAAACCCATCTTGACAAATTTTACCTAATTGGAATATTTTTTTTCTAGGATCAATCATGCCTAAAGCTACCCAACAAGATCACCATGACACCGTTCACTACCTCTCTAGATACTATCGGAAAGAAGGGCTTTCAAAAACCAATCGCAAAATCTTCAAAAGGCTATAAAAATGACTTATCCATGAAGGCCGTGTAGTTAAGGAATGTTTCCTTGAAAACACAGACATTCGTCAAGTCTTTTAGGCAATTAACTTTGATTGTCTCTTAGATATTGATGAACAAATTTGTTTGGTTTTTATCCTTGAATTTTACAAAAGTGTTAGGATCATTCGAAACAAAGATGAAAGTATCTCAATCGCTTTTATTGTTAACAACCAAAGCATTACCTTACCCCTCAACACATTTGCACAAATCCTTCACATACCATGTGAAGGGATTTGTATGTATTTCCAAGATTGGTCAATAGCCGCTCAATTTTTTCGCACTAGACTCCAAATCAATCTATCACACTCCTCTCGATGACCCCATAGTTGTTCGAGACACCATCTTCAAGATAAGAGCCGACCAATCTCGTCTCAACAGCAACAAAGAACTCATCCATTGTGATCCCTTTTAAATTGAACTCTCCGAGATAACTCCCATTTACAAAAAAAGGGAAGAAATCCTTAGAGAAAATGTCATTTGCTTGGTTGGGAACAAAGACCATCCCAATGCGTGTCTTGTTCAAATGATCTATTGTCTCATCCACCAAAGACCATTCAATCTTGCCTATTACATGGTTAAAAGAATGGTAGGTGTATTCAAAGTCAATAACATGGTACTTCCCTATGGTATGTTAGTGCAATGAAACCTTCTCCTATTAACGGTGATCTTTTCCTTGCCAACCATGTTATGGTACCACTTACCAAACAACCTCCCAAACGGCTCATGATTAATGGGAAAAGGCCTCGTGCTCTCTAGGACTCTTCAGACGAAGATGAAGTCGATCCCGTTTCTAACTTCTGAATCGACCCCATGACCTACTATGAACAACTTCCCACTCTTCCAAATGAGTCTGAAGAATTCAAGCAAACAAAGGGGATGATCAAATGCCTAACTCACTACCTCATGAATTCGGGAAAGAATAAGGGAAGAGATTGACGAAAGAGACAGTATGCTTGTCTTTATGGTTATCCTAGATATTCTATGATTATTAAACAATGTATGCTTATGATTGTGCAAGGATTGCTTTGTTACTTCTATGTTTGGTTGTTATCATAATTACTAGCCTCTATGTTATGATTGTGTGTGATATATATTGTACTTTTACTTACTTTGATGTTTTCTTCCAGTATAAACCTTTAGTATTAGTATGCGACACCTGGTACAAAATCTGCACACTTTCTGTGAAGTTATTGGTCTGCAGTAGCCGGATCCCAAGGCTATAACTAGCCGGATCCCTCATCTAAAGGATCTGTGGGATCCGGGTAAACAGACATAGGATGTTTTACAGTTTCGCTTCAATCCAAACCTCTAGACCATATTATACTAGTTAAACATGATACTTTAGGATCACTTAAGTCCTCCCCAAGCTCAGTTGGTTTCACACTCACTCATAACTAACTTAGGATCACATTCAAGGTATTTTTGATTTATCATTTCACCAAAACTCATAGTATTTCCGATCTAATGATCACACATTGTTCCTCACATCTCAAAACACCTAGTCTGATATTTCTCTCAATTTTAGCAAATTGATTTTAGTCATCCCTACCTCAAAATAGGCCAAAAACTAGTTTTTCATTTCTTATGATTTTTAAGGAATTTTCCAAATTTCTTTTAAGTTACCATCTGATCTCTAGGATCATTTAACACCAGATGACACTCTCAAATTTCTTAGTGTCATCTTTGATCACCCATTGGTACTCATGAAAACCCCTTTTTCTTTCATAAAAGACAATCATTAGCTACCATCACTCATTTCTCTTGATCATTTAAGTATGATAAGGATTTAAAAGGTACACTTTTGAGGGGTCATTTAAGCCCTTAATTGATCTCTTTTGTATCCGTTACTACTTAATTTCGTTCATTTTCACTTTTTAGGTCTCTTGAAGGCAAATTGCTGGAATGACACTAATTCGGACGAAAAGGCGCGAATATACGAAGAAAATGGCCAAAGTCAAGAATCGAGACACTCAAGCTGCTGGAAGTGAAGGGAACGACGTCAGCGCTTAACTGCGACGCCGTCGCGACATGTTTTGTAACGACTCAGTAGCCAAATTTCTTATTTACAAGTGATGGCATCAGGTTTTAAAAGAGTAGGGCGTCGCAGCTCAGACGGCCTAGATTTGATCCAGACAGCGTCAGAGACTGAAGGCGACGGCGTCACAGGCATAAGGTGACGCCGTCACAATGATAACATGGCCAAGACGAAACCCTAATGATGGCGACCCGACGGCGTCACAATTAAAGAGTGACGTCGTCGCAGTTTGTAGCACTATATATAGAATCCGAATTTTTCAGTTTTTAGAGAGGTAGTTTTGTGGATTAAAAACCTAAACCGAACCAAGGCTGTCTTGGGCAGTATCTTAGGGTTCCATACCCTATTTTACAACAAGATAAGTGTTTTACTTCATTGATTCAATCATGTATTCAATTGTTTGTGTGTATGCTTGCATGTTCCCCATGTCCGGCTAATTTACTTGTGTGTTTGCTTAGATATATGAAACCTAGTTATTGAATATTGATTGGTTGTCTCATATCTTAATTGTGATTGACCTAGTATTGCGATAGGTCATCCGTTGTGTTATTAATGCTTGATTAATTTTTGTTGAACCTTAGCTTATAGTTACTAGTGGAATTGTAGGATAAACATCCAAAGATCACCTTAGTGTTAAGTTTATGAATCCTAGAGACTTCGTAGTCATTAACCTTAGGTAACTTCAAAGAGTTAGGGATAAATGCATACCCTACGACCTTAGAAACACAACGCGTTAAGAATAAGGACGTGACAATTCAACCATCAATAGGAGATAACTAGGGAGTAATAACATCTAAGCAAATACATTTTTAACTATCATAAGAGCACACACCAATTAGACATAGACTACACTCACCTTAGATTAGATAATTAGATAAGTAGAAGTAATCGGTAGGAATACCAAACCCCCAAATCTAATACCCCGAGATTCGTAATTTCCATTTCCTAAAAAAACATAAAAAAGATAAAAAAAATAATTTTCCTCAACCCCAACCTTAGCGTAGTAATTTCTCACTAGCATTCCTATTCCCCTAGAGAACGATATCAATACCCGTGGCTTACCCTAATACTACACTACAGCGATTAGGTTCACTGCTTAAGGTGTTATAAAACTTGCTCGACAAAAAGGAAGTTCCTTTGACCCCGAACGCGCTGCGTAAGCGTATCAAGTTTTTGGCGCCGCTGCCGGGGAATAGAATATCTACTTAGATTTCCACCTCGTTTAGGTTCCCTTGCTTGATTCCTATAAAGTAAGATTTTTTCCCATTTTTAGCTTCCTCGTAGTCTATCCCCCTTCTTCGTGACCTTTGTTCGTAAACCCCATCACTTTTCATCATGGAAGGTGATAATCAACCACCATTCATCAACCTACCACCAAATGACCCACCAACAGGCCGTACTCTTGGTGAATACTCAATACCAAGCCACCTATGCTATAGAAACACCATTGAGCTTCCCGACCAAGCCCAAACTACGGCCCTGCGATCCGACACCATCCGGTTGGTGCAAAACGGATGTGCATTCCATGGAATTCGTTTCGAAGATCCTAATCAGTATCTTAAGGATTTCCTTAAAATCGTCGATTCCATCGACCTCGATGCTACTACTCGGGAGACCACACACTTGCGTCTCTTCTAATTCTCTCTACGGGACCAAGCTAGTAATTGGCTTGAGCGACTTCCCGCCGGCTCCATCTCAAGTTGAGATGATCTTACCTCTCGTTTCCTTGCTCAATTTTTCCCACCGGGGAGAACTACTAAGCTTAGGAATGAAATCTTGATGTTCCAACAACATCAAGGTGAATCTCTCTACGAAGCATGGACTCGATTCAAGGACTTACTCCATAAAGTCCCTCATCACGGCATTGATATTTGGCTTCAAGTCCAACTCTTTTATGATCATGTCAACTTCCCTACTAAGCGATCCTTTGACCAAGCGGCCGATGGTAAACTTAGTGACCTCACAGCGGAAGAATCGTGGGGTATAATAGAGGACCTTGCTCTCTATGACAACGAAAGTTGGAATGATCCCCGTGAGTTGCCCAAAACCGTAAAGGCAATCTCCTTGTCTCCCCTTGACTCACAATCTTCCGACCGTAGGATGCTCGAGCTTGAAGATCAAGTTAAATTCCTAATGAGCTCCTATGAAAATCCTAAGTCTTCACGCCAAGTGAACAAAGTTTCTTACTCGTGTGAGCCATGTAGTGTTCCTCATGACACTCGTGCTTGCACAAGACTCCCCGAACAAGCTTCCGTTGACTACGCATCCTCACGTACCAATGGAACGGGAGGAAGATTCCCTACAACACCCAGACCTAGGACTTTTAATGACGCCCGAGAAGCATGGAAGGGAAAACCCGACTTCTATTGGGGACAAACCAAAGAATTCACATCTAATGATTTCTCCTGGCCCCCATCTCATGGCCCTAACCAACAAAACATAGAAGGGATGTTGCAACACCTAGTCGCATCCCAAGAAGCTCAAATAGCTAAGCTCTCGGACCATTTTAACCAACGACAAGCCGAGATGGATAGTAAGATAGATAACCTTTTGAAAGCCATGACCAATAGTGATAGGAAGGTTAATGCTATCTCAACTCCTGAAGCTTCCGGTGTAGAGATTAAGGACCCAAGCAAGTTAGCCAAGCATGTTCAATTCGTCAACACCATCACCTTAGTGAAACCTAATAGAACAAATGACGAAGCGAACCATAAGACGGTGCTTGAGGATAGTAAAAACCCCTAGGAATGAAACAACCGAGGAAGTAGATTTCAATGAGTTTCCTACGAAAGGAGAACTCTCTCGCCACCCACATTTAGTACGAGACCTCCGTCACATGTATGTTAGGAGAAGCCCTAGGATCAAGTTTGGGAACCCTTGGAATCTTAACATACCATGTTGCATAGGACACCTTTTTGTGGCAAAAGCATACATTGATCGCAAGTCCCTAATTAATATCATGACTAGCACCTACTATAATTGGGTAATGAAGAAGCCTATCTCAACTAGGCAAGATCCCGATAATCCTATGGCTGGTTGCAATTTTCTTGGAAGAATTATGGGATTGCCCGTCTATGTAGGTAGTTTCACGTTTCCTACGGATTTCATAGTGGTAAATGATATTAGTACGGCCATAGATCCTAGCTTGTCCCACGTTATTCTAAGAAAGCCTTTCATAGAAAACACCGGGATGACTTATGATCCATCGTTAGGAATAGTGAGATTCAAGGATGAGACCGATGATGTAGCTTACCAAATGCCGTTTAAGATTGAGAAGTTTTCATCACTCTCCAAAGATGAAAAGGAACTTAAACTATCGGTCTACTATAGGAATGAGGAGGATAAGGAGAAGGGAGTAGATTATGTTATGGCCAAGATTCTCGGTTTCTATAAGGATTGCTTGAAACTAGGACCGGAATATAGGACGAATTGGGGAGAAGACGATTTCTTAGAAAGATGCATAATAGGGCATTACTATAACATGGAAAACCCCAATAGAGACCGTCATGAGGAAGAAGGTGACGGTAACGAGATCACGTAGGGGCACGACTTTGTGTCTAGCTACAAGACTCATAAATAAAGAAAAGCGCTTCGTGGGAGGCAACCCATGCTTAATTGTTTTCTTGTTTTTGTCGTATATCTTTTAGTGATTGTTTATCCTCATGTTTAAATTTGTAAAAATGCTTTATTTTGTCTTTAACCTCGTCTTAATTACATATAAAGGTATTTTACATAAGGGATAGGTGTAGGGAGGATTACACACGTTTTCAAAAGAAACGTGAACATGAGAATTTCAATTAATTAAAAGATATACACGTGTGTTTGTTCGAGTCAAATGCTTGTATCGAGTCATAATGAATGTTTTTGCAGAAATTTTTCCAGATTTTAAAGATAAAAATGTTCCAGAATTTTCTTCAGAAAATCGCATACCAGTTTCTGTCAGGATAACCTGACGGCGTCAGAGTCGCAACCTGACGGCGTCGGGAGGAGCAGAAACAGCCTACTACTTTTTCTCGTTTTCTGTTCTACTTATAAATTTTTGGAATTTTCCAGGTCTTAATTTTCCAGAAAATCTTTAAACATCCATTCCACAAGCATTATATCCTAGTTTAGTAGAGTCTTATATATATATTGTTACCGCCGATTTTACGCGAAGGTTTCGTTTTTTTCTTCAAGTGTGCAGGTTTTATTTATCAAGAAGAAGATACAAAAGATTGGAAGAAGTTTTTCACGTATAACATTCTTCTTGAAGAAAGATTTAACCACTACTTCACACGGATCCTACCGAGCTAATCAGGGGAGTATTAGTTTCTTTCATTTTTAATTACCTTCCATTATCATAACTTTGATACTTTCGGGGAACATTGGGGACAATGTTCAGTTTAAGTGTAGGGAGGGAAAATAAAACGGGAACTTTGAAACTATGCTTATCCTTGACTATTTGCCTTGTCCAATTTCATTTGTGTAATAAACCATGAGAAATATCGGTTAGGTAATTTTGGCATCAAATTTAAAATTTTTCATGACATGTAGGAGTGGGCCATTAGTCTTGATAAAGCGTCTCATGGATAGGAAATTATATGATTAGCACAAAAACCCTTTACCACTTAAATTCCACCGAAAATGTGAGGATCGCCCTTAGATTAGTAGGAATTAAAGCAACAACAACACAACAACAACGAACCCAATCCCGCCGGAGCGGGGTATGGGGGAGGTAAAAATGTAGACAGATCATACCCCTACCCCAGGATAAACCTGGGAGTAGAGAGACTGCTTCCAACGAGACCTCCGGCTAGTGCGGGTGTGCAGGTGAGAAAAAAGAGAAAAGAAAGCGGAAGACGGACAACAACAAGCACCTGCAGAAATAAGACAAAAACATGCAAACAAGTAAGAGGTCACATAAGAGAACACAGACAAAAACAAAGAAACAAAGCACAAAGGGACACAGGCAGACCAAAAAGTGGCAACAAAGAATAAGGCAAAAGCAACGCAGAGCAAAACAAAGCACCAAAAACAAAAGCAGTGCGAGAAAAAGCAGGCAAGCCTAAGCATACAAAG